>JAAXCT010001366.1:0-186269 GCA_012490785.1 Eragrostis nindensis | reverse complement strand
ATGTTATGATTAAAAATAATCTATCAATATGTAAGTATTCATTAGAGTGACAAGAAAATATCATCACATACTCAATTTGACATACTCGGTTAAAAATTTCTCCAATCAATTTCAACTATGTTAGAAATGCTATAAAATAATAATAATAAACTATGTTTAACTCCTGCAATAATGTAAAAATAATTCAAATAGTTTAACAAGTCTAGCCGCGCAAATGCGCGGGCAGACATACTAGTTGTTTTCGTTGCAAATGCGCGGGCAGACATACTAGTTGTTCTGTATACAGGCAGCAGCCCCTGTAAATAATACAGATTATTTTGTATTTTTATTACCACGTGCCGGATTTTAATTGTAAAAAGCCATCAAATGCATATTAGAAAGAAAAAAAACAATGGTGAGCAAAGTGGGAGGATAAACCTCCACCTTACAAATGTGACAAACCGGGGTTCGAATACCTTAGTGGAGAACGTCATTGACGAAATACGAACTAGCTGAATATGTTTTCGTTGATCACCAAAACGTCCTTGACGAAACATGAACTAGCTAGTTGATCAATTTGTTTTCACTAGTCTATCAAACATGCACCTGCATGGGCTAGTAATCATGTGAGAAAAATTATACCATTTCAGGAGATAGCATGATTGAAAGCTATTTTTAATTCATTGAAGTACATTCAAAATTATTTTTAAATATATAAAGCATATCTTGTCAAGAACGACTATATTTGTACTTCTTTTTTTTTTGCTTGTCTCCATATATCATTGCTAACAATAGTGGTCGACATTATTGTACATCTAAATCTAAATAGAGTAATGTTTGGGTTGTTCTGAGCTGTCACACCGAACCCATATCTCTGAACTGCTTTAAGTATATTTCTAGATTTTAAACGATTAGTAATTAATAATCTTGATGCCGATTTCATATCTCCTTCTATATTACTGGAATCCATCAAAGTAAGCTTCCTTTTTATTCGATAGTAAGCATGAGCCCTTCATGCTTTGTTCTTTTTATTAAGTGTATTGTTATATCGATGAACATATTTTCTCTTACAGTAATGTGCCCCTTGATGCGTTCTTGCCTCCTTGCTTGTCTCCATATTTCGCAGATTATTGCTACATGAATGCTTCTCTTATCTACATCTAGTAATAGTGGATTGGTATTATTGTACGTCTAAATCTAAAGAGAGTAATGCTTGGGCAGTTCTGAGCTGTCACACTGAACCCTTATCTCTGAACTGATCTAAGTATCTAGATTTTAAACAATTAGATGACTGTATTGTTTTCATAATAACGTTGATGCCGATTTCATATCTCCTTCTATATTACTGGAATCCATCAAAGTAAGCACATGCATTGTTATATTGATGAACATCTTCCTGAAATGCAATGAACAGTTTTTTTTTTTTTTGGTAACTGACAAAAGTCCAAGCCAGTTGCTTCAATTAATATGATTTGATGTTATTTGGCTCGTTCAAAAAAAAAAAGGAATTTCTATGCAAGCTTTTATGCAAGTATGCAAGGCTCTCAAACCCCTTTTTTCCCCCTGAATGGGTAGCGAAAGGTGATGTGATATACAGTTCACCGCATTGAACAAGTAATTGCCAAGAGTGATTGCAATAAGCGAATAGCAATCACCGACCAGGATCAGCGAGAGGGATAGTGGGTAGTGGAAAGTGAACATGTCCCCGTCGGACACTACAAGCACTTTGGTAAAGAGCTTCCTGGTAAAAGCGGATAATCTGGTAGTGGAATGCACGTCGAATGTTGTTGCTTGCTTCCACGGTAAGGAAACAAAAGAACTTTTTACACAATGATCTTGATATTTAGGTGGCCTCCTGATGACCCCAGAAACCATCTCTCCTTCGCCATTTCGCGAGCCCAAGGACATCAGAAATGGATATTCCCGAAAAAACGACCGAAGAGGAAATGGGGAAGACCACGGCCACGGGTTGCAGCCTGGCCGTGCAGGCCATCACCAACACGCTGTTCTTCGGCGCCACGTCCACCCTTCTCACCTACACCCTCCTCCGGCTCGCGCTGGGCGCCCACCGCCACCGCAAGCTCGTCATCGCCGCGGTCACCATCTTCCTCGTCATATGGTTCACCGCCGGCTGCGCCGTCTACCTCGCCTTCTGGCGCTTACTGTACCGGCGGTCATCGGAGGGACACCACCCCAGCGACGGCGATGAAGCTGGAATTCTGCATCTTGCTTATGACGTGCAAAGTCAGGGCCGTGGCATTGACGTGTTGCCCAGGGAACCGCCGGTACGTGTCCGCGTGTGACCGCCGCCGCCAGCGTCGTACGAGCAGCGACGGCAAGCTGTCGGACGGCGCGCCCCAGTTCGCGGTGTGCAGGGAAGAGGTGGAGCAGAGGGAGACGTGTGAGGCGGTTCCGGCGAGCCTGCACGACGGCCAGCTTGAAATTCATCAGAAACTCGAGTTGTCATCCACGTGAAACGATCACAAGGGCGATGGTGGTTGTCTTGTCAAATTCAGAAACGATGGGTGAATCGCAGTAGTGGCTGAACTGAACTGTAGGGTAACTCAATCGCGAGTCATCAACCACTGCGGTCAACGGGTATACCAACTGCCAATCGCAGTCTCTATCATTTTCTTTTGTGAAATCGTAAAGTACCACGCCAGACGTTTCGTTGACCACGTTTTGCCCAAAAAGCTGTGATTTGTAAGGACTTCGTAAGCCTGGAAAAGGTACTGTTTCAGCCGATCTTCACTTCTCTCCTGTCCTGTACGAGGAGAGGTAATTCTACCTCTTGTCACGTCCATCCGGGAGCCTACCATGATTGCTACACATCCGATTTCAGTGAATTACTAGCAGCATCCAGACACAAGCGATCGAGAGATCGTTGGAGCCCGGCAGCCGGCAGCCAGCCATGAACTACGGCATGACCCGCGTGTCTGGGCTGGGCGTTGCCACCGCTCTGTGCAGCGGTGGCACGGGCCTCCTCATCTGGCGGTGGGTCGTCGCCCTCGCGCGGGAGCTAAAGCAGAGGCTGCGCTCTAGCTGTGGTCTGCGCCGTGTTCTTCCCCTGGTCCGCGCTCGCGAGCGTTCCTGGACCCGCTGCTCCGCCCGGTCTGTTGGTTGCCACGGCGGCGTGGGAGAGGCAACTCAGTGTTTCAATCATTTTCAACTTTGACTCTCAGGATCTGATTCTGACTTGCTGATGAGGGCTAAACTTACTGTCCAACACTCTGACAGAATTCTCTGAGTCTGAGTCTGGCTAAGCGCACTTACCAGGTATCATGGAAAGCTGTTCTGCATGATTACGCTGAACAAGGATACAATTGTTTCGTTTATACCAAGTACTAATGCAACATCTTTCTAAGGATTAACCATGGAAAGTGCTTGGCTTTCTTAATCCTTTGTTACTTTAGTAGACATGTTGCAGCTTATTCTGCCCTCCCTTCTTCATCCAACCAACGATCCTGTAGTTCCACCGCTGCTGCACATAAACCGCGACAGCGAGCACAACTCCGACGACCGGAACCGTCACTGCGACGGCTTTTGAGTAGAAGTCCAATGAGCCGTGAGGAGCATCAGGGCGTGCGCCGCCGTGTACCACAGGCGGCCGGAGGTAGCCGTAAACGTGCGGCAGCAGCCACACGGCGGTGACGCCGGCGTAGTACCTCGCCGCGAGAGGCTTGCAGTTGACGCGCCAGACGGCGTTGCCGATGACCTGCGGGAGCAGGAACCATTCTTTCAGCGCTCCGACGTACCGCTCGACGACGAGGTCGCGCGTGTGGGCGTGCCACGGCGACGTCCCCTGCGGCTCGAAGTAGGGCACCCCGGGTTGCAGGTTGTCTGTCGATGCGCCGTCCGTGCTGAGCCAGCGCGCGGCCAGCACGACGAACAGGCCGCCAAGGTAAACGGCGAATCTGCAGAGGAGCACGGCCACGTCGCTGGGGACGCGCCCCGGCTCGAGCGGTGAGCGCGCCGCGCGCGGGCCCTCGCCCGCCGCACCTTCTGAGCGAGCCGCGCCGTGAGGAGGAGCGCCGCGAGGGTGAGCGCCTTGACCGAGCAGTCCATGTTCCAGCGCAGCTGGTCGACGTACTCCCTGTAGTACCTGGGGCCCGTCGGCCACGCAGGCAGCATCCTGGCGTCCATCACCAGCGTCGCGCCGTAGCCGAGCGCCTGGACGCCGAGCATGGACAGGGAGACATACGGCGCGACGTCGGGGTGGGACCTGACGTGGCGCAGCTGGCTGGCGGTGGCGGCGATTGTGGCCGACAGCAAGGCGATGCAGAGGCGGCCCTCCACCTCTGCCTCCGTCAGCTCGCCCCGCTGGTCGCGGTAGATGATCGGCAGCGAGCGGAGCACCGTCCGGTTGAAGTGCAGCGGGTCGCCGGCGTGCCTCATGCTCGCGACATGCACCTTCGCCGCCGGGCTGATCAGCCACCGCGTCGTCGTCGGCGGGTACTCCACCGTCACCTCGATGAACAGTCCATCCCGTCTTCGAGGTCTCTGCTCTCTGACAGAGCATGGACGTCCCGGCAGCCGATCAGGTGCATCCGCCCGTCCTCAGGGTTGTACACGCCTTCCAGCGACATCACCGGGCTCGAACCGGCGAACTTCAGCTGGGCGCCGTGAACTCGGCAGACACGTTCAGCACCTCATGCTTCTCCACGCCACGGCGGCTTCGTCCACTGATTTGTTCGTGCCGGACACCAGGATCGCCCTGGTACGGGGACGGGGGCTGGTATCTTCCGACGAGTGAGCCGATAGAAAGTATCTGGAGCTGAAAGAACGGCTCCTCGATCCATTCCGGCACGAACTGTGGCTTCGGCGCGAGCTGGAAGCGGAGACCAAGGTCTTCGCCGAGGTTGGAGAGGCTCACCATGTCATCGGCGGCGCCGGCTAGCTTCGGATAGCTTAGAAATGACTTCGCGATGAAGGTGTCACGAAATCCGGACCGCTCCCTCCGCCGGAGGAGCTCGCCGGCCTGCTTGACCTTCGTGTAATTGTACGCCATGCGCAGCGTCTCCCAGGGGGGGCGGTCAAACTGTTGCCCAGCTCTGCCTCGGGCTCACAAGTTGCCGGAACGTTACTGGAGAGTGGCTGCCATCCACGGCGGTTATGCGCCCCACAACGATGCTGCGACGTGTGATGGAGAACGTCGTGGGGACGAACAGGGTCACGCGATGGCGGCACGCCTCCTCTCCGATCCCACGCCGCCGCGGCACGCCGTCATGCAGAGCCGCCCCGTGGACGCGTTCCAGACGCCCTCGGCCGACAGCGTCATGCCGCTGAGGCCGGTCCGCATCGCCGCCGTGGCCCGGTGCTCCCACGGCGGCACGAACCGGAACACGGCTGACGCCCACGCCCCGCCCTTGCCCCCGCCTGCTGGCACTCGAGGCCCTGCACCGCGATGCCGGAACGGGCGAACGCCCTCGCCGTCGCATCACTTGTAGCCGGGCGGCCGGTCTCGAACAGCCCCAGCGGACTGCAGAACTCGTCGGTCGCGTTGCAGGTCCGGTTCGGGACGACGTCCAGCACGCCGCTCTGGTCGGGAGTGAACTGGCGGAGGATGTCGCAGAAGGCGGGGCCGCGGTACAGCGGCCCCGCGGCGACGTCGCCGTCGCTGCACCCGGCGGTGACGTCCAGTGGACGGAACTGGTAGCGGAAGTAGTCCCGTGGGAGCTTCGACACCAGCCGGACCTTGTCGAAGTACGCGGCACCCGGAGCCCTGGAGGCGCTCATGCTCGTCATCTCACCGAGCACGGCACGCGTCGCCAGCGTGCGCGTCCTCGGGAACCGTAGCACGAGCAGGATGTCGTCGGCAGCCATGACCGGCGGTGCCTTCGAGCTGACCCCGCCGCCGTTGCTGCTCTTGGCCCAGTCCCACGGGTCCGAGCTGTTGCCGCCGCGCACGGGGAGGACAGCCTTGCCGACCATACACAGCACCCGCTCGCCGTCGTAGTCGGTCGCAGGAACCGACAACGACCTCTTCTCCGTGTAGACACCTTCGAACTGTATACGGAGCTTGGCTACTCCAGGCCGCAGAACGAACTCCGGCCGCGCGTCCGGTTCCGTACACGAGCAGCAGCAGTTGCGGCTGACGGCCAAGGTGAGGATCCCGCTGACGTTGAAGGCCGTTGCCGCCGCGCCTCGCCGTGGCGGCGCCGCGTCCACGTGCGTGAGCGCGAAGGACGCGAGGTTAACGGCTTCGAGATGTTCAGGACCGTCGTCGGCGTAGGTTCCCTGAAAACGGCAGCAGGGGAGCCTGGCCGGCGTCCTGGGTCCAGTCGCCGTTTCGTGAAGGACAGCAGTTCCATCGGGAAGCGGGCTTGGTCGGCGCCGCGAACCAGAGCTCTGCGGCTGAGGAGAGCGCGACTGGCAGTGCCGCGCGACGTCGGCGGAGCGGGTTTGTACTCGTGAGGGACAGAGTTAAACAGCGGGAACTTGCTTGGATAGAACGCCGGGTCGTCGGAGTAGGCGGTGATGCGAGGCATAGGAAGAACAGGGCAAGAATCTGCAGGCTGCACATGATCTTGCGGCCAGGCTCCATCGCTGTGCCCTGCAGGAAAACGGTAGAATCTATTTAAGAAATTCACATCGGTGACGAACCAATCATGTATAAACATACAAAGATAGATTAACTAGTCAGATGTAACCCTACTCATCGCCATTTTTGTGACCCAAACTAAAACGAACTAAACCAGAATGGGCTTGGATGCTAACTTTCCCAAACACATTAAGCGTGCAAGATGAACAATGTCAGAACTGGCGTCGGTTCTTCTTGCCGACTGTAAAGAATCACTCAGCAATCAGATCTGACACGACTAATTTGTAAATCTGATATTCCATAGACTAACAGCTAGGCAAACTTGTCCTGATCCCAGAACAGAGGAATGAGTAATGCAGAGCTCAAGTTTGACTTGGAGCGGATGAGGAAGTGCAGAACTAAGCTCCAAAGTCCAATACTGGTGTGGTGTCGATGCCTGTGGAGTGGGACTAAAGTACTAGAGTTCATCTCAACTACCGTATGCCGTCGCGCGTTGACCGGCGGGCACCAGCCGCCATGTGCTCATGTGGCTCTATCTCCAGGATCAATTGTAAAACGGACAAAAAAGATACGGATCAAGACATGGATCAAGAATCAGGCGCCTAACCTGATGGATCATGTGCCAACTTGACGGATCATGCATGGAAACTAGGCAGAACTGCTACTGGCTTCTGACAGTATAGAAGATTGCAAGAGATAGCATGCATGTTGCAAGTGTAGATTTGCCGCTTCCTTTTCATTCTTGTTTTTCTTAGGGAAAGGCCGAATTCATATTTGTGGGCTGTTAGTAACAGAAAAAAAAAAATTTGGGTCTGTCGAAGCGGAAGAATCACAGGAACTGCTTCGCCGTGACGCCGTCATCCAGAATTGTCTCGATAGCAGGGACGTTACGATTGTTTCGACACGGTTGTCACGCTCGCGACGTCTCGTCCGTCGACGGCGCGAATCGCGGCGCCGGCAGACAGGGCACGTCGCGTGGCCGCTCAGCCACGCGTCGATGCACCGCCGGTGGAACACGTGCAGGCACGCCGGCAGCCGCCTCGCGGTCCGCCCCGTCTCCACCTCGCCGAGGCACACCGCGCATTCCACCGCCTCGCGGTCGTGCTCGTACGGCGGAACGGCGTGGTCGCAGCAGCCGGTGCCCGCCGCCGGCGCGCGCTGCTGCACCGGCTGCTCGCCGACGTGAAGAAGCACGTCGATGCCGAGCCGTTGGTTGACAAACTGTCGAAGGACGACGGCGTCGCCGCCGGCGGTGCCACGCCACGATGACCCGTCGCGCCCCGTTCTCCGAAGCCTTCGGTGACGGCTGGCTGCTGCGTCGCCGGCGTCGATAGGCAGAGAAGCTCCGCGCCGCAGCACCAGCAGTAGCCGGACAGCGGCCGCAGCCAGCACCACAAGGACGTCCTGGAGCCTGGGCCTCCACAGGGACGTCCTGCGTCACCGGAGTCAAGTGATGATGCCTATATATTACACCTGTTGAAAATATGATTTTTGCAAAAAATTATTGGGTGTGCATGTGCACACCCAGCCTCCATGCTAGCTCCGCCCCTGATGCCTTGGATGACGCGACGGAAATATTGTAGAGGCCCCAGGCCGCGAGGAAGATCCACACGACGCTGATGTAGGCGAGAACAAATGACTGCACTCCATTATATCTCGCCAGGAATCACATCGTCAGCCTTTCTGCTGGAGTACTCGTTGTCATCCTGTAGAACGTTAACTTAGTTTCCTCCAAAAAAAGAGTTCAGCTATGCCCGTCTTATAGTGCAACAAGATGCCTTCTCTGCCCAGCCTGGCTCGCACCAGGGAACCAGGCCACCGTTGGCCAGGCCCATCGCATGCAGCTTAGATTGATTGGTTGTTAGTTTCATTTGAGCCAGGCCCGCACGATCAGGTGATTGGTTGCGTGAATATCAACTGGCGTCAGCGTTTTCTGCCTCTCACATGCACTCGCTGCGCTCGCGTGAGCCAGGCTCGCCAGAAACGGATTCTGTTTTCGTTTCCCGGGAGCCTGGCTCGCTGATCGGTCTTGCATGCCCAAGGACAGGCCCAAGCCTCCATACACGCAACCAATCACAGGGTTGGTGCATGCGGTGAGCCTGGCCGGGCCTCCCGCAGGTAACCAATCAGCCCCTAAGTATATGCTATGTTCGCCTTGGACATCTCTTCTAGCTCTTGGAGTCAACATTTGCCTCGTCCTCGGAGCCAAGCAAGGAGCCACGAGGACATCTCTTCTAGCTGTTTGTTTTGAGGGGAATACATACTAACCTCTATTTCATAATACTTGGCAATTTGACTTTCACTGTTCATGTTTTGACTAGAAATATTTGTTAAACTTTTTGATTAACTAATCAATAATGGTATCAATAGAGGGGTTGCCAAAAGTACTTTAAACATGTCAAATGTTTGTTAATGTTTAGGCAAATATTTACAGAAAAGACAAATGGTCAAACTATGAACAGTAAAGTCAAAGTTGTCAAGTATTTTGAAATGGAGGTTAGTACTACTTATGTCTTAGTTTATTTGTCATTTTAGCTCTACTTTTCTACGTCTAGGTTCAAAGCATCTTCTATGAATCTGGACAGACGCTTTGTCCAGATTCATAGTATCTTTTGTGAACTTAGTAAAGAGCTAAAACATTAATTATTTGAGGACGAAGGGAGTATCAGGTCAAAAAAATCTTTTCATTGCAAAGTTTTCTAAAGGATTTAATTAAAAAAATCATTTTCAGTTTTTTCCTAGAGCAGTTTTTCCCAAAAAAATGTTCATCAAACTTTAGTTTTCGTGAGATGGACAGCTCTCTGATAATCTTCACGAGCTTGTCTCTATTTTTGTTTTAGTAATCTTTTCTTATGCATGCGTCAAGAGTCCTAGCATGGGGAAGATCGACGGAAGTCACGGAACCCTCTAAACAATGCCGCAAATCAAGTGGCTCGTAGTTTGTCGTGGGCTCGTAGCGCCCAACGTGCGCCGGCTGCTGCCCGGCATCGCCCAAGGCGCGGACGCCGCGATGCCAAAACTGACAAGCCCCAAGCGCGGCCGCCAGCCCCAGCCGGCCGGCTAAACGCATAGACCATAACGTACGAGCCCCACCACCAGCACGCGCGATCGAGAGCGTGACCGCCGATACGTCCGTCCGGTCCGTCCATGCCATGAGCTGCCTCTTCCGCCTCTGCGCGCTCTTCGTCAACGCCGTCTGCGCCGCGTTCACGGCGCTGATCATCTACGAGCTGGTCAGGTCGGCGCGGAAGCCCGTCGCCGTCGCGCTCTTCGTCCTCGTCCTCGCGTACGTCCTCATCTTCTACGCCTGCTGGTGCGGCGGTGTCCTCTTCCCCGGCGCGCCGGTGGCGCGGTGGCCGGCGCTCTCCCGCGACGCCCTCGCGCGCTGGATCGGCGGCGGCGGCGGCCAGCATAGCGGAGGCGAGGGCGCCGTCGGTCGGGGTGCCGAGGAAGAGATGCGGGCGATGCCATGCGAGCCGCCGTGTATGCCGGTGGCCGGCGCCGCCGCCGTTGGCGCCTACGAGCACGGCCATGGCGGGGGCGCCGGCGGCGGCGCGGCGTTGATCGAGTGCGCGGTCTGCCTCGGCGAGGTGGAGAAGGGGCAGATGGTCCGGCGGCTGCCGGTGTGCCTGCACGTGTTCCACCACGAGTGCGTCGGCCGGTGGCTTCGCGACCACACGACGTGCCCAGTCTGCCGGTGCAGCGCGCTGCAGCCGCCTGACGGCATGGTGTGAGCGTGACGTGAGGACGCGCGCGTACGTACGCGGTCGATGCGAGAGTGTGCGTAGTTGGCGGCTCCACTCCGCTACCAGTTGTGAAATGGGAGTTTTGTATGCTTTCGTCTGTATGTAATGTACCTAGCAAATGCCAATACATATCATATCAGTATATAAGTTCAGTTGCACAGACAAATGCTGCATTGTGAGATAGTCTGTACATACCAAGATAGCCTGCTACGGTACCCGAACGCGCACACGCTGGCAACACGGGGGTAGGAGAATGTGCGGATGTGCCTGATCGGCTGCTGCGTTCTCCGTGCCATAGTCCTGTCAAGGAGGAGAGACCTTGAAGACGGAATGGACGTACTGCTTCATCGAGGTGACACAGAGCGGAAGGCGGAGGGGCTCCTCTTCATCAACGATTCACCGTTGCTGCATACCGCCAGACCAAGCGGCTCGTACTTTTTTCGTAGTAGGATCGTTGCCGCCAACGTACGATTAAGGAGCGGACGCCGCGATGCCAAAACCGACAAGCCCGCGCACGACGGACCGCCGGCCGGCAAACGCCTCCGGAGACAAGCTAGGAACCCAACGTCAATATAAGTACATATTTAAAAAACACAGGGAGTAGTCATCAGATTAGAACGAGCCCCACCAACACGAGAGCGCGCGTGGCTGCCTGCCGATCGATGGATACGCCGCCGCGCTCCCCCGCGCGTCTGTCGGCCATGGACTGCCTCTCCCGCCTCTGCCACCGCGTCCAGATCATCGTCTTCTTCGCGCTCATAGCGCTGGCCATCTACATGCTGTCCGTCAGGTCGGAGCTGGCGTGGAACCCCGCAGTCATGGCGGTCTTGCTCTCCCTCAACGGGTACCTCCTCGTCTACACGCTGTCGTTGATGTGCCGAGAAGCGCTCGCGCGCTGGCTCGGCGGCAGCCACAGCGACGGCGGCGCCGTGGATCGGGGAGCCGAGGACGAGCTGCCGCAGGCGCTGCCGCGCGAGCCGCCGCGGATGCCGGCGGTGGCCGCCGCTGTGGTGGCCTACGAGCACGGCCATGGCGGCGGCGGCGGCGAGGCGCTCGAGTGCGCGGTGTGCCTGGGCGAGGTGGAGAAGGGGCAGATGGTCCGGCGGCTTCCCGTGTGTCTGCACGCGTTCCACCATGAGTGCGCCGGCCGGTGGCTTCGCGACCACGCGACGTGCCCTGTCTGCCGGTGCCGCGCGCTGCAGCCGCCAGCTGACGACTTGGTGTGAGCGTGAGGACGCACGTACGTACGTGTATGCGGTCGATCGATGAAAGAGTGACGTAGTTGGCCACTCGATCAGCGATCGAATGGGCTCCAAGATTTTGTATGCTTTCGACGGTACGTACCTAGCAAATGCCAATATAGATCAGTGTATATTTTCTTGGCGACTCGCCGTACGTCTCCGTAAACAGGAGGTGTGGTGGTCAAGGGCACGGGTGCGGGCGCGGTCACCGCTCGAGGCGTTGGCGCGTCCCGAGCGACAGCAGTCACCGCACGGTGCTCCTTTACCTCTTCTTCGCCCTCGCCGTGCATTGGCGGAGCACGGACAACACATTGACCGCAGTCGGCGTCGTGAACCACTGGTTTCTGCTGCCGCAGGTCATCGGCAACGCCGTCTGGCGCGTCAACTTCGAGTCTCTTTTGCGATGCGGTACTACGCCGGCATGACCGCCGTGTGACTGCCAATTTACTGCCACCTCCGGCCACCTGTTGTTAGTATGTACCATGAGGCTCATGACGACGTCACGGACTGGTTCTCTCGAAGGTCGGTGCCGTGGTGGTTCCGGCCGTCGGACTTGTGCTCGCTGTCGCATTATTATGTGCAGCAGCACTGGAACTAGATCATTGGATGGGCGTTGAGGACGGGCGTAGTTTTTTTTTATATGTATAGAAAAGGAAAGAAAAAACTGATATTCGCTTCCTGAAAATGGAAGGTCAAAGGCGCCCATTAACGACTAATCATTTCTCTTCTCCCCCCGAAAACAATCACTGGAGTATACTAATTCTAGAAGGCATGCACGATCATAAACGTCAGCAATTTCCATGCGTACTGCATACAAAAGTGCGCTTGGGTAAGCAACTGAATCATCATTGTGATTGCTACTTCGTGCGTGGACAATAGAAAAGAGCTAGCAAGAGGAAGATGTACAACTCCAAACATGATCTCGACATAGAAATTTTTAAACACACAACGCGCACTTCACGCGCAGAAAGGCCATCGTTTCCATCTCCGGAACTAGGCATCCGGCGCTCCGCATGCCACAAGGACGGACACACTGAGATGTGACACCCGCTTTGATTTACTCACGTTCGCGTCGTTGCGTCCGTGCAAGGCTGAGCGCACGCGTTCGCTTCGCTTATCTACCAGTCCGTCCGTCCGTACGAGCGAGCGCGCCAAGAGTTTATTAAAGTTTTTTCCTTCCTGCTGAGTCACCTGTCTGTCCGCAACTGGTCGAGGGCGCCGATCAAGCTCGCGCGCGCGGCGGACATGTCGGCCGAGGAGGACACCTGCTGCCAGTGGATCCGCGACTTCGTCATCGCGCACGCCGTGTTCGCCAGCGGGTTCGTCACGGCGCCGGTGGCCGTCGTCCACCTCGTCAAGCGCCCGCACTCGGGCCCCGCCCTCTTCTTCGCCGTCTTCGCCGCCTTCTGCACCACCATCAGCCTCATCCTCTGCTGCCGCTTCTACGCCGAGCTCAAGCGCCCGCCCTGGCCGCGCCGCCGGCTCTCGGCATCGGCGTCCCGGCGGCAGCACGACGGCGACGACGACGCCAGCGCCGGCGGACAAGGTTCGGCGACGCGCGAGACGTCGCACGAGCTCCAGCACCCGGAGCTTCCGGTGATGTTCCGCGTGGAGATGCAGGCCGCCCTGGACGCGGGCCGCGTCCCGAGCTACGAGCACCGGGACGACGGCGCGGCGCTCGAGTGCGCGGTGTGCCTCGGCGAGGTGGAGGAGGGGGAGACGGTGCGGCGTCTGCCGGCGTGCCAGCACGTGTTCCACAGAGAGTGCATCGACCAGTGGCTGCGGGCGCACGCGACGTGCCCCGTCTGCCGGCGCGGTGTCCTGTCGGCTCTGCCGGAACAACGGCCGCCCGAGGTCGCCGTGACCATCGCGACGCTATAAGTGGGCCGCCGAGCCCCACCACGATGAGTCCGGCCCGGCAACGTCTTCCGGGATTGTGGTTCGGACCGGGCTCACGTCTGAATTAACAGCCCAGTGTCCGCTGTGTGTACTGTGATTTGTGAATCATGAAAGGTGATTTATTTGTCAATTTGCAACATCCTTCATCCTTATATGAACTAGCAGGTGGCCCGCGCTCATAGCGCGGCTAGAGACGTTTAATTTTTTATATATATATATATTGATTTTCGTAATTTTTATACATACATATAATTTATTTCTTTTTCCTGATAAATATTTAGTCAATTGGTCATATAGGTATGTTCAATTGATTGGACTACAAAAATTCCTAACATGTTTGCATCTTTGATTGTGACCGCGATTCAAGTCCGCCTACCCTCATCATTCAGATTTACATATTTGTGAATGTCACTTGTTGATGTCAGCATATTGTCGTTTTTCCAATTGTCATTCCTCATGTTTTTGTCAGTGTCGAGCTGTTGGCCTTCATCGAGATTGTCATTGTGGTCGCCTATATGGATCCGCCAAAGAATTTTAAAAAAATTGATCACTTCACCTCACCGGATCTGGTTGTCCTAGACTTGCCACAGAAGGAGACCTGCTCTTGGATGTTGTCACCACATTGTCATAACAATCCGGTGGCCCACGCAATTTGCGCGGCTAAACACTTACACATGTAGTCATATGGGCTAGTGAACTGATCATACGAAGAATCATCTAATGTTTTTATCTAACGTGACTGCGACTTACATGCTTCAAGCCCGGCTCTCCTCATCCTGCTGAGCCACATCTTTGTCCGTGTCAGTTTTTGATGTCACATGCAGCTATTTCTTAATATATATTTTCATCAAAAACATCAGAATTCTCTTCAATTAGTCCTACACAGCCACCTGAACTTTTCCCTTGCCCATTTAGTGATCAAGCTCATTGTTTCAGCATGCCAAAGTAATTTTCGGATCCTGAAGACATTGTGTTGCTGATTATTTGGTGCATATAGTAGCCGCAATGCAGGGTCAATTGGCTGCATTGGAACTCCCGACGGGCGACGGTGCTCACCTGACGCGATCTTGAGGGCGCCCTCTAGTCTTCATTCGGTCGATCAATGATTCTATATATGGAAAACATCTCGTCTCTAACTACAGCCACCACCTCAACATACACCTAATGTTTGTGTTCGCATGCTTTGCCTGCTCTACCAACTCATATGTTCAGTTGACAATTGATATGTTTGTATATTAACATTCCCATGGAGCGTTTAGGCAACAAATTTAGCTCAATTTTGGACTAAAATGGTTTATCTAAACGTCATACATGCATTTAAGCACGAATGTAGTACAATCATGTTACCACATCACTGATAGATATTTTATCAACAATATAGTTCCACTATAATATACTATGGTTCTTTTACCAAATCAACAACAAATGTTTTTCTCTTTTATTCATTTATGTTCGTAAGGGACCATTAAACTGCAGCAGAAATACATAATACATCACAAAGAAATGAGTTTACATACCATATGTTTGTCTGTTCATGTTTGTCTTGCGTAATACTTCAGCATCCACTTGCCCTTCACTAATGCTTCTTACTTTTCCCCGTGGATGGTGAGCGCGAGCAGTGCAGCATTGCACTTTGCAACAGACACTTCTACAGTTCCATTTTTTTTCCCGGTACAATTGTTGCATCTATCTAATTGGCATGCTGATAGACGTCCATGTCAGAGACCAAAACAACACAGAACCTGTATGTTGCTCATCGTTTGTGAATGCCTTATACGAATGGATTTTTATTGTGGATGGCTGTCGTTTGCTACGAATAGATGGAATCACCAGTCCTGGTATGCTGCCCGGCCATGTCAGGGATCGAGCATTAGTTGCACGCATCCCCCACAAAATAATCGGTCCTGGTATGCCTCCTCACGTATGTATGTACATGCGCACGTAGGCTATTCCATCGGCTCCACATTCTCGTACACGAACGAACGCATGTGCTAAACCTTCCAGAGCACGTTTTAAACCGGAGCTGCAACATGAGCCGTTGTTCGTTCAAATTTGCTTTTCGTATCCGACAAACGCGACGCTATCATATTTTCCAAAGCACAGCTAGCACGATGCCCTTCTTCCACTGCTTGATGGCCACCTTGCCACCCATATTCTTTCTTCCGGCTGCGGTGAGGATGATGTCGTATGTCAGCGGCGATTTCGTCTGTTGTTGCTGATACCCTAGCTTTGATCTCTCAGCGAGGGGGGACTATTTACCGGGGGAGAATATTTTCCTATACAGATTGGTTACTTCCCTTAAACCGAAAGCTTTCTTTGATCCAAACTCCAAGTCTCTAAGCCGTGCATGCTAAGGAACAGGACCGTTTTACATTAGCAAATCAGTTGTATTTCGGCTGTATTTGATTTATGACGTGGATCTTCTTTTTCTACTTTTATGAGATGGATTCTTGCTTTAATCTAGACCGTTAGATGTTTATAAAATCCGATGTTTATAAAATCCAACGGCTCATAGCTTTTCTTTTTTCCGATTAACGTCGTAATTTCGTGGCCTTGAGAGCGAACGTGGTGGCTTCTTTTTCTCTTCAAATACTAAGATGGCCAGTAGATTTCCATGTCGAAACTGGAGCTGCTCAACTGCTGCCTTGTTCTTGATCGTGTCATCGATAAGAGACCACTGCCGCCTTGTTCAATCTTAATCCACGTCGAATTCGCCCGCCAATGACGACGCCATGAGCTGCGCCAGTGTCACCTAGTTATCAAACATTGGAACTTGACCATCGACGCTACCTGGTTCTTGATCGACATCGACGCTACTTCGAGTTACGCTAACGCTTCCCTACAATCGATCACGTGGAGAACCCTGCCGTCTCCTATAGGATGAGCCACCATGGCTTAGTTCTTGACCCACATGAAATCTGATTTCGCGAGCAGAGCATGGCTGCTTGGTTCTTCGTCAGCCGTGTACGACTTTATGTCAAGCTCCATGTTCAACGTCGATCTGGATCATGTCCCATGGCGTATCCCATGGCGTTCTCTTTCCTTCTGTTTCTGTTTTGTTTCCTTATGACTTGTATAGATAAAGAATTTAGAATTCCAAACTGAACTAGTAAGGTTGCCCGCGCATATTGCGCGGCTAGACATGCCATACCTAATATTTTCAAAGACTGATCATACATGTGGTTTAATACACAAAGAAACATTTGTTTGCGCCCCTATTTTATTTCTAACTTTCTTATAAATATTAGAAAGGATGGCATACTTTTCATATGTTTTACATAAATGATTTTGCAGCGCCATATAACATTTGCTAGTGACATTAGTACTATTCTTGGAGAGCCTTTACCATAGCGTGCCTTTTTGTGATTTTGTATTTTTCTGAACCATATTGGGTTCATACATGCAAATAAAAACCATTAGTTAGTGCTCTCATGAAAAATATAATATATTGATAGTATTCTATACAACTTATTTCACTATTGGGTCAACAACATAAAATGGGATTTTATAGTTCTCTTGTTAAGAAATCAACTTGCACAAAAGCTAGAGGCAACATGTAGAATCCCTCTGTTCTGGTACACATTGTATATCTATCAAAAGTTTCTTCTGCAAATATTCAGCACCTTTCCATTAAAAAAAAGAGAGAACGCCTAAATCTTTCATGCATGCCATTTTGTGCTGATCTGAGAACTCCACTGAATTGCATGGATAAATTGATTATAGTTGCATGACAATTATACCTTGGTTATCTTGACTGATATGCGAGTCGCGGTGAAGTTGGATGGCTTGTCTCAAGTGGTAATATTGGATAAATCGATAGTTTTTTTCTCTTTAGCTGAAATCATGTAGTGACTTTCTTGGAGACCATGTATTTCTCCCTTTGTGCTATTCTTTGCTTCATCAATCGGTCATATATATGCCAGCATCTTTAAGCAGTTTCCGTTGCCCCTGCAGTAATTTTCCTTCCTCCCCCTCTCCTTGGGTCCAACAACAGATCGTTAGGCTGTTGGAGATGTTTGATCCAGCAGTCATGGCCGTCTACGTCCAGAAGCAAGCAAGGATCGGCTTCCATGCCAAGCTTCGTCACCAAAATCCCAGCCAAGCACGCACATCTCAAGGTAAGTGCAGTATTACAATTGCGGTGTTCCTTGACCAACTTCTCAACGTGGCGTCAGATGCACAAACTGGGTGGCTATGCAGCTCTGAAATAATTCCTATCAGATTGGCCTGCTGGTCACCGCTGGTCGTCGAAAACTGTCGGACGCTCCTGGGCAGTCCCTAACCATGTGCGCCTATAGCTTTTCCACATCGTCCCTCCTCTTCAAACTTGCACGCCTATCCCTGTACTGATTCACATGTTGCGTTCTAAGGGCAGACCGGCAGACTCCAGGTGGCCGAACATGCTAAAGTTCACGTGTGACATATCCCCTACCATGGAATTTTCCTATTAGTGAGCCCTCGCCAATCGCCATTGAAGACCTTGGGCTTCTTCTTGTCGGAGCGCGTCCATGTCCAGACTTCAGAGGGCAGTATCGGGTTCACCCAGGCTCAGGTCGCACAGCTCCCTGACGTGGGTCCTCCTTGGACATGAGCGCGACGAAGACGGAGACGTGGCCTTTGTCATCGTGGTGGTTGTCTTCTGTCTCGTCTTCGTTGGAGTCAGAGGAATATTGGTTGCAGGAGCAGTCGTCGTCCTCCTCGGACTTGCCGTCGGGGTAGAACTGGATGCATCAGTCGTAGCCGCCGACAGAGAAGGTGCCTGACTGGACGCACACCGTTTCGTTCACTCTCAAACTGCCAGCTGCTTTGCTGCTCGGCTCGCTGTGCTAGCCCACGCCCGCATGCTGTGCTGCTCCGCTCGCTGGACCGCCTCTAGTGCATGCTGGTTCGCTAAATTACCTGTTCTGTGTCTTTTTGATTTTGATAGATAACCTTTGAAACTTTTTGATGGTGGATGATTAGGCTCTTCTGTGTGCCTAATTGTAAGATTGGTTTGTTAAAAGAGAGATTTCTGCATGTGTGGAGTAGTGTTGCTCATCGTCATCGGCCTTGCCCATGGTCATCGCATCTGGCACCAATCTCTCTTGGTCGGCGGCCGCGAAGGGAGGAGTTTGCGGAGCTGGCTAGGAACGGCAAAGAGGTTGCCGGCGGGTACTACCAGCTTGGTTGTGTTGGATGCTGACCGCGACCGTGTCTGGGTTCGTGGCCGGGCAGGCGGCGCTAGTGTGCGCCATATAGTGGGCGGAACGTTTTTGCTTTCAATATAAAGCAGGGCCATGGGCCTTTAGTCTAAATAGAGTGGGCGGCGCGTTGCCGGCAATCAGAGATTGTTCAGGTGGGCAAGCTGCTAAATTACCTGTACAGTTTCTTTTTTATTTTGATAGATAAAGTTTGAAACTTTTTGACGGTGGATGATGAGGCTTTCCTGTGTGCTTAATTGTAGGATTGGTTCGTTAAAAGTGAGATTTCTGTTTTGCTAGTGAGAGGTTGCCTGTAGAGATTGTGACTTTGTCGGGAGGCGCTGGCAGATTCACGATTTGGAAAAAGGTAGCAACACTGCTCTAATTTAACAGTAGCTTAACAATTGTTATGTAGTCTGCATTCCAAGAAGATTTATTTATGCAATTTGCGCCGAGGATTGAGTAAATTGATATCATAAATATCTTTCTAATACTAATTGTATTTATAGTAGGTACATATAATGTAAATGACTCCTACTGAATATATGGTAGGTTCACAAACTTATTCCTGACATCTTAAGTCATGTATCTTGCAGGTGTTCTCCTAGCTCTTGTTGACTTGCATCGAGCAGGATGGTCTTCTTTCTGTACTGGTACGCTGTCCTTCTCTTTGTGCTCGTCGTCAGAGACAGATTTGTTGATAATAGAATCTTCCTCCTCGCAATTACTCTGCACATTTTGTGAGTAACAATGATTGGAAATCAAATAGTTAGTGATTTCAAGAATATAAGATAAATTACTTAACATAATGTTTATGGGAGTACCTTATTGGAATGCTGATGCTCCTCAAGTGCATCAATGCATTTTTCTATGTCTTTCTGATTGGCTTCGCTGTTCATCTTTATTCTCTTGAATTTTTGAGATTTTGGTTTCCTCTTTTTGTTATTGGATCTGATATTACTGCTACCTCCAGCGTCTAAAGGTTCTTCAGCCTTGCTTTGCAAATCCAGTATTGTGCTTTCTTCCTCCTCTTGAATTATGCTTTTTTGTACCTGGAAAAATAGACAACGTTTGAACATCTAAATTTATTTTGTATGCAACTATTTGATCTTGTTTTTTGGGATTACCTGATTGGAATGCTCATGCTGCTCTGGTGCGTCATCGATGCAGTTTCCTCGTCTTTCTGGTTTCCTTTGCTGGTCAACTTTCTCTTTTTGGTTTTTTGAGATTTTATTTTCTTTTTTCCTTCATTGGATCCATCAATGTTACTGTTGTTGCCAATTTCAGCATGTACAGATTCTTCAACTGTGCTTTGCACTTCCAGAGTTGTGTCCTGTTGTTGCTCCTGAACTCTGATTTGCTGTTCATGGTAAATTCGACAATGTTGGAACATGGAAATAGTAATTCAAAATCTGCATGAAATGAATTTTATTTGTGTACCTCATTGTTTGAAAAATCTGCTTCTCTCTGAAGGAGATCACCACCCTGGAATCAGAAGTGAGAAATCATTTATACTGATATATTTAATTTGTTCACACATAAATTATTATGAGAAATATTTTAATACCTGAGTAGTTGAAGGATCAGTTACCTCCTCTCTATTTTTCCTCTTGCTTTGAGAAATACTCTTTTTTGACTTATTGCTTCTATCCTTGACGTTACTGTTTTTGCCACTTTAGCATGTACAGATTCTTCAACCGTGCTTTGCACTTCCAGAGTTCTGTCCTGTTGTTCCTCCTGAACTCTGCTTTGCTGTTCATAGTAAAGTCGAAAATGTTGGAACATGTAAATAGTAATTTAAAAACTGCATGAAATGAATTTTATTTGTGTACCTCATTGTTTGAGAAATCTGCTTCTCTCTGAAGGAGATCACCACCCTGGAATCAGAAGTTAGAAATCATTGATACTGATATATTTGTTCACACATAAATTATTATGAGAAATATTTTAATACCTGAGTAGTTGAAGGATCAGTTTCCTCCTCTCTATTTTTCCTCTTTCTTTGATAAATACTTTTTTTCGACTTTTTGCTTCTATCCTTGACCATCTTAGGCTCTTGTTTTTTGTCCAATCTTGTATCTTCAATTTGGCATTCAGGAGAAGATTGCTTGTGCTTTGGCAACTTAGCTTCCTTTTCCTTTGAAACATCATGTTGTTTCTTTCTCTTGCCAAACTTGTTGGTCTGTTTTGCATCATCATGGCCATTTAGAAATTTCTTCTCAAGTTCATCAAACTTTTTCTTTACTCTAGCTGCAGTCTTAAGGGTCTTTTCTAAAGCAACGACGTTTGGCTCTTTCATTTGACGTTGCCGAGCAGCACCCTTTTGGTGTTTGTAATTACTTTTTCTTGGATCATCTATCTCGACACAATCTTTGTCAGAATCATCTTCAACTCTCTTTCGTTTCCTTTTTCTTTGTTTGGCAGCAATGCATTCGCTTGAAGTGTTGTTCTCTACATCGCCATCTTCCAATTGGCCTGTTGAATCATTTTTCATATGTTCCTGTGACATAAATCCAAAAGTTATTTATAGATGGCCCGCGCAAATTGCGCGGCTAGAACCTAAATGTTTTTTTCTCTAAGATGCGTAAATGAAAAGGGTTTCATAAACATGGCTGCTAGAGAGCAGGATTTATTACTACAAAGTCTATCATTATGGATTTATATGACTTATCTACGCGGCACTTAAGATAAATTATGTACCAAATTAAAAAAATACGTTACTTGATTAAGAGCGCTACGTTTTACCTTAGCTCTGACACTTCCCAAATTTCATACTATAGTGATACTACGTCTACTTCATTCAATTACCACGTGAGAGCTTCTTCCCCCCTTGTCGTACAAACTTGACAACCATAGTCTTTGGTTGTCTTTGTATGCAATATTCTCATAATTAAGTCACGAAAAAAAAAATCTGATCTGAAGTTCCATCTTCTTTTTTTTTTCTTTTGAATGTGTGAAGTTCCATCTTGATGGTACCTAACATCCATCTGAATCTAAGGACTCAAATTAAATATAGCATGCCTCTGGCTTTTCTGCTTGAGATTTGATACCATTGCCGGACTAAAGCTAAATTTTCGCTCTCTAAATCTCTTGCTGTTCCACCGATTTCCAAATCTAATCCAGAACAGATTTTGACCAGGTGAATCTTAAAATTCTTGCAATAGGTATCCAGCATAACCAACCAACCATACACACATGGCTGGTGCTTTAACAGACATAATAATACGTACTAATCAGCTTCATATTTTCATGTTCAACTATCCAGCGCTGCCTATTCGATTTGACTGGCAAAATTGCATGCACTACATTATCCAGCTTCTCAACAGTAGTTTTAGTGTCTTGTATTCAATCTCACGGGCAATATCTGATGACAACCTAACCAATGAACATATGTGCACAGTCGGCACAAATAAAAAATCAATTCATTTCAATAATCCTAAGTTCTTAATTATTTTAATTCAACTGAAAAATAAGTTACTTAAAACAGAAAAAAATTGCTTACTTCATAAACATCGTGTGTGGTGGACGTTACTTTTGAACAAATTCCTTTCAATAATGCTAAGTTCTTAATTATTTATCTAGCCGATGGAACAATCAAGTTCTCTTTCACCGTGCTGAACAACTGTATTTGATTTGTGAGAAACACTGACCAAATTAGCGAGCAAATATATGCGCATTGATTAAGAATGCGTAGCGCTTACTATTCCTCATATTGTTGCTGCCGCCAGGCCACACCAGCTCACCGCGTCCGTGATGTGATAATAGCCTTGACCTCTGCGTGTGATGTTTGACCAGCTGTGCCGCTGCCGCTTAGCTTAGCCACTTCGCAGCAGCTTGTACCAGCTGATTCAGCTTGCTAGCAACGGTGGGTGCCGCTGAGCCGGGGCCAGCGTCTAACCCACTATTTATCCTCTGTCCCATATGCTATCAGTAGAATTACTGGAGCCAGGTCCTTCGCATGGCCGCGTACTCTTGGCGTCATGTTGATCTGAATCCTGACGGCACAGTCGAGTCTCGCACTTCAGACAACATAGGCCGATCGGACTAAGATGACGCATCGGCAAGCGCGGATAGCGAAAGACAGCGACCTCGTGTGAGGTGAAATTGGCGGAGGAACGTTCCTTTGACTTTAGATGCGGCTACGACATGTGGTGGCGGACGCATGAGTCGGGTATGGAACTGCAAGAGATCGGCGTCGTTTGGCCACTGTGCTAGACCTGTTCGTCAAAGGCGACGCGTTTGTATCTCGGCTGGTGATCTCCTCTCCGTTCTCCCCTGTTGTGGTCGCCTTGCCACGGGCATCCTCTCGGCTCTCGCTTGGAATTCGCTGGTAGTGTGGTCGCCACCATGGAAGTTTTCCTGATCGTTTTTCTTCTTGTTCTTGATTCCTTCTCGCCGTGCCGATCTTCTCGACTTCTTCTCACCATGGACGTACGTTAATCGACTTCTTCTTGTCGATCTGATTGTTGTTGTTAATAATGCGTCTAAAGCCTCCGGTGTTTGGATGTACACGTTGATACGATGGAAAGTTTTTATTTACCTTTGCTCGTGAAGGCCTAATCAGATACTTCGTGTTATGAATAGTTTGCATGCTGTCTTTTACAGTACGTATATAACATGGATTCTAAAGCCCAAAGGTACAACATGAGGACTCTTCACTTCGTAGTTATCATACACCGATTGCCGTGTATTAACAGTATTTTACATGGACTCTTAGCTATTCTCTCGTCAATTTTTTTTGACTGGTTCTCTCGCCAAATTTGCATCCAAATCAAACTATTAATTTTTTTTATAGTTTTTTCCTATTTATGAATTGTTCTAACATAGCTTTGCTATTTAATCTAGACCGTTAGATCTTCATAAAATCCAACGGCTCGTAGCTTTTCTAAATTTATGAATTGTTCTAACATAACTTTGTTGTACGGTCTAGATTAACCAAAGAGTCCATGCCGACTACAATCTGTAAATTGATAAAATTCAGATTTGGTAAAGAAGAGCTATACGTATAGGTGGATTTGAGAACAGGAAAATTCGAAATAGGAAATAAAACGTGAAATATGCAAGTCCATTGGATTAATGATGATTTAACGGTCTAGATGGCAGCAAATAATTGTTTTGTTTTGGTTGAAAAAAAGGAAAAATCTATGATTAGATCTAAGCAGCCAACTAAGATAGAATTGGTTAATTACGATCGCACTAGCTTGGAGCTCCAATAAAACATTATTGTTTTGTTGTCTGGATTTAATGAGGAAGGAAGCAAGACGCCAACATATTCAAGACGGAACGTTACGTACTTGGTTCAATTTGGAATTCTAATTTCTTTATCTGTACAAGTCATAAGGAAACAAAACAGAACAGGAAAGAGAACGCCATGGGATACGCCATGGGACATGATCCAGATCGACGTTGAACATGGAGCTTGACATAAAGTCGTACACAGCTGACGAAGAACCAAGCAGCCATGCTCTGCTCGCGAAATCAGATTTCATGTGGGTCAAGAACTAAGCCATGGTGGCTCATCCTATAGGAGACGACAGGGTTCTCCACGTGATCGATTGTAGGGAAGCGTTAGCGTAACTCGAAGTAGCGTCGATGTCGATCAAGAACCAGGTAGCGTCGATGGTCAAGTTCCAATGTTTGATAACTAGGTGACACTGGCGCAGCTCATGGCGTCGTCATTGGCGGGCGAATTCGACGTGGATTAAGATTGAACAAGGCGGCAGTGGTCTCTTATCGATGACACGATCAAGAACAAGGCAGCAGTTGAGCAGCTCCAGTTTCGACATGGATATACATACATGCTTAGGGTGGGGTCCCTCCGACAACGCTAGAGCTTTTTCTTCACTTACCCTGTTACCCACGTTTTCCTTCTTACGTCAAAGGTCATCGACCAAATAAAAGGCGATTCCGAAGCTCACTGCCTCACCAAAGCTCGCTGAGATCATCCGTCGCTGATGCCAACTCCTCGAGGCCAGCTGGTTGTAATTTCCATACCGTTGCAATGGAAACATGTGACGGAGTGCCGGGTGACCCAATGGCGACCTGTGCTGTTGGAACAACCTATTGATCAGCTTGCCGCCGCATCAGGATCCTGTGCCACCTAAGCTCTCTCTCTCTCTCTCTCTCTCTCTCTCTCTCTCTCTCTCTTTGAGCAATCACCCAAGCTCTCTTGATTTGCTCTCGCTCTTCCATGCGTTGCCTTCAAATTCGTCTCTAGATGTTGCTAGATAATCTTGCGGGCAGTGTTGTTGGCGGGCAGACAACCTTGAATCGACCACCCTTATGCCGTCCTCCCCGTGTTATCACGTCGAGGCCATTGCTAATCCGGTAGCTGCCGCTCTGCCACTGTCGGATCATACCTGATGATCGTTCCCTGCTACATGATCTTTCTCATGCCCGTCGTTGTCGTGATTCGTCAATGCCGAAGTCCCATTGGGCATTGTTGAGGGTTTGCTGACTTTGGTCCCTCAGCAAAATAGCCGAACAAATAGAAGTCTTGTTTCGTTTCCTTTTTCTTGTGTCCCAGGCTATCGGCAATAGTGTTTTGAGTTGTAACAGGACTGGACACGGAGTCACGTTGTCCATCGTACTTAATGTGAAGTCTTTGTTAATCTAGTCCGTTCAATCTACATAAAATCCAACGGTTTATATTTTTTCTTTTTTCAGATTAACGTGGTAATTTCGTAGCCTTGAGAGCGAACGTGGTGGCTCCTTTGGACCGTCGTCACTCTATCAAAAGATTTTTAGCCTCCGCTGCTTAGATATGCCGCTAGATAAAACGAGGAAAGGTGTGTTACACGCCTCAAGCGAAATGATCTGTGACACTCAAACGTGACAGGTTATGATGACTCTGCGCCCCATCTTTTTCAGAACTGACAATTACATCTTTCTGCAGACTGTTTAATCGAACCTTATCCTGCGCAGTTGCCATGTCAACAACAGCTTATTCATTGTCGATGTTTTGTTTTTACATCATCTTCCCATGTACCTTGCCCCGTAGTTGATGGCCACCTAAACCCTTTTCTTGCCCTTCTTTCATTCTTCGATGAACCCATCCCCCCCCACCCCCCCCCCCCCCCCCCCCCCCCCCCCCCCCCCCCCCCCCCCCCCCCCCCCCCCCCGGTTCTTTTTTTCTTAAGTGACATTGCGAGTAGTCAGTGGCTAAGGATTCTGGGATTCAGCCCGGACGGGCGCGCCCGCGTCACCCGAATTTCGCGGCGGCCGGATCGTCCCGATCCGTTCCGTTCCCGACATGCCGCGCGTCCCGGTTTCTTGCGAAAAGCCCCTTTGTTTTTCCCGGAACTAACCCGCGGTCCATGACGTCCTTGGGTGTGCAGTGAAAGCGTTCGTTTTTATTTCGAAAAACCCCTCGCATTTTCCTCGAACCAAGACGAAGAAGACGAAATCCCGATTTAGTGTCACTTTTGCAGAAACATGCCCGCCTGGCATTTTTTGGATAACCCCCCGCTCGCCGCAGCGCCGTGGCCCCGAGCCGTGGCTCTCCTCATTCTCTCTTTCCTCCTCTGAGTCCTCTCTCTCTTGCGCCTCCTCACCGTCAACTCCGTGCGCCGCCGCAGCTCATGCCCGCTGCGGCTTCCTCGACCTCCCTCCCCGCTTCCGTTCCCCTTCCCCGGCTTGCTCCCTCTGCCCCTCATGTTTCATGGAGGCCCCCATCGCGGTTCCCGGGCTGTAATCCGGCCTGGAGCCCTAAGCCTAGCCGCCGGAGCGGGTCTGCATTGCTGTGCTGGCCGGCATGGCGTGGAAAACAGGGCTTGGAGGCGTGCATCCGCCGTCGGCTCGGGGGCGAGATGGCGAGTCGGGCGGCGAGGCTTCCGTGGCTGCCGTCGTGCGTGCTGCCGCCTGCCCAATTGCAGATGCCCCTCCAATGGCTGCAGCGTTACCAGAAGGTTGACGATGGGGAATTTCGTTGTAAGTTCAGTACATGTTGTCATGGTTTTTTACGGATTTGTTAGCCGGGGAAACACAGCACAGTAGCTGCGATGGGGGCTTGGAAACACAACACAGTTGCTGACTGTTTGGGGAAAGATGCAGATCGATGCTAGATTATAGGACATTTCACAAGCTGTGGTATGCATGTGTCACATAGATGAATCAGGAATTCCACCGGTGGCATATTCACCCGGCTCACAGATATTTGATACAGGCTGGGTGTCATTTTTCCCCCCTACTTGCTGATCTGTCAATCCTATTACCAATTTGTGCAAAGTCTGACCTGATGTGAAGTCTTCAGAAGATTCTAATAGGTCCTTTTTGTGCTGTCGAACAACCTTGCTAAGTTTTCTGCTGCCATGGGACTGCAGTGTCTAAATTTCTTTCTTTTTTTCTGCCTCACGATGTCAGTGTCTGTAAGATGGCCCGCGCAAATTGCGCGGCTAGAACCTAAATGTTTTTTTCTCTAAGATGCGTAAATGAAAAGGGTTTCATAAACATGGCTGCTAGAGAGCAGGATTTATTACTACAAAGTCTATCATTATGGATTTATATAACTTATCTACGCGGCGCTTAAGATAAATTATGTACCAAATTAAAAAAATACGTTACTTGATTAAGAGCGCTACGTTTTACCTTAGCTCTGACACTTCCCAAATTTCATACTATAGTGATACTACGTCTACTTCATTCAATTACCACGTGAGAGCTTCTTCCCCCCTTTTTGTACTGTCGTACAAACTTGACAACCATAGTCTTTGGTTGTCTTTGTATGCAATATTCTCATAATTAAGTCAAAAAAAAAAATCTGATCTGAAGTTCCATCTTCTTTTTTTTTTTTCTTTTGAATGGGTGAAGTTCCATCTTGATGGTACCTAACATCCATCTGAATCTAAGGACTCAAATGAAATATAGCATGCCTCTGGCTTTTCTGCTTGAGATTTGATACCATTGCCGGACTAAAGCTAAATTTTCGCTCTCTAAATCTCTTGCTGTTCCACCGATTTCCAAATCTAATCCAGAACAGATTTTGACCAGGTGAATCTTAAAATTCTTGCAATAGGTATCCAGCATAACCAACCAACCATATCACAACATGGCTGGTGCTTTAACAGACATAATAATACGTACTAATCAGCTTCATATTTTCATGTTCAACTATCCAGCGCTGCCTATTCGATTTGACTGGCAAAATTGCATGCACTACATTATCCAGCTTCTCAACAGTAGTTTTAGTGTCTTGTATTCAATCTCACGGGCAATATCTGATGACAACCTAACCAATGAACATATGTGCACAGTCGGCACAAATAAAAAATCAATTCATTTCAATATTCCTAAGTTCTTAATTATTTTAATTCAACTGAAAAATAAGTTACTTAAAACAGAAAAAAATTGCTTACTTCATAAACATCGTGTGTGGTGGACGTTACTTTTGAACAAATTCCTTTCAATAATGCTAAGTTCTTAATTATTTATCTAGCCGATGGAACAATCAAGTTCTCTTTCACCGTGCTGAACAACTGTATTTGATTTGTGAGAAACACTGACCAACTGCACGAAGGAAGGACAGCTCACTCGACATTCCGCATACCACTACATATCACGGATGAATCCAAATGTGATATAAATGAGGGGTCCAATCTTGAAGTCATGTAGAAAAACACATCGCTAATAATCTGGGACGAAGCTCAAATGGCAGATAAAAAGTGCTTCGAGGCACTGGACAGAAGCCTAAGAGATTTTTACATGGGGGGTAAGGAGAAGACCAAGAGTAAACCGTTTGGAGGAATCACCATTGTAGTGGGAGGAGATTTCAGACAAATTATTCCAATGGTGCACAAAGGAATCAGAAAACATGCGTATGGGATGCAAGACAGATAGAGAAACAGAGGACAGGCAGGATAAAGCATTCGCTGAATGGATACTCCGTGTCGGCGACGGGAACAAAGCATCAGACGAAGGAGAAGAGTGGATCAGAGTCCCTAGGGACATAATCATACAGAACAAGGATGACCCTAGAGAAGCCATCACGCGAAGCACATCTCCAGACCTGCTGACCAACTACAGAAACAGAGGATACCTAGAAGAAAGATTGATATTGTGCCCGTCATACCAAACAGCCAAGGAGCTAAACGAGTACATAGCAAAGAACATACCAGGAGAAACTAAGACATACCTAAGCTGTGACACCACGTCGAGAGCAAAGACAGACGTCACGGGATTCATGTATCCTAAGGAATACCTCAACAGATGAACCATCCAAGGATCCCAGAACACGAGCTTAGTCTAAAAGAAGGCCTCCCGGTGATGCTACTACGAACAATAAATCGAGCTGCAGGTCTCTGCAACGGAACAAGAATGCGAATAACTAAACTCGGAAGGAAATGCATAGAGGCGGAAATAATGGCAGGAAATCATGTGGGGAAATAAGACAGTGAATGATGAAAAATGGCTGTTCGTTCTGAAGAGAAAGCAATATCCAGTTTCCGTGTGCTTAAAAAAGCCACCTTTTGTAGTTTTGGATCCTGGATTTTTTTAAATCTACAAACCAGATTTTTGGGTATTTAATGACTGCATGTCCTTCCTTTTTCTGACACAGTGGCACTTCCTTGTAATTATCCCAATCGTTAAATCTCCTAAATGCTGAGTTAAGCCAAATTATAGGATTCTTAATACTTATAATTTAGACTTTATAATTTGGTCCATACCTCATTTGGATTCCCTTACAACTTTTCAAATCTGATTTCTTATAAGGGCAGGTACAATGCTACACGTAAGCAGTCTCATAGCCCGTCTCATGCAACTTTATATAGAATTTTTGATGAGGTGGAAGAGAGAGAGGGTGGTGAGAGAAAGAGGTGGTTGTTTCGCGAAGCAACCACCTCATGCGCTAAAATTTAGGAGTATGAGACGGCTTACACACCATTATACGAGTTATAGTTGACATGCAACTCATAAATATTCCTTTGCTCACCCACAATTAAGTAAAGATGCCATTACTAAGAGACAACTAAAACAATCATCCATTATACATGGTCTAATTGATCGTCTGAAAATTATGAGACGACCTATGAGACAACACCATTGTACCTGCCCTAATATGGGTGGATCCAAACAGAACCTAACAAGGTAAAATTAACCACAAACAATACACTAATGTGCCTCACATCCATAGTGGCTGTTAATGAAGAAGGGCTGCTTTTTCTAGCCAAGTAGCCAACATTACTATTTCATCATTCACAATGTATTGGCAGTGGCGGAGCCTGTGCCAAGATCCAAGAGGGGCCGGCTTCACTAATTAAGCAAAAAAAATGATGACCAGTAGCCAAATTACTGTTTATTCAATGCAAAATTGTCCTAAGCAGGAGGGCCATGGCCTACTTTGGCATTTATTAAGCTCCGCCCCTGTGTATAGAGGAGAGGTAAGTGAAAGAGACAACCCATTTGTCAAACTTTAGCTGTACTAAAAAAAAAAAGAAGAAGAAGCTAAGCTAACCAGTATTTAATGGATTCGTCTATAAGTTGTTAACAGAAATTTTGCATGGTACTTGTAGCCGGGATGACAGGTTCACTTCGAACGGGAGACCGGAAATTTTTCCAATCCTGCTTGTTTCCGTGGTCTCCATGTCGAGCACCAGGAGCTCTTCGTGAACAGACGAGGTATGCAATCGCATCAACACCGCGCCGCTCCTGTGATCCCCTGAGCTCTGCAGTTCAATCCAATTGACGCTCCACTCCGTCAGAGTAAGCAGCGAGCACAAAGCAAACTGCATGTCCACTTCGGCGTGCCGCGTCCAGCCACCAACGCGCGACAGCAACCAAATTGACACGTCGAGCCCGTGGATGGTGAGCAAACACAGCTTCCCGTTCGGAGATGACCCCAGGCAAGACTCCGACCCTCCAACCGGCAGGGAGGCGGTCAACGGGGAGCCGGATCATCCCCGCATTCGACGTGTCGATGTTGTACGTGAGAACGTGGTTGCTTAAGATCATTAGCCAGTGAACGACGCCGTCGATGAAGACGGCGCCGTTGTCGCGCTCGACGGGCATGCTCCCCGGTGGGGCTGGATTTCCGACGTAGACGACGGGGCTCCATTCGCCGCCATCATTGGCGGAGATGGTCTGCACTCTGAACGGGAATCTTCCGCTGACGCCAGTTGCTATGTCCACGGCGACGACCCGGAACGGGCAGTCGATGCCGTCGGCGGCCGTGAGCAGGTGGTTGTACATGTGGTCAAGGTGCCCGTGGTGACGCGGTTTTCCACTATAATCGTACGCGCCTCTCACCGCCGCCGGCAAGGGGAGGAAGGCGCGGGCGTTGGTCATCGGGTCGTACACGCACATGTCCGACCGGCGCTCCGACCACCGCGGCGTGTTGATGTGCCGGCGCTCCAGGAGGACGAGCCGGCCGCGCGACGTCAGGGGCCTGTACTGCTCCTGCAGGCCGGCGAGGCCGCTCGACACAAAGGGCGCGAGGCGGTCCTCGACCAACGACACGGCGGCCGGCGTCGTCGGATGGACCAGACGAAAGTTCGTCCCGTCGATGAAGCCGAGCAGCGGCCTCGCCGGCACGATGCTGCCGTCGTCGGGATCGCTGCAGTCTGCAGACGCGGTGGATGAAGTCCGGGCGGAGGATCTCGCGCCGGAGGCTCTTGCAAACGGTGGCGCATCGTATGAGGGTCGCGGCGTCGGAGCGCGCGGTGATCTCGAGCAGGATGTCCGACGGCAAACTCCATGTCGTTGGTGCCGACGTGACCGTCGAGGCGGCGCCGCGTGGCGTGGATCCACGGCGCCGTCGTTGTCTCGGCGGCATCGCTTACTTGGAACCGTAAGCTGGATACGAGAGCTGAGGAAACAGGGGACGGTATATCGTACCGGCAGTGCCTTTCCAACGCAATCGTAACGCGGCTGGTTTCTGTCTTGGCTAACCAAACAGGATGCCATCCGATCACAGAGCATTGGAGCCGAAACCGTGCAAGCACTGGTGATGGATGATGAAGATTGTCAGCATCCAAGAGCATTGCCTCTGGCTGCATCGACGGAAAAAAAATCCATAGCGAGCAGGCAGACACGAACCTGACAACCGCCGCTAGCTTCCCGCGGTACTTGCGTCAAACAGTGGCGACTGCATATCCGTTCTGCATCTTCTAATGTGTCGATTCAGTTTCCAACGTAGGCATTTTTGGTCGAATGAATGCATTACTTCACAGCTTTAGAAGACAGCTGATATCTGCGTTGTCGCAGTTTGCAGGTTCGTAGAACATAATGTCCACGGATGAACAAACATGAAAATGTACATGAATTTCGTTATTTCTTGCACTTTGACAACGAAACGATTTTATCAGACAAGAAGAGCGTTCCATTCAGTGTCCTTTTTTTCTTTTTTGAGCAACCCATTGCATCTTGGCAATGAAGCTACTAATAATCAAAGAATTGTAAGGCTATGTGCAACAATCAGTTTGGGCGCTGGTCTGTGAGTCCGTCTACAATCACGTCAGGCACCATTGCAGCTACTTCTACGCTTCTGAGAACATAGGCACAAAGCCAGGGAACTCTGCTTTTGCCAAGGCAGGGGGCTCTGTCTCCTCCGTGAACCACCGGTGCTTGAGTGCCTCTGTCGCCGTGAGCCTCTCGCCGGGATTGACGCTCAGCAGACCGGCAAGGAGTTCGCGCCCGGCCGGTGACAGCTCCACCAGTCATCGAAGGCCCTCGGTCCCATGGAGGCGATCGCGTCTTGCAGGTCCATCATCTGCTGGAGCAACTCGTCCTGCGTGGTCGCCGTGAACAGGGGCACGCCGATGAGGAGCTCGGCCATGACGCACCCCAGCGCCCACATGTCCACGGCCGTTCCGTAGAAGCGGATGCCCATCAGCTGCTCCGGCGAGCAGTACTGCAGCGTGCCCACGCGCTGCTCCGGGTACGGCATCCCGAGGGGCTTCGCCGGCGTGGCGACCCCGAAGTCGCAGATCTTCAGCTCGCCGCCGGCCAGTACTCACAAGCAGCTGATGTCAGACTCATCAGAGTGGGGTTTGCCATGTCCATTATCTGGCTGCCGGAGCGGATTTCATAGGCTGGTAACTCGGTGCTCATCAGAGTACAACAAATGCTTGTGAGGAATGGCAGCTACCCCAAATTCCTTGTGAACAGGCATTCTAGATGAGATGGGCTAAGAATGAAGAAAGAAGCTGAACCAGAGGAGAGAAGATTCGGGTGATTGTATAGCTGATTGTGCCAATCAATTTGTACTCAGTGGAGCACACAGTTGATTAATTATAAAAAGAATACGTTAACCATTTCATCAGCAGAAGAGAGATTGATGTCACCTAGAACAGATATAGTCATGCTGCAGGACTTGACAAAGTGCTAAAAAGAAACTGAAGCAGGTATAAACTAGCAAGACAGTATAGAGAGTGGAGAAAGCACCTTGTGTTTCAAAGTGGATCAAGGGTTAACTTTATTTCTCAAATTTGTATCCATACCCAATAAATTACAATATTGTACAGATGTTAACTCTAACGTATGCAGATCAAACTAAGCAAGAGTGAAAGACCTCTTCCCACATACAGTAAACAACCATTAACCAGCATAAAAATGTGAATACCGTGTCGAAATGCAGTACAGAAACACATAAACATAATGCCTCATTGTTCTGTCACTGAACTCAGACAATCTACAGCAAAAGCACCCCATTCCAACTCCGTCACTTGGAACCAGGAGCATGCAGCGGGATGTCTTCATGTGACTCTTCTCCGTTCACCACAGGTGCCGCGGCGGTGGTGATCCCTTCATCTTCCTTTTCCTCGTCCGAATCCAGTGAGAACTGCGATATTATTGGCATCCCCTCCATCTGCACCTCCTTGCCCAGTATCCTGTACCCGCTCGGCGGTTTGCTCGTCCTGGATAGAACGTACGCGTAAGCAGCCGCGCCGGCGATCACAAGCAGCGCGAGGTGGCCGTTGAACTGCAGCGTGGCGACGGATCGCGCGCGGTGGTAATCCTCGTGTGTGCGGCACTTGATGGTGTAGTCGGCGCGGCTGGCGGCGTGGAGCGAGCAGCCGTGCGCGACGGCGCTGGTGAAGAAGGAGAAGCCCATCTGCACCATCCACGTGCCCTGCAGGGCGAGCCCGGCCGCGCGGGCGAGCCGCGGCGCGGCGTCCCCGGGGCGGTGCGCGGCGAGCAGGGTGGCGCCGAGGCAGAGCGCGATGGGGGCGAGGAGCAGGTCGAAGTAGCGGTTCTCGATGCCCGCGGCGGTGGATGGGCGGCGGTGCGCGAAGAGGAGCAGCTCCTGCGCGAAGGCCGCGGCGAGGAGGAGGTCGAGGAGCGGGAGCGGCAGCGGGGCGGCGAGCGGCGCGAAGGGCGCGAGGGAGTAGAGGAGGAAGAGCGCGGAGGCGGCGAGCGTGGGGAGCGAGAGGTGGTGCGCGGAGACCAGCGCGGAGAGGAGGCAGAGCGCGGAGAGCGCCGCGGCGAGGAGGTGCCGGAGGTGCAGCGGCGTGGCGAGGCGGCGCGGGAGGAGCCGGAGCCGCGGCGGCGGCGGGGGCAGGGGCAGGGACTCGAGCGCCGCGAGGCCGAGGAGGCCTAGCCCCGCGGCGGAGTAGGCGAGGAGGCCCGGCATGGGGAGGTCGCCGCTGCTCCTGGCGGTGGCCGCCGCGGGCCGGGGCGTTGCGGTGGATCTGAGGGCGCGGAGGCGGAGGGGGGTGGCCCCGGTTGGCAGCGAGCACTTGTCTTTGGAGAGAGCAGGTAGCGATCGCATCGGGTGAGGGCGACGACGAGTCAGAGGTTGGTTGGCATCGCGGCGGCTTGCGACCGGAGGAGGCCGGTCGACGCGCTGGCGGGTCGCTCCATGGTGGGCCGTCATGTCAGCGGCTGTGCCTGGAGCCATTTGCTCGTCTAGTCGTCGTCTGATCCGCGGGGCGGGGAGCCAAGCCGGTGGCCCTGGCCGAATAGCTGGGCGCGTCGCTGCCTGATCCGATGAAAAGGTTACGTTTTACAAGAAACAACACGTATTCGACATACAGCACGAACAAAAAGAGCACACGGAAGCCTCGCAACCCGACGCCCCACGTCTTATTCCACAGCGTTAAATAGTTTCATTATTTTAAACATTAATCACTATATAATATATTTTGAATAAAAGTTAGTCGTTTAAAACAGAGTGATCCTCTAACTCTAAAAAAGAGATTTTTTAATGCATAAATCATCACGAAATGTACAATGATACATATGACTCTGACTCTTTCTTTCTCGTCTCGTAAAATAGAGAATGCATCGAAACTTCTATTTATAGGTGATAGTTTGATCCTAATAATCACAATTGATACGTTATATGTGAAAAAAAAACAAACATTATGTACCTATTAAAGTACATTTATGTTAAGGTAGATGTTCACGGCCTGAGGATATTAGGCCTCCACAGTGAGGAGTGATGACCGATGCCTAAATGTTTTTTTTTCACTTTTAGGCATCGCTTCTAACGTTATGCCATACGATGCCCGTAACCATCTGTGCTCGAAAATCAAGATTCAGATAAAGTACTTGCGCCGGTGCCGGTAAAGTAAAAAAATATTATTTTCTGATGCGAAGCAATCGGTTGCTGAAGATAAGAAATATTTATTTCTGTCATCATGAATTTACAGCGGCTTCGGTGTCCGTCGCTGTGTAGTCACGCCCCACTTCCGTTTTACTTTCTGCGGAGCCTAATTTTTTTGCTGAAACCGCTTCTCATTGTGGAAGGCTTTACTGCAATGCCTGGGTCCTACGTGCGTGCCTGCGTTGGACGGTGCGGGACGTAGGCATCGTCGCCATCTTCTCTTTCCAATTTCCACCCTCGTCTGATGCAGTAAGTAAGGATGACGGAGACTGGCTGCCGCAATGCCGCTACAGGTGTCTCATGTAACTGAGAGATGTTACATTAAAACATTGTGTGTATGCATGTAACTTAACGATGATACGAGACATGAAGCTCCGACGAGACCCTAACTCGTCGAGGCCGCCCTCTTTTTAGCCCTTCCCCATCTATGAATATCTAACGGTCCAGATTAAACAGTATACTCATATCAAAATAATCCATAATGGAAATAATTCGGAATTAAAAACTATAGAAAAATAGTAGTTTGATTTGGATACAAATTTGATAGATTACAACTAAAAGAGTCCGGTCCATGTAAAAGTAGTAGGAACCCAGCCGGAAGTAACCTTCTGTTCCTTCCATGTAAGCTGTCCACGATTTGGTGGTTAGTAATCACGTTCAATTCAAGTAATGTACACAGGTCACACAACCACGTTGGCCTCTATCCTAACGTCCGCTTAAAATTGGACTCATGAGTCCCAAGCTTTGGAATTTTTTTTTTTAATGTACAAGTAGCACAGGATTCATCTTTACGTGATTATACATAGAAAGTCATCGGAAAAAATGACTACATAAAAGGAAAAATACGATGGTAGAGTTTATATAAACTAATTGAAAATCAAAATGTCACACCTACATTATCCCGTCGACTAGACCAGCGGTAATCAATCTACATCCCCAAGGTTCCCATCTACGTGCCAACTTATGCTCGCCGGAGTGAGGCGATGAGAGCGGCGGCCCGGGCAACACCAAGCTCAAACCGTCACGAAGATCATGAACAACAAGTACTCGACTACGCGCGGTGGCTTGGCCAAGGACCGGCAAAATTGTGTGAGCGGCAGAGCGATCGACAAGCCTGCTGGATCGTCAATGAGTCAAACATGCTCGATCTTCTGGCGCCCCAACCGTCGTTATATGTCCCCACAGCAGTGCATTCCCGAGCCGCCCGTCCACAACGCCAACATGCTTCATGAGTAGCCCAGTCATCCGTCAACTAGACCAAACGGTAGATCGACGGGATACTAGCACCACAACCATCAACAAGTTTGAGAGGAAAGACTAAAGTGATAACCTTAGATGTAGGAGATAATTGGCGCCTCGCCTGGCAGCTGCTGAATATCGATGACATGGTGGCTGATCTAGATACCGGACGCGAGAGGACTTCACACGACCAAATCCATTGCAAGCAGAAGCAATTTTTCTTTTTCTGTTTTGGAAAGACCATGGCAAACACAACTGGATTCATACGAAGACATGATGTTGTCTATAAGAACATGCACAACAGACTATGCGGTCGTTTGTTTTCATAAAAATATAAAAGACAATCATTGAGTACACATTTTTTGCTTGGCCTTACTCAAGATAAAAGAAGCAGGCTTGGTGTACTACTGCACAATGTAGCCCAAGTGACATGAAGCAATGTACTCCAACAACGGAAGTTTAAAGTCAAAAACAATATCATATGCCTCTGTTGAGCTATCCAACTTCTCTCGGATGGTGACTTGGTGCATCAATAAAGCTTATTAAAGTTTAATACGTTCATGCTTAAATTACTCAATTTTGTATATTGTTTTGTGTAAGGTTGAAACAAAAATATTGATAATGATGTAAGAAGCATGAAAAGGAAGGTGATATACACAAAAGTGTTTTCGGGAAAATTTCAATTTTTTATTCAAAAGGTTCTAAGTATGTGCAGAATGAACTTTTAGTAATAAGCTGGCAACTCCATTATCCTTACCAATAAGGTAATTCTTAGGTTAAAAAAAATAATTCTTAGAGCGACGACATGATCACACTTTGCCCTTTGTAGTCGGAATAATTATTAGGAAAAAAGTCCATTCCACCTATACCTGGAACTGGATTGAAATCCAAATCCAAACGCAGAGTCCATGTCAAGTCCAATTAAAAGTAAGGTGGCCCGCGCAGATAGCGCGGCTAGAGTCATTACAACATAATGATTGGTGGTTAACATGAGTTCTAATGTGTTGAAACGTGAATTTGTGCGATGCAGGGCAACATACTAAAAATATATGATATTTTTCCAATATGCCGTAATGATCTAAGTTGAAAAACACAATAGATTAAGTTATGTGTGTAAATCAAAAGGCGTAAAATAGAACATGGATTCTAAGGATTGTTATCATCAAAATATAAAGACATGACACAAATTCCATTATAGGAGGAAATGTCAAAGTGAAAAAAAAAGAGACTTTCATATAACATGAACTGATTGGATTCAAAAGGAAAACAACGGTTTCTCATAGAGAAAAACAAATATCAGTCAAATATGGTAATCAATGTGAAATACTAACCTTTAGGATCAACATTTGTATAGCACATAGAAACTTGACAAAATCCGAAGGCCATAAAATTTGTCATGGTAAATTTGTGTTCGCTATCGCTGTTTGGTTGAAACCATACAACTTCTTTGCTCATTAGGAACTTTGAGTACCAGAAATCAATCAATTAATTAATACTCAGATGAATCTACAAAAACTTGTTTGAAAAAACTGACTGTGATTGTATGTAGATAACGAAAGCTTAATTTTTCGAAGGATTGAAGCAGGTAAGCTTAATTAGTACTTTTATTTGCAGGAAATATGCGTCATTCATTTTGATCTAAGGTATTTTAATTGGTTACTTGCCATCTTTTTCTTAACTCCCTCATTGAGCCACGACATAATAGTAAAATCAGCATCACGGAGAGTCAAATGTATTATTTGTGTGCTACGTCTCTCTTTCTTTGCTGCCAGCAACCGCTGTTTTCAATTTTTTTAGGGGAAACCGATGTTTTCAATTGATCATCAAAGCTTGAGATATGAGCTGGCCGATAATTTGAATAGCTGCATGTATGCTTTTCTTGCTTTTCTCTCGTTCTTCCAGCCGTCGCCTGCGCTTGCGCTCCATTGCCGGCCCTTGTCAATTTGCCTGGCCTTGTCGCAGGCGTGATTATGGTGTTACTGTCATGTGTGATTCATGGACTGGTCCTACTATGATGTGCATTATTAATTTCATGATCTTTTGTAATGGACGCATGTTCTTCCACAAATCAGTGGATGCAACAGGTCATGTTCAAAATGCAGAATTTATTTTGGAGCGCATTAGAGAGGTGGTAGTTGAAGAGATTGGGGCAAAGTTTGTTGTTCAGATTGTTACCGATAATGGAAGTAACTACAAAAAAGCTTGCAAGCAACTCACTGATGAGTATCCACACATTACTTGGCAACCATGTGCTGCTCATACAATCAACTTGATGCTGAAGGACATAGGACACTTTCCAGAGGTCATGGAAGTGGTGGACAGTGCAAAGAGGATATGCAGATTCTTATATAACCATAACAGGTAGACACTTTTCTATATGTTTGAATTGTTCATCTGCATCGCTGTCTTGCTCATCATTATTTAACGTGCGTACTGACGCGTTAAGTTCTTGACTGAACTTTTTTAATAAGTCAACTAGCAGGTCGATGCAATGTACATTTGCATATGCCAGCTGCCTTGTGACCTGTGAGTTGTGCACTCCTTGTTACCTCTTCTTTTGCTTCCCTGTATGTGCAACCATATGACCATGTCTGGTATTATATTGGAGTGAAGTAAATGTCAGGATCGAGCATTAGTTGCACGCATCCCCCACAAAATAATCGGTCCTGGTATGCCTCCTCACGTATGTGTGTACATGCGCACGTAGGCTATTCCATCGGCTCCACGTTCTCGTACACGAACGAACGCATGTGCTAAACCTTCCAGAGCACGTTTAAACTGGAGCTGCAACATGAGCCGTTTTTCGTTCAAATTTGCTTTTCGTATCCGACAAACGCGACGCTATCATATTTTCCAAAGCACAGCTAGCACGATGCCCTTCTTCCACTGCTTGATGGCCACCTTGCCGGCTTGCCGCCCATATTCTTTCTTCCGGCTGCGGTGAGGATGATGTCGTATGTCAGCCGCGATTTCGTCTGTTGTTGCTGATACCCTAGCTTTGATCTCTCAGCGAGGGGGGACTATTTACCGGGGGAGAATATTTTCCTATACAGATTGATTATTTCCCTTAAACCGAAAGCTTTCTTTGATCCAAACTCCAAGTCTCTAAGCCGTGCATGCTAAGGGAACAGGACCGTTTTACATTAGCAAATCAGTTGTATTTCGGCTGTATTTGATTTTATGACGTGGATCTTCTTTTTCTACTTTTATGAGATGGATTCTTGCTTTAATCTAGACCGTTAGATGTTTATAAAATCCGATGTTTATAAAATCCAACGGCTCATAGCTTTTCTTTTTCCGATTAACGTCGTAATTTCGTGGCCTTGAGAGCGAACGTGGTGGCTTCTTTTTCTCTTCAAATACTAAGATAATAATAATAGATGTAAAGCCTTGATCACAAGCATGCACCTCAAATAACACGACAGTAACAGGCAGGTCACATTTACAGAAACGAGTTTATTTGTTAAGCCTATGCAGCTCTATCATACGTCTTGGCCAGTTGGCACGTCAAGATCCCAAGCCTACGACCAGCCAAACTTGAAGTCGAGGACGTAGACGACGATCAGCGACAGCGGATACATTAGAAAAGCCACGAAGCACGTCCAGAGTGGGAACGTGGTCCGGAAGCTGGTGAAGAGGCCCATTATCACGCAGACAAGGAAGATGATGAGCACCTCCGAAGAGAAATCCCATGTTAAACCCCGCACGTAAACGAGTCCCAAGAACACGGTCAAGCAGAGCGTGTTGTTCATGGTCACCGAGCCGTAGATCTGCAGTCAAAAAAGGAAGTGTTAGATGTGCACCAGGAGAATAACACTTCCGTGAGCATGACGAATAAGAACCAGAGGAGAGATGGACAAAATCAAGTTAAAATAGAGTAAGGGCTTCATGCTAAGAGATCAATCACGATCCCGGGTGCTCTAGCAAGATATCCAATTAATAGACATACCTCAGAGAATGTGAGTGACAGAGTACGCTGCTTCTTTCTGCTAGCAAATATAATTGCTGAGACAGCCTCACTGGAATTAGTAGCCAAGGGCATCGCAATGAAGGAAATGAAAAATGAAGGAATATTTGTAGCACTTGAAAAATTGTGCACAGTATCAACAAGCGGGTCTGCAAACGCTGCTGCCATTCCAGTTCCCAGAACCAAAAGCAAAACGGCCTTAACGCGAGTCCAGGTTGAATTCTCAGTAGCCTCATCATCCTCATCATCCTTGTCAAGTAGCCCACTCTGTTCATCAGTTGTTCTCTGCAAAAGAGAGCGAAAACACATAATGCTGACGCAGCTCATCCTTTCATAGCTTCATAAACTCGTGACTGAGAAAACTACCTCATGAAAATCATTCAAAAGCTTTTTCGAGTTGGCACCAGAAGCAGCAACAGAACGTCTGGCTTCCTCCAGCCATCTTGAGATTCCATTAACAAACTCCCCCTTTTCAATGACAGAGTTCTGTGATGTATCAAGTCTGCCATAACTTGGTCTACAGCTTGGTTGCTATCAGAATCAACATCTTGAAACTTAAGACCAACAATGAAAGCTTTCAGTTCTCCACGTTCTATCCTTCCATCATTGTCCAGATCAATTTTATGAAATAACCTGCCATTTTCCAGTGTCATTTATTAGATTAACTTCCATGAAAATATTTAAAAGATGTGGTGAGGTTCAGAGGCATACTTTTCAATCACAGGAACGTTTGGTGTTCCATCATCATGAAAAAGACGACCAAAAGAATTCATCTGAGCATGCCTTAGAAGTCCAGACATTACGTGCTTATGTCTTACATACTCTAGCCTTCTCCTCTGGATCCATGGCTGAAAGATCTGTTTGTGAAAGATACATATGTTGTTTACTGAAGCACAAGGCCTCACAATACTATTTTAATCAATCAATAAAAAGTAATAGACAAAGGAACGTCCTTGTACAACGAGGATGACAAAACACTCATCAATTCTAGTTAGCAAGCATAAAAACTAGCAGTAGTAGTAGGGGTTCAGTTCAGGCCAAACTAAGTATCCAAAGAGAATTTGGATGGATATGTGTTATGGAGCCACGTTTCTTCTGGTTCAAATTGACTATTTCAAGCTTTCATAATAGTTGTATTTCTCTGAAATATGTTCCAAAAGTTGTAGTTTTCTGAAACCTTCACACAAACAGTTGTAGTTTTGTGCAATTCACTCATTTTCAAAATATTCACAATAAAATGCTTAATTACAGCAGATGTCAATATGCAAATTCAATTGAACTGCAGATCAATATGATACCTGATATAGGCAATATGCAAGCAAAAGTAGAGCGGCAGCAATAAGTCCAAGCAGGACTGTTACATGCTGTCCAGAATGAAGGTTAAGAATTTCGGGTATCTGAACAATGATAAAGGGAAAAACAGATATCGCCATGATTCTTGCTGCATAGCTGGTTGCCAAATCAGTAGAAACACCAGAGCCTGCAAAAAATGTTGTTCACCAAATATTGTAAGAAAAATATCATATTTTTTCCTTCAAGTCAAAATTTCTTATTTGGCACGATGGACAGGAGTAGTAAATTTGTACTACCTCCGTCCTTACATGATCTTTAGGAAAACAAATATAGTTCAGTTTGAACTAATTAGCTGTCTAAGTCATGCACTTAAGACCAACGTGAGTAGTTGTAAGACTTAAATAAGCCATGATTAAGGGGGAAGATCTAACTATATTGCTCCAAAACACAACATTAGAATTTGCACCCACTCCATGAGTCAAAACGGCAGTAGTCAAACTTGGAATACACAAATTAAAAAAAATAAATCCTTATACCCCAATATGCCATTCTTCGAAGCATATTATTTTCCTGAACCCTCGAATAAGAAGTGAAGGCCATCAGGCAACAAACCATATACTTATGAAAATCTTATGTTAAAATGAAACTAAACTTTTTTTTTTTCGAAGGAAGATGAAACTAAACTAAATACCATCTTTCCAGATTATACCCTGACAGGCCTTGCCTTTTGCAGTTGTTTGGTTAAAGTAAATTTCCTTGAATATAGATCTATATGAACAACAAAACGAAGATGATAAAGAAGACATTGAGTACTCAAACATACCAAAAAGACTGAAGCTTTTCGTAACTCGGGAATCAATTGCTGTTGAATTCTCCGACAAATCGCATCTGCCAACAACAACACAAGCGCCCCAGAGCAGGGTTAATAGCATGACTGTTGACCCAGCGAGCAGGCCCATTCCTATCAAGACCTGACTTTGAGCAACCTTTTTGGTGCCAGCGAGCCCAGAAACTGAAAAGTAGAAACAACAAGTTAAGAATTGTGCATGCGTACGCAACTCAAGTAGATGCACGAATACGTGAACTACTATTTAGACGCATTATAGAAAGCTCAGACAGATTATAACCAAAAAAAAAATCGGCAGTGGCTAAATCAGGCGTTATTTGAAATAGCACCTTTGCTCTGTTTTGGTATTTTGTAACACCTGAAACCGCTGGATTTATAACGCTGCCAACATATAAATTCCCTATGCTCAACTTGAAAGGAAGCAATAGTTCTAAAACGTTCTGAGTATGTCTGCTCAGTGCTCATGTTGTTACAACAGCCAAAAAAAAAAAAAAAAAAAAAAAACCTCCATGGAACAGTAACAGTGTAGTTTCTCTCATGGTTCTAAATAGTCCGCTATAGCCTTTAAAATGAGAAGAGGCTAAGCTATTCCTCATTTAGCGCTAAGCTTCATAGCCCGCTATAGCCACCGCTATAGCCGGCTAAATCCGCTAAATTAAGGTGATTTAGCCGGCTAAATGGTGGGTTGATGAAGGCATTAAGCACTCGATAAGGTTTGAAACTATTAAAAGTGATTTAGCGAATTAAATCAAGATGTTTGACACTTTCAATGATGATGTAATGAAGGCATGAAGCCCAATACTTATTTTAATCCATAAAAATTTCATGGTTCCATGTGTTTTATGTCTAATTATTCTTTGATTTTTAATGAAATTGTGAAACCGCTAAAGGAGTTTAAAACATCTCTTGGCCGACTCATTTGAGAAGTTAAGTCGGTAATATGGTGAGGCAGCTAAAAGCTTTGGTACCAGAAAATGACGGACGGGTCACCAGCATCAAGGTCATAATAAAAACAAGGAAAAAAGGCGAAGAGAGGAAGCGCGCGAGACGCACCGAGGATAAGCAATGCGTCGGGTAGCGAGCCGAGGACGGGGAGCAAGAGGCCGCCGACGACTCCTGGGCCGACGATCTCGAGCAGCATCTCGCTGCCGGCGGAGAGGTAGGTGGCGGCCTTGAACATGAGGAAGCCGTAGGCGAGGACGAGGAACAGGTTCCCACCCACGGTCTCCGTGCAGGGAAGGAACCCGTAAGTCTTCTCGCACCGCTCCACCGGCGCGGCCTCAGACGGGAGCCGCAGGACCGCGCCGCCGCCCGCGAGGACGCCGCGGCCGTCATCTGGGATGCGGCGGCCGTGCGCGAGCGCGGCGGCGCCGGCGACGGCCAGGAGGAGGAGGAGGAGCCGAGGCGGCATGGTTGTCGGGAGCGAGGCGAGGCGAGGCGGCGAGCGAGTAGTGTGGAGCGCGGGAGGTGGTGAGGCGGCGGAGCGGAATGCGGCGGCGAGATTAATTAGCGGAACAAGTGGGCGCGGCCGCGCGGGACGGGATTACGATCAGTCTCGCGCGCCGGCCGGGTTCGGGTTGGCTTGCGCGTGGTGCGGACGCGTGCGGAGGCAGCGCGCGCCGGCGATTGACCTGCTGCCACGTCTCTGGGCTTCACACGAAAATGGAAAGATGTGTCAGCTCTCTCGGGAGTACGCCCGAAGGAGGGCGGAGGAAGAACAGCTGTGAGGTTCTGGGCGCTGAGTGACTGCCGCGTGTTGATATGGCATGAGGTGATTGCTCTCTGAAGTCTGAACAGGTGTACTACACCATAACGGTTCGAGAATGACAGGCGTAAAATGGAATTTTTTTTTTTTTTTGAAGCCCCTCCTACTGGGTACAGCTGTAGCATCTGTTCGTATGCGTACACACGCACTCACACCTCAACGCACACCCACACACACCCACGCACACGCCCAGACCTACAACTACACACAGCGTCGATGAAGACTGCGTCCTTCGAGAGATCGCCAGAAACCATGTCCTGACGCGCGACGAGGGACGTCGCATTCCCTTTGTGTCGCCACGCACTGGAGAGGTACCTGCAAATTTATTTATGGGGACTAAGCCCCGGTGAGAAACACCAGGACCGATCCTGAGGATCGAACCCTGGTGGGCAGCGTGCCACCCGCACGACTTGCCAACCGAGCTACTGCTCGTTCTCGCGTAAAATGGAATTTTGTTTGCTTTATTTTGTCGTGCGCGTGCGGCCCACAACTTTTTGACAAGCAACAGCGAAGGCCGGCCGATTCGTGCTGTTTAGGCCTCCAATATGGGACAAGCCATGATTTTTTTTTTTGAGATCAGGGACAAGCCGTGAATGGCCCTGTCTGTTAGTCCGGGCCAGTTTCAGGGCCCAAGGACAAAATTATGTTAATAGGCCACTTCTGCTGCAAAGCCCATTCCACAAAAGCCTTCATTCTCCATCTCCCTCCCCGAGACGTCTCGCCTCTTGGCCCTCACCGACAACGCCGCCGCCGCCGCGTCGACGAAGCAGCGAAAATGCATTGCACGGTCCTGCGCTACTGCTCGGTAACTTTCGCAACGACTTCCTTGTTGTGTTCTCTGTTCCGATCATGGCATGATCTGCAATCTGCACCGCCGGCTAGTGATCCGTTGCTACCTGAATCACACTGATATGCTTGCAGCGCTTAGTTTCTTTTTCTCTTTTGTTTTTTCGTTTTTTGAAAGTTTTACATAAGCAGCTGATCAACCTAAAGTACCTTCTGACACAAAGTGCAGTTCAAACTCCATCTGTTTCAGCGACCCAAATAACAACTGAAGAAATGAACCACCTTGAAAAAGAATCTTTACCAACACAACTGTGAGGCCGTCCAAACGATACATCCACAACAAATTTCTCCCACCCCGGCGCAATTTTCGGCCAGGGCGAGCAAACATTACAAATGGGGAAGCAACAAACGAACGAACGTATCATCAGACTGCACAAAGCTACACAATTAAGAATTGCCCAAAAAATCGCCACAAGTTGGTCCGCATGATCGTCTCCGCCTATCGGATGGCAGCGCCCTCGCACGCCAGGAGCTCTTGCCTGGCCTGCATCGAAGCGGCTGTGGCGATGTCGGCGCCGCCGGTGGCCTTGATCTGCTGCTGGTGGTACAGTTGGCGTAGCCGCTCGATCTCCTTCTTCAGTGCATCTTGGTGAGCTGCGTTGCATTATGAACTTGGGGTCAGTTCAGATACATACAGCATCGGCATGATAAGCTTCACTTTGATAAAACATGTATACATGCTATGATGTCAAATGCATTCTTTATAAATATAAATTCAGTGTTTGTTGCTAGTTGGCTTTAACAGAGCTAACTGGGAGTCCCCAAACATGTGCAGAAGTTATGACTTTTCACAGTGCCCAGATTTCTTTTGGTTTGTCAATTGGTTCATGAAGCTATTCATGATATCTAGAAGCCTATTTGATGATAGTTAGTATGCTGAATAGCGACAGAAAAATTCTAGCCAAAACGAACAAAAGAAGATCAGGTACCATCTTTGAAGATCTTGTCTTGGGCGAGTGCTGCAATTCTTTGCTTGAGATGGCTGTTGCCAACTGTGAGCAGTGACCGCTGGTGATCGAGGAAGGCCACGCGAGGGGACAGTGCTGAGACCTCCATCTGCAATATCAATCAATCTATTAGACAAACAGATCTGAGAAATCCAGGTACATGCTTTTGTTTCTGCTCCATCTGAAATGCCTCAAGTAGCAGTGAATAATTCAGATGAAGAAACGGTAGAATTGAATTTCCACATCAAGCAAAAAGTGAAGAACAAACTATTTTGGTAATAACTAGACCAAGTGATCACGCGGAAACTAGACCAAGTGATCTCCTTGGTGTGATTTTTCTGCCTAAACACTCAGAAATCCAGATTACTATTTTGCTTCTGAAATCGTTTTTGTTGGTATGTGTATGCATTTCAACATATGTCATCACCTGGAGACTGGTGACACTGCGCTCAAGTTCTGAGATGTATTGCAACTTCCTAACCCTTGACCTCTGAGCTGATTGCCTGTTTGCCAATATCCTGAAACAAAATGATCCAAAGAGCAAAGGAAACATTAGAACTTTATTTAATTTATGGTCATAATCCTACATAGTAATAATTGTACACATTTCTCTATCTCAGTAAAGAAATTGAGAATGGAAAATGTGAAATTTTTTGTTACTGCTAGCAAAATTTAACTGTCAAGCAGCAGTTTTTGAACTGAATTCAACCTGAATGTGTTATTTTACTTTGCAAAGTTACATGATGCGAACTTTGAAATGTAAAATGTTGTGTTGTTTAGAAGACGTGCAATGGTTCAAAGCCTGAAAATTTTAGCTCCAGAGTTCGGAATCTTTTCTTCTTAATTCCCCAAAAATGTAGTCAAAATAGGAGTACCAAGTTTGTTTTCTAAATGGCATGAAAGTTGACTCCATTGTTACTGCTTCCTAGCGACCATGGGATGTTAATTCGAAATGTTGGTCTAAGAAATCAACATCAAATTTCCAAAGGCTGACCAAAATAACAAGGCATTGTTCATTGTTCACAAATATATAAAACTGCTTTTACTACGGTAGATTGGTGGATAGAAAGGTAAACCGTGAAGTGTTGATGTGTCAGACAATGGAACCAACCTCTTGACCCTCTTGGGGTCAGCGGCGCCGTCTGCGGTCGCCTGCGCCGCCGCCCGCGCGCCGGCCGACGACGTGTCCTCCGCGTCCCCCATGTCCATGAGCTGCGCCTCCCCCGTCCTGTCGCCGGCGCCGTCGGAGACGGCCGGCGCGTCGACGTCGGAGAACATGGACATGAGCTGCTCGTCGTCGAGGCGGTCGAACTCGTCGCCGCCGCCGATGACGTCGTCCATGGGCACGGTCTCGAGGAACGCCGCCGAGTCGCTGGCCGAGCGGCGGTGCGCGCCGCGCCGCGCAGCCGCGAACCCGTGGAACTCGCCGGCCGCCGACCAGTGGTCCTGCGCCCCCGGCCCCGCGCTCGGCGCCCTGGGAGGCAGATGCGCCATTTCTTGCTCACTTCTTGGCAACGCCGCTACTGCTGTGCCAAGATGTGTACAGCGTATGTATTGGCTGGCTGTGCAAGAGTGTAGGTGGTGGAGTAGAGGCATGTGTCTGTGTATATATTGTGGTGTTTGCGTGCACATGCATGGTGGGGCACATTGCATTAGTGTTACCAGTGTGAGTGCATTGCGTAAGCTGGTGGGTTTAGAGGCCAATTTTCTGCAGTATCATGCATGTGTTTAGGGCTATGCATATCATCAAGATCCAAGAGATATGGTAGGGTAGTTAGGTGGTTAGTACTAGCTTGGAGCCTTGGACAATAATTTCATTCTCACATGCATGTGCAAATGAAGTTACTGGCCTTACAACATTGTTTTGCTACTTTTGAGCAAACTATAATGTGTATGCTGCTATGTAAGTATTGGCTTCTTTACATAGAGGGGTGGACTATATATGTTTATGTTGAGTATGGATTGATATAGCATGTAATTATCCATAGGTAACTATAGAACCATAATTTAGGATTCATTTCTTTGTTTTTTAATGGGAAAGGTTGCAAGTAGTAGGAACGAGACTGGAGGTCACATGATGGGGGAAGGAGAAGACAGCTAGCAACAGCTAAGTGAGAGACTGGAGGAACAAGGTGTGAGTAGAATCGCAGTAGTTTATCATGGAGTTGCAGGGAGGGACACGCTTCTGCATTTCAGAATTGCGCTCATCGGCGAGGCAGTTTCAACTGGTCGCAGCAGCCACGTGCCGCTCCACAGAGAGAGGTGGTGCTGCTCACTTGCTAGTTGCTGCTGCTGCTTCTGCTGCTCTGCCAAGCATCGCAGTTCAAATTTGGCATCAATTTACATTCCAGTATGAACAAAGGTCAACACCAAAAATGTAGTCTGTTATAACTATAAATGGTGTGATATTAGGATAAAAAAATGGTGTGATATTCTTAACATTTACAGCGTTCCTTAAAATTATAGGGTTAACTTGTATGAGACAGACAGTTGACGCTCAGATTGGGATAATAAAGCGGCAGACACTTATGTGTATGATTTCTTTATTTATATATATTCTTCCCTTCTGGCATGCGCTAGCTGTGTGTTAAGAGGATCATATCGAAGATAAAGCATAGCGAGCACATGACATGAGAACATTGCCCAACGTGGTTGAGAAAAGATGCAATTAGGTATGGTTGCCTGCTTGCGAAGTGGTTGCCACAGAAGGTATAGATTATTCTGACTCCACCAAAGTCTGTCACCTTTCCCTCTTCAGGGCTCACTTGGAACACAGAATTTCTCGATCCATGTAACACAATTGAACTGTTCCATAAAAGATTCTTGCGCTCTCAAGTTTCAGAGAGAGCATATGCAAAGTGCTGGAGTCTCGAAGGCTCAAATAATGCGGTGTGCCCATGGCCATGTGCCCGCTGGCCGTAGGACATTCTCACAAACAGGTCCCGATCGTCCCACATGCACGTCACATGCACCGGCCTCTGCTTTGCTACCTTGCTCCTATAACGTGTGTTCACTAGTTACTCGCATCTGCCTGCCCTTCGCTTTGCATGCATGGTGCCTTCCTTGCACTGCAATGCACAAACCATATAAAACAATATTCTTCCACCATTTTTTTCTATCATCCCTTGTGCTGCTTGCCATTGCTGCGTCTCTCTCTCCCTCAAAGTTTCAATACGCGTTTCTTGCTGTCCTACGGCTGTCCTTGAAGTTTTTTTTTTCTTTAACCCAAGTACTAGCAGAGTTGTACTGCTCGTGAACATGTTTCTTTTTGCCAGCCAGCAGCAGCACATGCGTGGCGGCCCCCTGCTTGCTCGATCGTGGTGTTAAATCACCCGTCACCATGCAGATCGTGCTCAGGGTTAGCCGGTTAGGGTGAAACAGAGCATGGCCATCCACTGAGCGTCCAGTTCTTTATCTAGGAGAGGGTCTTCTTTATTTAGGAGTGACAGGTTTTCATCTGCTTTTGTCCCTTGATTTGACATAAACAATGTCTAATAATACTGCTGCTGGATTAAGCTCCAACAAGGCAATACCATATCAATGCATATGCCTATTTGGGGCATTGGAATTTCGCAGCAAACAGTTTAGCTCCAACAGGGATCGGAAAATGGAATCATGTTCCAAAGAGAGCGTTAGGTTGCATGGGCATCCACCCTTAGTTTAGCAAGCTGCTACAATACTCCAATCGTTCCGTAATCACTGTCAGAATGCATTTCTTGATAGTTCAGCCATACAAAATCTAGGTAGCTTGCTTAATTCGGCCACTTCTATAAATAATAGGCTTTTGTTAATTCTACCACTTATTCTAGGCTAGCCTTTTTAGTGCTAGCTGGACATAAATGTCAACCATAGCATTCCTTTAGTTTCATGTCAGCGTCAACTACTCTCTTTGATTTTGAACTAACAACTATGTATAATGAAAATCGGATGAAGTATATGAAAGTGTGATCTATGCAAGGTAAAAAAAAAACTTTGATCCTTTATCCTAGAAGATAACAGAAATTAAAGAGAGACTCAGAAGTTCTGGTAGAGGTCCATAAGATACTGTCACAAGCCACAGCTTAGAAGATACTCCCACGCAAAATTCTCTGAAAAAAGGAAGAACATGGAAACAGCAAAAACCAATGAGAACCACCAATGACTGTAACAAATAGCTTCGGAAGATAGTCCAACGTAAATGTCCTTATTCACAAGTAAGGGGTGGAAACCGAAACAACTGGTATTACACACATTAATTGGGACGTGTAAATAAAGCATAATAGACAAGTACAGTGAGCGGTGGCATTTCACTTGGAAGAAGATATCTAACTGTATTTATCATGACTCAACACTCGTATATAAGTTTTTACAGCAACTGTATGCTAAGTCGTAACAAAATAAAGAGAAGCTGAGGTGTTAGCAGACAGGTCAAAGGCATGGGCCAAGAATGATGGATCATATCACATAATATTTACACAATAACACAGAAACTTATTACCCTGACCGACCAATGGGTCATATTCACAAACACAATCTGCACTTAGAACTATCAGTTAGCCTATCTCCGCTTGGTTTTGCCTACAATGAAAGGTTGGATCTGTAGTTGCCGCGAAAATGCTTTGTTGAAAAGAACCCGGGTTTGGATGGCCGAGATAACAGGCATCCATGCAAGTATAGCGATTGGCGAAAAGAGCAGCGTTCCCATTCCATAGTCGTAAGCATACGCTATGACCTGAATAGGCTCCCATATTGCATAGTATTCTATTTTTGGCCTCAAAACTTGTACAATCTGTAAGACAAGGAAGAATTTGGGTAAACCAACAAATAGGAATGATATATTATAAATGGTAATTGCACACTGATACTTACAAGTAGGATACCCCAACCAGTTGGTATGAATGCGAGGCAACAGATGATCAAATCCATGATGGATAATCGACAGAGACAAGAGAGAAGAATTAAAGAAGTAACAACTGCCAGGAATATTAATAATTTTATGAGCCTGAAGACAAGTTGGTGCTTTGAGCTCAACCGACGGCTAGCACAATTAACAAGCTGCAGTAAATTTACAGAAACAAAAGGAATAGACATAAGCATAAAGAAGCAAAACTGCATGATGCAAGATGGAATATGGGAGATGAGCTATGTACCTTGACAAAACCAATAATAGCAATTATTACGACCCATGAAAGCAAATAAACGAGGAAATTTTTGTTGTCTTGGGATATGTTGAGGTGATAGACAAGTCCATACTGATATATGAAGAAGCGTAGAGAGAGCAGCACTTCAAGTACCCTAGAACTCAATACTGCATGACGTAGATGTGCATTCTCAGCATTCCACCAGGATTCCCAGCTCTTTTCTGGCTGCACTCCTATACCCCCTTGGTTCCTCATCCACTGATTCCAGCCAAACCAGTCATCAACAATTTTTTGCCAAGCAAAACCAGCTGGATTAAAAAGAAAAGGCGCAAACAGCCAAGTCACTGCCATAAACCATGTTGAATAAGTGATCATCACATGTACCACAGTGCTCACATAAGACCTCCTAAAAATATGGTAGACTATCAAAAGGAAGATCAGTTCAAATCCTTTGACGAAGTGACTTCTTGAGTACAACTGATAATTTTCAGTAAAGCTTGCGTGGAAAACGACAAATTTACGCCCTGTTGGCCGGTATTTAGCACCCCCATGGAGAATAGTACGTCCATAGTAGTGTGCTTTTGTTCCAAGGGAAAATGTGAAGAAAACAGAAGCCAACTGCAGTTGCATGAGGATAAAATCACTCAGAGCTGCACGGAAACCCTTTTCCAGTCCAAGTTCCATCACCATAGGCAATCCTGTAAGCAGTCCCAGCTGAAGAAAAGATTGAGATGCAAGGGCTGTTTCTAAGGACTTAATATTTTGAGTCCGGGCATCATTTAACAGAGCCCTCTGAAGGCCACTGAGAACTAAGTACAGCTGCCCATAGAGGAAAACGTAAACACCAACAATTGATATCTGCAAAACATATGGATCAAATGAAACAATAAGATTGATGGTTAATGCTAAGCTCTACTATTATAGTAACAGAATATATTGGCTCTGCCTCTGCAGGCAAGTTTATCTTTTCACTGTACAGTTATTTGCCTCCTCCCACTGGGAGGACAACAAAGAGAATCTATTGGCTCCCCAAGTACCCTAAAAGATGGGCTCATAAAGAAAAACAAGAGGAACAATATTTTTCTGAGGTGCCCCCACCAATAATGATATCAAGAAAGAACATAGTATAATCATATAAATTCTTAACACTCAAATGTTCATCATATATATAGACCTTTGGATGATCTTTATACACGTGTTCTGTAACATTTTTCGTAATTAATCCAACGAACTCAAGCAAACATCAGATAAATAAGTAGTAGTAAATAAGCTAAGTTGATTTAAGAAAAAAAAATTGACAACACAAATGCAAAATAGGTTACATGACCTAAATTATATTGCGGACAACTTTTTAAACACAAACACAGTAAGCATACCAGGCTATTGAAGTAAAATCCCACTGTTGTGAAATAGCATGAAAGCATTCTGAAAAAATCAAATCGCCGTCCAAGTCGGTAAATATCACGACTAAGTGTTTGTTCACTATTCCCATTTGCCACTTTAGCTTCAAATTTTGATATCTGATTAAGACCAACATCACGCCCTTTTCCAACTTGAATGTACTCGTTGTAAGTTATATGTCCACGTCGCAATATGGAATTATACCCTGCAAAGTAAATTTTGAAACAATATAGCTTTAGAAAATGATACGAGCAATTCAACTTTGACATAAGGAAAATTCCAACTTACCACCAAACACATCCTCACTTAAGTTGATAGTTTTAGATGCTTTACTTACACCGCCTCTTGTCAAATGAAATATCCGATCAAAATGTCTGGATGACCATAGTGAAACCGTACCCTACAGCCAGGAAAATACCCATTTGAGCAATAAAAACTGATTTGAGAATGAGCTCTCTAACATAAATGTATCAAAATTTAGGAAGCGAGACCTAGAGACAGTGGGAACTCTTGACTTGTTACTGATACATGTCAAAATATACACGTATAAACAAAAGGTAAAGAATAAATGCTATCCGTGTTTCATCAAAGCTAATTTTAAACTTTCTTCTAAAAATGCAAATCCAAAAAATCTGATCTCTAAAAATGCTTGATCCTTCTTCCTCCCTCCTCCCCTGTTGCTCCCCATTCGCGTAACCACTGTAGCCTGGGTCCTATTAAAAAATGTCCTGAGCTATGCCACTCTGTATTGATGCAGCTGTCACATCTGAATCATATGGACAGGGTCTTGTAAGAAAAAGTCCAATCTTGCTACTTTAGTGGCCACACTTATGCACACAACATAACCAGTGGCGAAACTTGGCCAGAAATCAAGAAGTTGGTGTCAATTGAAAGGTTTCGTTAAAATCATTAGAAGTAGATCGCTTAGTAAGTTTGACACCATGGAAGGACAAAAGTAACATTTTACACAATGTCACAAAATTAGTGACTTTGCGTATACTAAAAGATTAATAAGAAGCATGTTTTCACCTAAGGGGATCTGCAAGAAATCTTTGCCCAATTGTAACAAAGCTTGTCTCTTGATATGACATGAAGCCAGCAAGAGATGAAACGCTGCACAAACAATAATATCATAATTAGTAAGCTATGGAAACATAAGTTTCAAAGATCTACAACTGAAAATAACTAACCTTCCAGTGAAGATATGCTCTCTAAGGCCCAGGATGGTTGGAGCTTGGTCCTTAGGATGCCTAACAAACTCTTGAAGGACATTCCTCATTTTGTAGGCTTCTTCCAGATAGTTGTCCTGATACCAACAAATATAAATGAACACAAAACTTAACCAAAGAAACTAAAATATAGAAGAATGTACAGTTCATTACTTGATTCATATCGATTGCTTGTAGAGCTTCTCCACGGGTAAAAATAATGGCATGATTCTGATTTTCAGGCTTCCCTTCTCCTATGATGGGTGGACCGGGCAGCTTTATACGGTAGATCTCCTATGAACGTAAAGAACATGACAATAGAGGCCAAGGGATATTAGAAGCTGAATACAATAACAGTTTGTATGCATTTATAAGCAAGGATATTGATGGAGATGATTATTATGTTAAACAATAGTTAATCATGGTGATAAAATGAAAGGAGAGAGCAGAATTCAAGAGATCTTAGACACAAGGAAACTAAGATTTTGTACTTAGTAACCTTATTCTAAGATCATTACCTGGTCAAAATTATTTTCTCCTTTTATCAAAACCGAGGAATAAACCTTACGGGTTCTATTATTTACTATGACTTCCTTCTCTTCAATATATGCGACACGCAGAGCTGGATACCTTCATTGAACATATGTGAAAAAAAAAGAGGAAATCAGGACAACCATAGTGACCATAACTTCCTGCTGTTTTAAGTTTCCGATGCATACCTTGTCATCAGATCTATGATGTCTTGAGCATGGGGGTCACCTTTGATTTTTTGCTCCCCGAACTTCTGACAAGAAATGACATATGAAAATTTCATATCTGCAAGCGCGTCTAATTCAGATGATAATGATGGGTGAATGTTTCTCTTATTTTGTCCTCCTTCAGTCACTATAGGTCCTTTATACAATTCTGCACCAGCGTTAGGAAATTAATTAGTGGCAATATAACACTTACAAAAAATATGACACTGTTAAATCATCAAAAATATTGCCAGAACTTTAAATGTTTCAATGTTCAGTTGGTTATAAATTTCCACCAAATGGGATGTTCTTTGTGAATTTCATTATGAGGACGGGAACATCTATACGCACCTTGATCATTTGTCCTGTCTAAGAAAGCCTGTAGTCTGAGTGCCTTTCTGTAGTACATCATTCCCCGCACTAGATAGTGCACAATAAAACAGAGAATGAGACCAGTTGTAGCCATGGGTTTCAACAATAAATTTAACGCAAATGGAATAATACTACAAATTACCAGTTCGGCTCAATGTTTGACCACGGAAAGAAGCCCAGTATCTAATTTCTTCATTTGTTAACTTTGGACCAATGCGTTCCAAAAAGTTTTTCCATTCATCTAGAATAACAAGAATATGATGATTATAGTAATGTATGAAAACTTCTTTCTGTAATTATTGCAAGAAATTGTATTGAATCTAAAAAGTAAATTTTGAACATAAATGACCTGGATATATCTTTTGCATGTAGGAAAGGATGGATGATTCATCTTGATTTGAATAAAGTTCTTCATCCGAAAACTTCACTTCTTCCATGAAGTATGGAGTTATTATGCTGGATGAAGTATGATAACATCAGGAGACTATGCACGTAAACTTCAAGTAGACTAAAGTTACTAAAACCACATTGCATTTGAGAAAACTGTCTCCAAACTACCCTTTTCAGTACCAGTTTCACAAAACAGGCATCAGATTGCAGAACTACGCACTTTAGATACACTTTCGAAAAACTACACTTCTACTACACTTCTATCGAAAAACTGAAGTATCAGAAGTGCTCCGAAGTGTAGTTCTGTGATAAAGTCCGAAACATGAACTCTGTAGCTTTCGGATACAGTAGTACAACAAGTGTAGTTTCACGATGTTGGTTTTTGATACTAGAGTTTGTAGATGTTCATTTCTATAAAATATAAATTGATTTTTTACAGAGTTGTTTTCCATAGTTTGTTCGATCTCAGAGTTGATTTCTGGAATACATCTTGTTTTTCCCAGTGTGATGGATTGAGATGTCAGAATTATCAAAGAAGAACAGTTGACAGCACAACATGATTATGTTTATGTCAACTCTTACTGGCAATTATCTCGTTGAGTGACTTGCCTCATGCGAAAAAAGCACCGAGATCGAAAAATGTCGCATAATTGATTTACAGAGCGACTTCTATAACCAAACTGTGCGGTGCACTTAGATATTACCTTGAAAAAAAAGGTGCCTACTAACTCTATAATTATCAAAGAAATTAAGGTGATCTAACTTCTCTTTCAGAGATATAGTGTCAATCAAGTAGACTGTTATTACTGTCATCAGATAGTCTAGATCTGATTCAGCTATTAGAATATACTAAGTGCATATGTTGTTATTTTTATTAATCATGACAAGCCTGACTCCTGATGCATATTCAGATAATTCAGAGATAATTCTAGCAGCAGTTCATTTTCTCGGCTATAAATCTGAGCAAAAATGGAATAAATAAATAAATAAATAACTCATCTATTGACAAATTTAAACCATTTAAGGTAATTTGAGATACCTTGCAGTTAGACTCCAAAAGCAGAAGGATTACCTAAATGACAACATACTGCGGACTTTAGGAGCAGCAGGCATATCCATAAAGAGAGATGTGGCAAAGAACGAAATGCGTCGCCTAGCCTCCAAATTTGATGGTATTTCCACAACCTTTTCTTTTGTATTGAGCAGAAGGTAGAGGCGTTTAACCTGAATACACAACATTGTTCGTTCATTTAAAGATTCTTTTCCAATGCCCGTCGAATTGAAGGTTAGATCAGACCTGTTCTCTTAGTGGACCACTATCAGGAAATGGAATTCTAATGTTTGATATTGAGCTGACTGATGCAAATAGCTCTGGTTCATAATACTCGAATGCGCCATCATAATCAGAGAACCGCCTCTCGGATGAATTAATCACATCCAATATACTGTAAAAAAAGAAGGTAAGTAAAGTGATATCACAAAAAGAAAACATCAAACATATTCTTACCTTTGAGCATCCACAATCATATCTTGAACTAGAATATCAACAATATCTTGGAGTAGAATTGTCACCTCATATCTTAGTTCTTGTTTGTTCGTATACTAGTAACACATGGAGAAAAGTTCATTATGAGGAGTGGGTCATCAATAAGATTCAACGAGAAGAAAAGGGCTGAGTGCACTTGCATTAATAGGATTCACAATAAATTATACAGTAATACCCTTTGGCTGTCAGTATAGCAAGCTCAACAGAAGAGGAAAGAGTTGTCCACTCTTTGAAAACTTTCAAACTGTTACACTACCTAGACTACATACTTAGATCTAGCAAAAAGAAACACGAGGTATGTGACACTCAGTAAAAAGAAAAAGGAGAGGAAAACATTGCCTTATAGATTGACACACCAATACCTCTTGGTTATCCTTAATTCAGCCGTAATTTACTAATTCCTGAACTCTAGTATGGTATGGTAGACATAAATCTTGATACCCTATCGGATGAACATTAGTAATTAATATTTCCTAGTCACTGATTTATTAACTCCGGTCATCTCTACCATCACCATTTTCTTCCTACTACCTATTCCGAAAAAACAAGAAAGAAGAACATGAAAAAAAGCTTAGCAAATATATTGTGACGCATGAACTCTTTGTTCTGTTTCAGAAGCTGACATCAGCAGCATGAATATAACAGAACACTAATGTATGGGTTGCGGTAAATAGATAAACAGTTGAGCATCAATATTGTCAAAGTATAATCTACAATCAACATGGATATCATGAAAACACAGTGACAAAACAGCTAGTAGACCACAACAGATAGAAAATAGATACAGATAGCTCCGGTTTAGTGATTACCAGAAGCTCAGCCAACCGGTCAAATTTGTCTAGCAATGAAGGCAAATGATCCATCTTAAAATCGATCAGCAAACTTGAGTTCTGGATACTCTTTTCGATTTTCTCAAAAATGGCAGCTATCACCCTGAACGGAATCTGTAGGCATCATATACTACCAAAACTGCAAGCTTTAGGGAAAAACTAGTTGTGGAAAAAAGTGACTTACCTCTTCTCTGATTCGCCAATAATGAGAAATTTGAAAATACTTTTTGTCAATTCGTAGAAATCGTTGATAGCACAAAACATGTAGCTATCCTTCTTAATTGTCCAAAAAAGGTCTGCACCTTTTCCTTTGAAATTTGCTGTCATATCCACCGCTTCTGAAAACTAGCATGTAATCAAAACAAAGATGAGATAAGTTTCAGTGGGTGGTGGTGTGGGCATTCTCAATGACGCTTAAGAAAATTTTTATTTTATCAAAACATATTGATTGTGTCAACTTCAACAGTGGAAGTGTCCAAGGAAAAGGTCGGTATATTTTATTCAAGCCACAAGGTGTTCATGTACTGTGGACAGATCGGCATACCTTTTTGGCAAGTAAAAACAATGGCCACCGAATAGACCGCGAACTATGTTCTAGTGACATGGGCATTGTCATCAGATCCAACTCTCTGGAAATGCAACAAATCTATTTACAAATTTGGTGATGCTTAAGTTGCAGTAGAGTAATCAAAGCAAACCTGTTGCTTATTAGGTCCTCTGAGCGGAAGCTATTTATTATCTGATTCCAAACAAGAGCAAACTTCGTCGGATCATGTCTTTCATCTTTACCTAATTTCTGGGTGGGAAAAAACTGATTTTGAGAAAAGGCAACTTGTGCATTGGGAAAAATGCACTTTCTGGAAGTTAAATGAAATGACATGAGCATCTTTCACCTTAAATATTTTCTTCTCCAAGAAACTAGGCAAAATTCCCTTTTTCTCTTTAGGCATGGAACAAGGAACAAGAGAAACATTGAAAGCCTCTGGTAAGGTACAAAATCGACTTCTCACCATTCCCATAGTGCGAATCTAGATGAGTTTCAGAGATCAAAAGTAAGAACATGAAGTACATGGACATCTGAAATAAATTCCAAGGGTAACGCATCTCACCTCACCAAGATGATGAATAATACCACACATACCACCGAAAATAGTACAGAATACAGAATACCATATCTGTGTGTCCATGAAATAGACCTGTTGCAAAACAAAGGAGAAAAAAAAAAGATAATCCTAAGTCCTGAACCATATGCACAAGCACAAAGAAGTAATTAAGTATGTTGAGTTCTCACAAGAATAATAGGGGCCCATACAGCAAGAATAGCGCCAGCATTGCTCTTAACTGGTGCAAAACCAAATGTATAGAATAATTAATTTAATTAAAAAATTGATATGAGAATGTAACAAGCATCAAGGTAAAAGAAAAGGAGACACAAAAGGCATGACAGTATATGGAGGACCTTGAGGAAAGAATTCATGCCACTCATATTTATTCACATTGATCCTCATAATCGCCTTTGTAGGTTCAACGAGAGGCTTAATCTGTATATGTTTTGTACAATAAACAATGAATCAGGAGGAAGGATGTGTATATAGAAAACAACAAACAGAAATTTTTAAGCTGTAACTATGTTCAAATGCAGTGCCTGTGTGAGAGAAATATCTTACCTCAAAGTAGTAGCTAAATAAAAATTTACTTGACAAGAGAACCATCCAAAATGATGTGTATCTGCGAGATGTGGAAAGAATTATTTAGTTCACATCAAATGGCCAAAACAGAGTACAACAAATATATAATAGATAGTTTACTTCAGTAAAGGTACAAGGCCTTCTTGCATTCCTCGTCCAACATATAATTGAGGCTGCACAAGTAATTATCATTAGGGCACAGTAACATGATATGCAGACCATGTGGTCAAATACAAATAGGTATTGGTTACGATTAAAAAAATCAGAATCTCATAAAACTTTGGAACTGAAGTTATATGGATATACTATAATAATAATGTGTTCTGTTAGATTAGATTTGTGACAAAATATAATTTCTGATATTAAAATAAAAGTCTAAGAAGATATATTTAGAGCAAGGAAATAACATACCTGGCACCACCAGGACAAAATATTGCAAACTCGCCAAGTAGATGTCTCTATGTAGCTGCTGACAGCTGGAACAAAAAATAATGCCATCCCAATAACATTGCTTGCAAGGTACAATGCAACCACCACCATATATTTGGATAAACAGAACATCCCCAGAAAGGCTTTAGATGGTCCAACTGAACAAGTCTTGTATTTTTTAGAACTGACATAAAATATAGGAAGAATGATAGCCCATGACACCGCAAGAGAAAGTTTGACAGTAAATCTTAGCATGTGATTGAGTCTCATTGTTCCCTTGGTCCTCCATGAGAAAGCAATGTCGAGGATCACTGCAACAAAAAGTAGCTCTATTGATGAAGAATGACATGGAAAAGAAAACAAATAAGACAAGTAGGTTATCTTTCACTTGGTAAGCATTCATTTGCCGTGCATCACTATCAATAATATAATTTCACAGAATATGAAATTTGTAACTACCTTGAATAACTCGAAGTACTGCATTGGTAATGAAAATACTCAATACATCCTCAAAAATTATTGGATCAAGCAATTGAAGAGGGCTTTCTAATCCATGCCATGCCATAATAATGAGAACCTGAAAATAAACGAAATAAGGTTATGTAAGGCCTGACAGAATCGTGAAGGTAAGTATAACTGCAGCTGCTCAAACTGTAATGTTAGAAGAACCAAACCTGAAGCCCAAGCATAAGGAGTGTCCACATCCTGTCAAAGCTTCTGAAGAGATGCCAAAAGGAACGGACCTCAACAAAATTTGTCTTCCCCAACCACCTCTGTTGAGAAGCATGAGTTGTGGTTTGCTATATCCAATACCCCAAAAATGAAAAGAAGAGAAATAAGTAAAAGAAATCAAGTGGAAGTAGTGTATTCAAGCTTGAGATTTTTCAGTGAGTTGTGGATATAGACATGAAAAACTAAACGCTCAGAATCTTTGGAAGTTCAGATGATATACATGCAATGCCTCCGTTATTAGATTCTACAATTCTCTTAAATTTGATCATAGCAAATCACTACAACATAAAAGTACTAAAATTGGAACATGGAATAGAAAGCTTGAGTAAATATTAAAAATTATATGTAGTATATGTGGGAAGCAACCAGCATCATGAAGTAATAGTGAATACATAGCTATTCAGTTTGGTCTCAAGTTCGGTGAATAAGATTGCTCTGGGTAAAAATAGGTACATAAGCATCATTACATGATTGCAGTAACGTAATTTTCAGAGTGGCATGAGAGTGCACTCTTGTGTTTGCTGGAGCCTCACTACTTCGTTAACTGCTCCCCAAGTCGCTACCACCAGAATAATTTTGCTTGGTGTGTGAGTGTGGTTGTCGCAAAGATTTACATGTGGTGCATATGTACTAGTTTTTGTTTGCTTGGGTGGGTGTATTAAGGGTGGGTTGAGAGGGGGTTTTCACCTCTCCTTTTTACTTTTTCTGTCTTTCTCGTGAAATGATGTGCAGCTCTTCTGTGCGTTCGTGAAATATAAAATAACGTAGTTTTGAGAGGTGGTCATCTTCAGATAAAAAGTACCTGTTGTATTTGCTCAGTCGCTTCTGAATTAACTAAAATTTCTATTGATGAGGACTCATGAGTCATTTGGGGATTTGGTTGCTCAGCTTGCTGAGATGTGTCTCCAGACACTAGTGGAACAGTGGTAGCAGAATCATGCAGTGACCTTGGTAATCTTGATCCGCAAAAAATCTATAGAGTACAAGCGGTTAACAAAAATTAGAACTTTGTACAAGAGAAATATCTTGAGCATACTTCAGACAGCCCTGAACCCATGCATCATGAACATACCAATACTCAGAGAACGCAACACGAATTCAGGGATAGATAATAGACGAGATACTAAGGACTGATATATTTCTTGCATAATGAAAGACTTATCAATCCCATCTGCACATACAGGGATGACTTGATGCTTAAGGAATAAATCTCCAAAATTAATGAAACAAACCGATCTAACCTTATCTCGGATTACAAAACGAATCCCAATGCCACACAGTTACTACTCACATGGCACCATCCCTAGGTCTATCAGATGGGCACTGGACATGACAAGATTACAGCTAAATATTTAAGTTGTATATCTAAATTGTGTTGCAGTTAGTGCCCCAGCATCCAAATGCGCTTCAGCCTATTACCACATGAAACAAACTACAGCACAGTTAGCTTTAACTTGCAATATGGACCATCTACACAAAAAGACCACTTGGAAATCCACACCATTATCTAAGCTTCAATAAGCCCTTGAGAGATACAACCTATGCATTTATGGTTTTTGCTGGATAGACAGACAGTTAAGCCAGGAATCACCCCTCAAGAAAAAAATAAAGTTGTCATCAAGCTAGTTGCGACAGCTTTACAGCTTCCTACAAACAAGAATGGTATTTGTTTTGCACCTTTACAGTCAAGATATTTGAGGGGAAATGATATATAAATATGTTTTTATTTTGACCTGAACATCTATATAGAATTTTCATAGATTGAATAACACTACAAGAAAGAAGTGGAAGATATAAGCTAGCAGTAAAGTAAAACAGAAAAAAAAAAAGATGTATGGGGAAAAAAAGGTAAGACCCTTCAAAAAAAGGGAAAGTGTTTGTCAAAGGAAACCTGAGAGTTCTTCTTTGCACTTGATGTGAAAAAGAAATCGTTGTTAAGACGCATAGGCCAACCAATCTTAAAGCAATCAGTAGACCTGCATCATGACATATTTAGTACATTTTTGTAGCTAAAGCTATAGAGCAAGAAATCGTAGTATCTAACCAAAAGAATTCATTGAGGTCATCATAGTTTCTCCATGTTGAGTGATCAGATACTCCATCCTTGTTCTTTTGTGCCTCCTTCATTAGAAAGGGAAAGGCCATCATTTACAAAAAATACTTCAAAGCCGTGTGAAACTAAGGATTAAAAGATAAATGATGTGAACCTCGTATATAACATTGTACAGTGGCGTCACTACATTGTTAAGAAATGATTCAGCATCTCCTCCATATGCAGGTCGGACTTTTTCGCCAGTAATTAAACTGACAGCTCCAGAGAGAACTCCATATAGCTCATATGACATCTGAAACAAGAAGTGTGACTATCTTTTGGTGAGGTCCACTTTAGGCCAGAGTCCTAAACAAAGGAGGCAAGGAGAGTGCGGAAGAGCAGATATTACTTTTATGTAGATTTGCTGTGAAAACTAGTCAAAGTATAATTCATATGTTTAACGAAAACATATAAATCAGTTACCCAACTTCCAGTTACACGAATCTCTCCTAGAAAGGCAAATGCTAACCAAGCATAAAAATTTTACTAGAAAAATGTGGAAATCTTGCCCACATAGGAAGCTGCCCAACTTTGCTATATTATGTTTTCAGCTTAAATTTGTAGTAATCACATATAAAAAATTTAACTTCATCTCCTCCCTGCAGTCGAGAGAAAACTTCGAATTGATGTCATTTGGCAAGAAATTCAAGAAATGCAGTTCAAACTACAAAATTGATACTCATCTATGTACTGATATCTCCTATTTTCTCCACTTAGTTAAGCCATAATGTCTATTCGCTTCAGAATCTGTTATAGTGGATTGTTATGGGACAAATATAATGAAATGAGATTGTAGATGATTATGATCTGAAGATCCTCCAATCTAATTTATTTCAAAAAGGAAAAGGCAAAGAAAATCAACTGAAGAAAGAGCTAACATAAGCTACAATTTCTCATGCTATCCAGATAAATTGTTACTACTGCACCTTTATTGCCATATGTTATCTCATCAACATATCAACAGACACATTCCAGTATTTGAGGATACTGCAATATGAAACCAAGACTTTGTAGAACTTCAAATAGTTTAACCATTGATGCACACCTACAAGCAAACTGATTTTTCATAGAATGAACAGGTTGATTCTAAAAAAGGCTTCTTCCTGATGCTCTGCCTTTGTCAAGTAATGTAACAGGCACTGGTCGAGTGCAGATTTTACGTACAGGGGTTCCGGCGTCCTCATTAATGAAATCGGCAAGTAGCAATGTTTGAAACATTCATCAAAAATATAATGTATGTAGTACACTTGGAGTTAAGTAAACATGTGAAAATTCAGTATCAAATGCATCTTAGATGTCTAGAAAATAAATAAACATGAAACAGTCTGGCACTATTCATCATGCACAACAGTCCACTCATCTTTTTTTGATTCTCAATGTAAAAGATGAATTTGGAAGCAAATTTTTGCAGGTGTATTTAACTCTTTGTGTACTATATACATGATTTTTTATGCAGTTTTTGAAACATTTCAATATGTTGCATTGTTCCATTTTCTCTTACGGGGACGCCGGAACCCCTGGCCACCAGTGAATTTTACTTACAGGTCTATAGAATAAGCATAATAAAATATCAAAACCGTAATATTTTACTTACATGATGAAAAATGAAGCATAAGCATTCCGGCATAAGTCGTAAATTGGATGCTTCGCCCCATATAAGAAGATAAAGAGCTATGTATAGAAGTTTATGTTGCTGAATTTCCTGCTTCACAGAGGGCAACCTGAAGATGCAACATGAGTTGTAGTGCAAGCAATATTATACTTCACAAAAACCAACTCGAGCTGATTTTTTATTTAACTGCAGTCAAGTCTATAAAGTTGAAGCGCCGGATAGTTTTACCATATATTGCTTTTTCGCCCCAAAAATTTACACCATGTCAGATAGTTCTCAAATGTTTTTGCCAATAATTCATCCACTGCCCTGTCATCAAGCTATAAAGATATCTATGAAGAAGAAATTCTCATTAAAGATGGGTAAACAGAATTACTCATGTATCGGTACCATTGGAGCAGAGGATGACTTGGAATTCAATCGAGCATGCATATTTGCAAGCAAAAGGATAAGATGCTCCCTTTGATTGGCAATGTTTCCTTTCTAATCACAGAAAAAAAACAAAGGCAAATCATGTAGCTGCAGTACAAGAGAAAATACCATGAAACTAATCTGGGCATTGCAATTCCTCAAAAAAAATCTGGGCATTGCAGACAGAGCTACACAGCTAATCTACCTGGAATCCAAACCAACTTTGCAGCCATCGAAGGATATCTGTATGCGATCTTTCATCCTTGATGTTATTGTTAGCAGATGGAAGGCCCCTGACATTAAACACCGCAGATACTGCAACTCTGATCTGTATAAGAATACATCATGACTAAATTTATGCAAACTAATTCTTATAATTGATAATAAAACCTGCTGCTTGAAATGCAAATTTCAAGCTTACTAATTTTAATGGAAACAACATGCACTGCTAGAATTACATGAAATTTGACTTGGTGTAAAGAGGAAAACCTCTGGGAGAAGCATAATTGGTTTTTGGCTGAATCTTGGATGGAGCGGAAGAATATTATATATGAATAAGCCTGATTTGTCTGCATAATCTTCAGTAGCAACAAACCTCTGCAGTTTTATGGAAGCGTCACATAGAAACATTATCATGGACAAAAACAAATCTTATTTTTCGAAAATCACAGAACCTCCAATCCTGTCCCGATGAGTAGAGCCTTCAACACTTCTGCCAGGACAGGCATGAGTTCTTGATCGTTGGCTTGCTTTTTCCTGTTAAAAAAATCCAGAGTAAAGCGAGAATACTATTTTAGTTTTAAGGGTTGACAATGTTTGCATAAATGTGATGTACGGTACTAATCTTTAGTTTATAAATAATCTTACTTCTCATAGAATGATTTAATCTCTCGAGCATCACTTTTTTGTGTCCTCTTGGATTTGGTGCTGTTCTCGTCCTGTTCAGAATTAAATCCAATATCAGGTGCATCCTTAACCAACAAATTATTGACCTTTGACATATATCAGAGATTCCCAGTGCAGAATAGAAGGGTAGGCAAGGTTTTGAATATGCTATATACATCTGTGACCCTTGAACCTCCACCGCAGAGAATTGGACAGAAAGTAAATGTATTATAAGCATGTAGTTCATCTGCATGGTATATGCACCTGCTCAAGTCTTTGAAGAAGCGCAGTTTTAAATTGCCGAACACCCCTCCCTGTTGAACGCGGATCCATCATATGAGCCTTTTCAAAAGCGTGGAATCGACCTGAAAAAGGAAACCTGCTGTAAATATTCGTTGTACTATGAAGATAAGTCTGGCACAGCTCATGTTGCTTCGCAACATCCATTCAACCATTATATATTTTCATATTTTCTTCAAAGAGTGGCAAGTGTTGATTGTGGTGCTTCATGAGCCAAGGGTTCCCCTGTTAGATCTTAGTTGATGCCGCGCTAGGATTAGAAGCACCTGATGCGGATGACTGATACACTGCAGCGCATATTGAGTTGTTGTGACTTGGATTCTGATCTAACAAGCTCTATTTTCAAGGTCTCCAACAAGGTGTTCCTCTATGCAGGAGAAGCAACAAGAGAAACTTCTGTTGGTTGCCGAATAACTAGCCTCGAAACAAGCAAATATGAGTCCGTAGCATATTATCCTTTCCAACAAAGGATAACTATCAGAATATTCCAGGCGATGATGTGCTCTCCCCACTCTTCCTACTTTGTGGAATCTCCAAAGTAATACTCTCGATCTGCAGATGCCCAAGCATGGGAATTGGGAAACCCATCGTCAAAACTGTATCAGTTAACAGCATCGGAGGACAAGAACTGGACAGAATATTCCGAAATGGAGACAGTTGGCACCAAACCACATAGAATCTCTCGCTGGTCCCTTCCCCAGCAGACACCAGTTCCAGCAGAATCAGAATCAGAATGAGAACGACGTCCATGCATTCAGGTGTGTGCCATGCCATCCGAAGCATCAAAACTAACAGGCATTTGAACTCGATCGCGCGGCAAGCTCACGCGGGCAGGTTCCTCGCCGGGCATTTCCACGAACACGTGCCACGCGCCAGTGCCACGCCCGCAGGGAAAATGAAATGCAGAGGAAGCAGAGCGTAATGGCGGGGCACTTACAGAGGTAGGCGACGCGCGGCGACTCGGCTTCGACCTTGTTCGCGACGCGGAGGAAGGGGCGGACCTCCGAGACCAGCGTCTGCGGGAGCTTCTCGCTGTCAAACTGCTGCGCCGCCCCGGAGGCCCCCGCATCCCCCCGCGACCACGCCCGCGCTGCTCGTGGGCCCGCCCATCATCCCCGGTGGCGGGGGAGGAGGAGGAGGCGGCGGTGGCGGCATCGGGGGCGGAGGCGGGCGCCACTGCTGCTGCGTCGGGCGCGAGACATAGCGCAGCGGCCGGCTCGACGGGCCCACCTCGACGATCTCGAGCTCCATCCCTCCTTGGCGCGGGAGGGAGGAGGAGAGCTGCCGAGTCCGAGAGGAGGAGGAGGAGGTGGTGGCGGCCAGCACCAGTGCGCCAGCGCCAGCAAGCGCGCCATCGCGATCGCGCGGCTTTTATCGACCGCGCTCCTCCCCGCTTTGGCTTTCGCCTTCGCCGCTAAGCTTTACCGCTTTTGCCACAGATCGAGGCGGCTTTCGCTTTTCGGAGATCGATCGCCTGCGCCCTGCTTTTTGATCTGCCCCGTCTTGTTTTTGGTTGCGGGGATTGGTGGGGAGGGGAGGGAGGAGAAGCAAAGGAGGTGGGGGGAGGGAGGCAACGGCAACGGCTTTTTGAACGTTCGGATCGGGGTTGGGTTTGTCAGTGTCAGTGGGCTAGGCTAAAAGCAGCGGCGGACCGGCCACTTTGCTTTGGTTTACTGTTGTAGCGTGGGTGACGGTCCAGTGGTGACTGACTGGCTGGTGAGTGAGATTAGATGGCTCATCTCTTTCTTCCCATCTTTGTTTAAGATGTTCTCTTTTTCTTTCCTTCTTTCTTTATTTCTTCCTGCTTGTTGTTAGTGTGATGAGTCATGAGGTGATGACTCTGCGTGTGTGTGTGTGTCTTTAGGTGGGTAGACTGCTTTATGAGCACTGAGCAATGCTGCGTGCACTGGGCTCCGTGATCTGCTTTGCCATCACAAGGGTGAGAAAAAGCGAGCGATGATGGCTTTGGAGGGATGTGCGCGGTGATTGTCAAGTTAAGCTTTCTTTACTACATGCTTCATTTGATTCGCCATATATCAATTCATGTTGGGATAAGTTTCAGCCGTAAATTGGGGTACTTTTGGCCGATCGAGTCATAAGACCACCGGACATATCACCGTTAGTGATCATCATTTCCGGCAGTGTGCGTCAACCGTAAATCCACACATCGATCATCGTCTATTCGTCTCTTTCTTGCATGGGGCATTACTTAGTGCCCAAGTATTGCGTGCGCAGTCATCTCCGAGCCCAGGGCCGTCGACCGGCGACCAACCTCAGCTTCTTTTTCGTCCACGACGGCGAATGCTAGTCTAGATCACCCTACTCACTCAGTTCTGTAGCAGGTCGTGCATATATATAGACGTAAAAGAATTAAGGGCCACTTATTGCATTGCCGTTCCGTCCAAATATCCAGTCTTTCAGTTGGTAAACTACGCACATTTTCAGATAATTTTGGTTCGGAAAAGAGATAAGAAAATCAGTTAGCCGACCGGCTGCATGACGCATCACAGATCACGAGCAAAAGTTTCAGAACTGTCCCTGTGTGTCCATACCTGCTTTAAGACTGCGCGATCTGCAATTTTTTCTTCATTTGCATATAGTACTTCCATCCCTGCAGCATTGCAATAAAACGCGCGGTTCCGGTGCGTTGCCTTTAGACCCGGTTGTAACTTTCGTCCCGCCCGTGCAGACCTGCTGACGATGCACTACGAAAAGGAAAAAAAGGCTGTCTGACTAGGAGGAGATGATGCAAGAGCCACTGTGGTACTGCTAAGCACTGTTGCAGCAACACGAGGCCTTTCGGCTGGCAACCGGAGCACGTGCTTTGCTCTCTAAACATCGGAGATGGTACCTGCAGCTTCGTGGCGGGTGAAAGGATCAAGGGCACGAGAGGGGGGGGCGAATCGTGTGTCAACATTTCTTTCTAACCGTACTTTAGGCGTGAAGCTAGCAAGACTAGATAAGGTGATAGCAAGGCAAGCAAAGCGCGCACACAGTCTAGTCATGCACAAGCACACCCTAGCAAGCATTCTACCAGTAGTAAAGAGACAACCTATCATGCAATTCTACTAGCACATAATAGTAATGCGGAAGCGTAAATGCTAGTATGTACAGGAGATAGAGATAGGAATGCTCATGATTTTTCCCGTGGTCTCGGAAGGGTGGCGCCTTCCCTACTCCACGTTGGGTCACTCTCGCGGAGTCTCGACTCCGTCCCTCCGCTCGATGGCGATCCCTCCTAGAGCACACTTCACCCTCCGAGTGAAGTCGCGGGCACGTCCCGCCGGCTCGATCCCGGTACTCTTCCGGAGGTAAGGCTCCGCACGTGATGCGTGCCAAAGGCGCTCCACTAGTGATGCTTCTTTCACGGGAAGCTCCAAGACCGTGTACAACTTGTGTTAGCTTCCACAATCTCCTTGGACAGCTCAACACCACGCCTACCGGTCTAGGCCTCGCCATAGACCAAGAGTAACAAACCGAAATGACTCTCTCAAGCTCACACTAGCCTAGAGATCAAGTGGATGCAATTGCTACTCTCTCAAGCACTAGGATCACTCCAAATCCTTCACAAGTGCTTCTCTCCCTTGCTCTTGGCTTCCTCGAGTTTCCTGCACTCCAACAATGGCCAAGAGATCCCTCAAGGGGCGGGCAACCAACTATATATAGGCTACCAACCCAAAACTAGCCGTTGCCCAAAAGTGCCCTGCGAAACTAGAGACCGTACAAAGGACCGTACTGTCCGGTCTCTTCCAGACCGTACTGTCCGGTCTCTATTTCCAAGCGATCTCCATCTTCTTCTTCATCTCCAATGAAGACCGTACTGTCCGGTCCCTAGGACCGTACCATCCGGTCGATTGTCCGGTCTTCATTTCTTCCACTTCCAGAAACTTCAACTTCTCTGTCTGGAAATCTTCTGATGACCGTACTGTCCGGTCCTCATGACCATACCATACGGTCCATTGTCCGGTCTTCATTTTCTCAGCATCCCGAGACTTCACTTCTCTGTCTGGATCTTCAATGAAGACCGTACCATACGGTCCTAGGACCGTACTGTCCGGTCTCTACCAGATAAGCTGAAAACTTGATCCACTCTTGATCCTTGCTTCCAACTTCTTCATCCTTGGTTCCTCTTCTCTCTTCAGCCACCCTAGTCCTCAGAGACTCACATGCATCATTTGATCTCTAACCTAGTGTGCTAAGAGAACCAATTCGATCCCTCTTGATAGTCCGGTTTTTCCTATGACTCAAGCTAACATCTACCAAGCCAACACTTGCTTGGTCTATCATGTCCTTAGCCTTGATCCATCTTCAACCTTGACTCCATCAAGCTCTCGATCCGAATCGTCGAGGCAACCAATCACCAAGTCGTCGATAAGATAGAGTTTGTGAGACGACGCTTCATTGACATGACCATTTGAATATCCTACAAGGAAATGTTAGTCACATCAATATGGTCACCCAATCACCAAAACATTCATACCTTTGGGGTTTCCGAACTCCAATGGTCATGAAGCTTACAATCTCCCCCTTTTTGGTGATTGGTGACAACACATATCAAAAGATATCAAAAGATATATAAAGAAATGCGTAAGAGTGATCTAGAAGATTGGATATGAAATGAAGAACAAGTAAAACGGAGAACAAGGTAGTCATAGCTCAAAAGGTATCACCTGCAAAATAGAGTTAGAGCACATGGGTGATATATATGGAGTAAAAACATGAGCTATGACCACAACTCTGTGATGATAAGATTATAAGATGTTCCTGCAAAAGCAAGTGAGTGCACATATCATCACAGAAAGAGGAAACCTGGCAAGATAGATATAAATAAGCGCATCCAGGTAAACATACACAAACTCAGAGCAAAATATCAGAGCAATATATCAGAAACACAAGATATATAGATAAGAGCAAGTGTATGTAAATGAAACCAAGTGCATTCTTGATGAGCTAAACACAAGCAAAAGCAAATCAAGCTCAACAAGAACCACGAAGAACCAAAAGAATATACAATGAAGTACCAAAAGATCTCCCCCTGGACAAAAGATCACTCCACTACTCCCCCTAGACCTATACAAGATCTCTCTATCTCTCTCCCCCTTTGGCACCAATGACCAAAAAGAGAAAGAAGGAAAGAGAAAAACTGCTGTCCTACGCGTCGGAGGCTGGAGGAGGTGCAGTGGTGGTAGTCACTGAAAGCTCTGGAGCTGAAGAGGTGCCCTGCTGCGGCTGCTGCTGCTCAGAAGAAGTGCCAGTGTACTCAAACTCTGGAGGTGGTGAAGGAGTCCTGGGGGGGTGCTGTCTGCTGCTCTGGAGAGGTGCCTGTGGCAAGAGCCTCACGTAACTCCTCACGAGTGTAGCCAAAGTCAGTGAGATCTGCTGAGGGCTCAACAACTCGAGGCGGAGTAGGTGTCCTGGGAGACTCTGTCTGCTCCACTGCTGCTGTCTCAGCTGTAGTAGTCACGACCTCTGCCTGTGAAGCTGTAAGAAGTGAATCTGTCTGCACTGAGGCGGTCTGTGCTACTGTGTCGAAGTCAAGTGTGACGAGCGGCAGTGGTGACACAAAGAAGGGACTCGTCAGCTGAAGCGGTGAGAAGCTCGGAGCTGTAGTAGCAAGAAGAGCTGACGGAGTCATGGAGAGGCCTGGTGAAGAAAAGTACTGCTGAGAAGGTCCTGCCTCTCCTGTCAAACCAGCAAACGTGGACGTCGACGGCCCCACCGTAGGTGCACCAGCAGGTGAGATGGGAGCCGTGAGTAGGTGCTGAAGTACTGTCCCTGGCTGGAAGACTGTCCTCCCTGTGTCTGAGCAAAACTGCTGCTGCTGTAGCTGCTGAAAGCGAACTGTATCTGGTGGCAGCACACCTGGAAAGGTGATAGGAGGGAAAGACGGGAGACCTGGCAGTGCCTGTCCAAAGAGACGAAGAGTCTGAGCGATCGCCTCAAAACCTGTGAACAACGAGGACATACCAGTAGCCAACTCCCTCTGAGTGTGTACAACGCTGTCCATCATCTGTCTGTCCTCTCTCTGTCCTCTCTCTGACTCCGGATCTCTCTACGGAGCTCTGCTAGCTCTGCGCGTAGAAGTGCATCTGTCTGTGCTGGAGCTGTAGCAGAGGCTGAAGGTCCTGCTCTAGAGTCCGGGGTCACGTCCTCAGGAATGGACTCCATATGACTACCAGTCTGAAAGTGCTGCTCTGTCTCGGTAGCCGTGTCACCTAAACCCTGTGAAGAACTCTCCTGTGAAGCTGACTCCGGGTAGCAACCCGTCTGTCGGAGGCAGGTAAGGAGTGTACGCTGTAGTCTTCTTGGGCAACTCATCATAGTCCTCCTGAGTCAACAGCTGTAGCCTCCTCAGAATATAGCAAATCAGTGGAGCGAAGGCTAAGTGTCTGGCAGCTATGCTCTCTGCAATGACGTCCTCCATCTGGCTCAGTATAAGATCCACCAGGTCAAAACCTCTGTGCCTCAGTATCAGCATGACGACCCACTGTGAGAGTATAGAAAACTGATCCCTGTATCCACTCCTCGGCACAATGGTCTTGCTAAGAATGCTCCTGAGAACTCTGCCCTCGTGAGTAAGTCTGGTGTGAGCTCGGCTGTAGTTCTCCGGGTGAGGTGGAGGGAAAGCAATACTCATATCCTCATCAGACGGTAGGTGTCCCCCAAGAGGTCTGCGGGGAGGCTCCATCCCTGGGTGAGCAAGTGGGAACACCCTAGTCTCGTGCTGAACTGTCTCAAGGCCGCTACGAGGTCCTCCCTAGTCACTCTGTGGGGCTGCCCTCTGAGCATGAACCATATCGCTGAGCGATCCTGAGCAATCCACAAGGAAGCGTAGAAGTCCATCACTATATCGTAGTCCCATCTCATCTGTGGTGATGATCTCCTCGAGGCCCGGGATATAGGACAAGTGCTGTGTGAAGTCTGTCCCGGCACCTCTGCTAGCAGCCTGTATGCTGCAGTGCTGGTGAGTGACAAAGAGCTTATCAGCTCCACCAGTACGCAGTCTGCTCCTCAGTCCAGCTGCTATCCTCTGCTGTAGTAAGGTCCAGAAGCGACCTCCTGCCTGTGAGTCCCTCCTGGCAGGTACCCATACCTCCTCAGACACTCTCCTGAACTTCTTGAGGACGGGGCCTGGAAGCCTGAGAGCGTCCTCAGCAAGTACGTCCCTGAGTGAAGCAGTCCTGTCGAGTGCACAGAACTTGGCAGCCATCCTCTGCCTGTCACCCTCTGTGACCTCGTCACGGGAGCTGGAAGAGCTCTCCTCCTCCTCTGACTGGGCCTGCTGCTCCTGCGCGGTCCTCGACGTACCAACCCCGCGGGTGGACGGAGTCCGCTGCACTGTGGCTCTAGCCCTGGAAGACCTCCTAGGAGTCTCCCCCTGTCCTCCAGCAGGTGGGTCCCTGATCCGGAACCCTGTGTCTCTGCCAGTGGGTAGGTCAACCTCAGCTGCCCTGAGGGCCTGATCCCACTCTGGGTCACCTGTCCTCTGCTTCTTCCTCTTCGGCTGTGGATCTGGAGCCTTGGCCTTGCCCTTGTCACGGTCTCCTCTGCCCCTGCCTCTGCCTCTGCCAGAACCTCCTGCCATAACTGCTGACTAGGCTGCAGACAAGATAGGGCGAGTGAGCTTGGCCCACCAACCCGTCCACTGACGGCTGACTGCCAAAGATAGGACTAAGGGCTTGGCCCTCAATCCGTCCACTGTCTCTGCTCTGCTGTCAACTGCCCACTGTCCGCTGACAACTGCCACTGCACGATAGGAATAGACAGGGTATATGAGTATAGAATAACCTACTATAATCTACAAGCAAGAATCGTAGGTAAGCGCGTAAATCTAGATGAAGTCCTAGCGCAGAGGTAAGGACACAATGCCGGCAAATATGCAAAGGGGGAACTACGGCATTGTCGATTATGGGTGGAGATCAACTAGTGTCATACTAGATATGCAACATCAAATACGACACTGATTGAGGAAATGCTAGTGTCGAGCTAGGTGTATATGGTATGGAACGGAAATCGACACAAAGCAACAATCAACCAAAATGTCATAGATAAATGAAGTGCGACACTCGAACACTATGACACATGGCAGGTAAATGACCTAACTTGCGAAGCAGTTCATAGCAATGCATACCAATTCGCAAAAAGGTTCGATTTTTGGATGAATTTCTAGGGATTTTAATCGATGAAGGATGAATGGCTCAAACCCTAGGTAGGTATTGAAATCGGGCATGGCTACTGTGCAATTTGTAAGCCAGGAGCTCACCGGAGCGACGGCGATCGTCGGAGTGATGATGGCGGTTCGGTGAGTAGTCGAGGAGGAGTCCACACGCGCAACGAAGGACGAGCAACAGCTTGTGGTCCGCGCGGATGGAGGAGCTCCCCTGCACGTCGACGAGGTCGTCGTCGTCGTCCTCGGCTCCGGTTAATCGACGGCGGCGCGCGGGCGGTGGGCGGCGGCTCGGTGGTGCGGCCGGGTGGTGCTAGGGTTGCACGGGCGCAGGCGCGGTGGAGCGAGGCGGTGGCGCGCGGCTGCTGTGGTGGCGGTCAACGGCGAAGTGCTCGTCGGCGGCGAAGGCGGCGGTGTACGGCGCGCACGCGGGAGGCGAGGTGGTGGCGGGGCGGCGAACGCGGTGAACGGCGGCGGTAATGGTGAAGGGATGCACAGTAACCCGGAACGGTCGGATAGATTAGGTCGATTTCGAATCGACGGCCACGATTGATCAAGAACGGAATCAACGGATTGGATTGAATGCGATCTCGCGATGAAGTCAACCAGACCGTATGGTACGGTCCTAGGGATCGTATTGTACGGTCTCCTTTCCACCCTGACAGATAGCTATAGAGATCGTATTGTACGGTCTAGAGGACCGCATTGTCCGGTCTCCTTTCTGCCTCAGGTTTCAAAGGATCTCGTGCAAAAGCACACCGTATTGTACGGTCCCTTTGACCGTATTGTACGGTCCAGTCCAGAGATGCTGATTTTCAAGGAATTTCCTTCTAAGTCCAAGTTTCTCACACAAAAACCAAATAAACGCCAAACATGGACTAGAAGGGGAACTCTCAAACACTCCTTTGAAAATAGACCAATATAGGTTGCGCATAGGCTTATAGTAAAAATCGGCAAATAAGATGCAACCAATAAGAACCAAATGCGATAAAACCAAAGGAGGGGTATGTATGAGTCCTTTGCCTATGATCCGTGCAAGTAGATTTAACCTTGAGGATCATTTAGCAAGACTCAATGGGCATGAAGCGCAATTCTTTTCTTTAGTCACACTTCTATGAGATGTGAGATCATATTACGAATGAAGCACTTCCTCATAGTGTGACAACTCCTTTGTGATTTCCTATATGCAATGCATGAGACAAGCATATCATACAAATGCAAGAGAAAGTAAACATGCCATGTGATATGCAAGCAAAGTTAAGACAACGCATAAAGGAAACCTACTCAAGGCCAAGTTTGAACCTCTCTCAAGCTTACTCACTATGAGCCAAACCTTGCCTTGAGTCCATCGGTCCACCAACTCAAGCATCCCCCATGCTCATAGCTATCTTGAGAAAGTTAGACCTTGAACTAATTTTTTTGTTCTTTTCTTTTAGTTATTTACATATGCATGGATGCAAACATACTAGTTCACAAAGGAGCACCTAGCTACCATGCAAGCAAATGCAAGAAAAGAAACTACTATGATACAAGTTACCTCCTTGAAGAGTAGATTTGTCGATGACGCACTCGAAGCTTGTGGTGGACGTTCATGGGTTGACGTTGCGGCACACGGTCCACCACCATCACCCTTCTAGGTCTTGTTCTTGGGAGCCCACTCGCACTTGGTCGGCCTCTCAAGGTCAACTATGCATTTGGGCACCCAAATCTTCCTCATCATCCTCCTCTTGTCGGGTGATCCAAGAGCCTTTGCCTTCACCTTGCCTTTCTTGTCCCTAAAGAGCTTGTAGTGTGTATTTCCATGGAACAAGTTAGCGTTAGGCAAAACCTTGGAACTTCTCACCTTGGGACAATTCTTGCTAGTGTGGCCGTCACGGCAACACTTCTCACAATAGTAGTCGTCCGCCATGAGGGGAACTACCCAAGGTGGAATGTCATCGTCCTTGCCGATGAGGTTGATGGCGGCGGGGTAGGAGCCGAGTCCCTTGTGCCCGGGTTGTTCACAAGGTTCCGACCAAGTATCTCCTTATGAATGGTCCTTCCCCTTGTGAGCCTCTCGAAGCCGTCCATCACCGAAGCTCTCTCCTCCTTGAGTTGATGATATTCCTTCAAGATTTTCTCATCAAGAGAGATGCTCTCAAGAGAGGGAGTTAGTCCATCACAAGTAATATATGAAGAATCGGAAATAGATGAACTAGAAGAAGAAGTGTTACACTTTTCGAGGAGGGATTGATGTTCTTCCTCAAGAACCTTGAACTTGCCGTTGAGCCTCATGTGTTCAACCTTGAGCTTGTCATACCTTTCATCCAAGGTTATGAGCGAAGTGGAAAGGTGCTTGATCTCATCCTCTAGTAACTTGGACTTCTCCTTGAGCTTCATGTGGTCTTCCTCAAGCTTGTCATAGTCCTCATCAAGAGCCTTGTGAGAGATGGATAAGTCCCTAAGTTCACCCTCAAGTTGACGAACTCGAAAGGCGGCCACTTCATGTTCCTTCTCCAACCGAGCAATGGTCTTGTCCTTCTTCATGATCATCTTGCCGGTTAGGAGAATGCTATCCAAGAGTTCCTCATAAGTGGGCTTATCCTCCTCACCAAACTCTTCATCGGACTCGCTCTTCTCATCTTCACTACTATCATCATCTTTGGCCATCAAGCAAGTCGGTGGTGGAGGTAGAGTCTCGGAGATGTTGGTGAGAGCAATGCCGGCCATCTTCTTTCCTTTGGAGGATGAGTCATCACTTTCTTCTTCTTCACTATCATCATCCGTGACCCACTCTCCAACAAAGAGTCCCTTGCGGGATGATCTTCTCTTGTCTTTGCCTCTAGAGCTTTCCTTCTTGACAAACCTCTTCCTTGCCTTGTACTTGCTTCTAGGGTCTTCTTCTTCATCATCGCTTGACTCTTGAGTCTTCTTCTTGCTCTTCTTGATTGGCTTCGGACATTCCTTGGCAAAGTGACCCTTCTCCCCACAATTGTAGCACTCGGCATCTTTCTTGTTGATGAACCTTCTCTTGAAGAAGTTGCTTCTCTTCATGAGGAGTGCTAGATCATTAGGATGAAGTTGCAACAAGTCTTCAACGTCTTCTTCAAGCTCTTCATCACTTGAATCTTGAGTCACCACCTTCTTCATCTTCTTGCTTGACCCCTCGGATGCAAAAGCAAGATTCTTGGAGGGCTTCTCATCAAGCTTCTTGTCGAGGTTGTAGCTCTCGAAGGCGGTGATCTTCCCAAGTAGCTTGTGGGTTGTGAGGGCTTGAATGTCGGTGTTGAATAGACATGTGATGAGTGCTCCATATTTCTCCCTTGGGAGAATCCTCAAGATCTTCCGCACAAGGTCACCATCATCAATCTTGTCCTTCACACCGAGAGATTTAATATCCTCTACAAGCACATTCAAGCGAGAGTAAGTGTCATTGATTAGCTCATTTGAAGACATGGTAAAGTCATCATACTTGTTCTTTAGCACATAGTATCTTTCCTCTTTCACGTCCGTGGAACCCTCATGAATTTGTTGAATTTGTGTCCATACTTCATGAGCGGTACCCGCGGACTTGACTCGAGCAAAGACCTCTTTAGTGATAGCTTCAAACAAGGCATTTTTAGCTTTAGCATTTGCCTTTGCGAGATTCACATCAAGAGTACCAATGGGAGTCCTTAGAGAGACACCGGAACTTGTCACCTCCCATGCGATAGGATCGAGAGCCTCGAGGTAAGCTTGCATGCGAGCTTTCCAATAGGCATAGTCGGTCCCATCGAACGGGGGCGGCCCATGATCTCTCGGCATCCTTACTCAAGGCGGTTAAGCCCTATTTGAGCAACGAGGCTCTGATACCACTTGAAAGGATCAAGGGCACCGAGAGGGGGGGGGGGTGAATCGGTGTGTCAACAATTTCTCCCAAACGTACTTTAGGCGTGAAGCTAGCAAGACTAGATATGGTGATAGCAAGAAGCAAGCAAAGCGCGCACACAATCTAGTCTATGCAACAAGCAACACCCTAGCAAGCAATTCTACCAAGTAGTAAAGAGACAACCTATCATGCAATTCTACTAGCACATAAAAGTAAATGCGGAAGCGTAAATGCTAGTATGTAAAAGAGATAGAGATAGGAATGCTCATGATTTTTCCCGTGGTCTCGGAAGGGTGGCGCCTTCCCCTACTCCACGTTGGGTCACTCCCGCCAGAGTCTCGACCCCGTCCCTCCGCTCGATGGCGATCCCTCCTAGAGCACACTTCACCCTCCGAGTGAAGTCGCGGGCACGTCCCGCCGGGCTCGATCCCGGGTACTCTTCCGGAGGTAAGGCTCCGCACGTGATGCGTGCCAAAGGGCGCTCCACTAGTGATGCTTCTTTCGCACGGGAAGCTCCAAGACCGTGTACAAACTTGTGTTAGCTTCCACAATCTCCTTGGACAGCTCAACACCAACGCCTAACCGGTCTAGGCCTCGCCATAGACCAAGAGTAACAAACCGAAATGACTCTCTCAAGCTCACACTAGCCTAGAGATCAAGTGGATGCAATTGCTACTCTCTCAAGCACTAGGATCACTCCAAATCCTTCACAAGTGCTTCTCTCCCTTGCTCTTGGCTTCCTCTGAGTTTCCTGCACTCCAACAATGGCCAAGAGACCCCTCAAGGGCGGGCAACCAACTATATATAGGCTACCAACCCAAAACTAGCCGTTGCCCAAAAGTGCCCTGCGAAATTAGAGACCGTACAATAGGACCGTACTGTCCGGTCTCTTCCAGACCGTACTGTCCGGTCTCTATTTCCAGGCGCATCTCCATCTTCTTCTTCATCTCCAATGAAGACCGTACTGTCCGGTCCCTAGGACCGTACCATCCAGTCGATTATCCGGTCTTCATTTCTTCCACTTCCAGAAACTTCAACTTCTCTGTCTGGAAATCTTCTGATGACCGTACTGTCCGGTCCTCATGACCGTACCATACGGTCCATTGTCCGGTCTTCATTTTCTCAGCATCCCGAGACTTCACTTCTCTGTCTGGATCTTCAATGAAGACCGTACCATACGGTCCCTAGGACCGTACTGTCCGGTCTCTACCGGATAAGCTGAAAACTTGATCCACTCTTGATCCTTGCTTCCAACTTCTTCATCCTTGGTTCCTCTTCTTCTCTTCAGCCACCCTAGTCCTCAAGAGACTCACAATGCATCCATTTGATCTCTAACCTAGTGTGCTCTAAGAGAACCAATTCGATCCCTCTTGATAGTCCGGTTTTTCCTATGGACTCAAGCTAACATCTACCAAGCCAACACTTGCTTGGTCTATCATGTCCTTAGCCTTGATCCATCTTCAACCTTGACTCCATCAAGCTCTCGATCCGAATCGTCGAGGCAACCAATCACCAAGTCGTCGATAAGATAGAGTTTGTGAGACGACGCTTCATTGACATGACCATTTGAATATCCTACAAGGAAATGTTAGTCACATCAATATGGTCACCCAATCACCAAAACATTCATACCTTTGGGGTTTCCGAACTCCAATGGTCATGAAGCTTACAGCGGCGGTAACTCAGGAACTGAAACACAAATCAACCGTGATGATGGTTTTCTTTAGGAGCTTTTTTTCTTTTGAGGAACTCTTTTAGGAGCTAATGGCACCGTGAATGAGAGTTAACACAGAATCAACTGGAATTTTTTTTATTTTTAATCAATTTTTTTATTATATTTTTATTAATAACCGCCCGTTTTCGAAATTGTAAAACTAGTCGCCTAATCGCCCGTGCAATGGGCGATATCGTCTTGTAGCCTCGGTAACGGGCGACAGGAAGAAAATAATCCGTCATACGGGCGACAAGGCAGCGCGCGCGATGTGTGGGCCCCAGTCGCCCATCGATGGGGCGACAACGAAGCGAATCTCCCCTCAACAGACGACAAGGCGCGGGCGCACGCTGTGTGGGGCCCAGTCGCCCGACAGCCGGGCGACAAGAGCCCACTCGCCCAACAGTCGGGCGACAAGGCTCGCACCAGTATAAACCGGGCGTTGCGGCCTCGGCCGAGGAAGAGGAGAAGCAAGACCGCGCGTTTCGGCCGGAAAGAGGGAGAGAAGGGAAGAGAGGAGAAGAGAAAGAAAGAGAGAAGAGGGGAGGGGGGGGGGAGGGGGAGGTGGTTGCGTTGTGTTTGTCCGGACGCGTCGTAACTTCGGTAAGTTTTTCGATTTGTATAATAGTTAGAGTATCAGTAGTTGTAAATATAGTTTTAGATGTAATTAGATTTAGATTTACTAGGATTTAAATAAATAGTATAGCATAATGTAGTCCTATTAATACAATAGATACAGATGTAGGTTTAGATTCTTATAACCAGATTTAGAGTTAGTAGTATTTAAATAAATAGTGTAGCATTATAGTGTTTAAATAAATAGTGTAGCATTATAGTATTTAAATAGTGTAGCATTATAGTATTTGCTAGTATTTAAATAGTGTAGCATTATATAGTAGTATTAATATTTACTTACAAGTGTTGTAGATGTATTACTCTGTAACATAGGTATAGATATATTAATATATAGATGTAGCATAATTTTTAAAAAAGTTTATATTAATTATAAGCAATATCTAGATGTATTATAAGCAAGTAAGATAGTCAGTATAAAAGTAGTTAATTTTGATTAGTACGTGACAAATACGAAAATAAATGTTAATCTCGATGTTTGACAGGCATGTCAGATAAAATAGTGTTTCAAATTTATTAAGGAGAAGGGGATATTGTTCATGCGGTACAAGGGGTTGATCTATCAGGGTTTCCATCAGTTTGTAGAGGAATTATAAGGCCAAATGAAAGGACAATTAAGGGTGTGCACAATTGGTTGATGCGGCTGTTTCAGCTGGATACAGACCAACACGGATTGAATCTGATGGGCATGGTTAGCCGTGCACGTGAGGGGTTTTACTGGGAGTTAATACCTTTGAATGCAACATCAACATGGAGAAATATGTGGACAAGGCAGTAGAACGTGGGTGGCCTCTCGTCCTCCTTGCTCAGGCATACCTAAAGGAGGTGGTTGAGGTAGATGCCGTGGACGAGGTAGGTAGGCCAGACACGGAGGATGAAGAGGATCGTGAGACACAAATTGAGGAGGGTGAAGATCGCGAGACACAATTAAGGAGGGTGAACAAAATCTGGCATCTGTGGAACCGATGGGTGAAGTAGACGAAGGAGAGCGGATAGAACAAATAGTTGAGGAGATGAGGAGGGACGACGAGGAGTATGAGAATCTTCCCGAAGTTGACTCTTCAGACGACGAGAATGAGATTCCAGTCCCAGCTGAGTGGAACAATCAAATTTTGCTAATCTGATTATCAATGAAGGGTACTCCGTCCCATGGGAGTACCACGGGAATGAGGTGACAGAGGGAGCTATGTACAAAGACAAGGATGATGTGATGAATGCTGTGAAGTACTGGTCTCTGTTGGTGAAGAGGTCCTTTGTAGTTGTTAAGTCCAGCAGGAAACTGTATGACGTTAAGTGCGTGTTCACTCATTGTCCGTTCAGGGTGCACGCTTACGAGCAAAAGTGGAGTCTGCTATGGAAATGCTCTATAGTGAAGGACCATACATGTGAGTTGGAACAATTAGAGAAGTGCAATACAGCTCTTACTTCCAAATTTGTCTCTGACTACATGTATAGTAGAATTGTGGACAACATAAGGTATGAGCCAAAATCTATAATCAACATGATAGAGGAGGATTTCAAGTACACCATAAGCTACTCTAAAGCTTGGAAAGCAAAGCAGAAGGTGATAGAGAAGAGATTTGGTTCATATGAAGCCTCTTATGACAACCTGCCATCGTTGTTACAAAGCATCAGACAGAGAAACGTTGGTACGTATTACGATATCATGGATTTGCAAAATCCAAAAGAACCTGGAAAATTGATCCTTCATCGTGCCTTCTTTGCATTGGGTCAATGCATCATGGCATTTCTGCATTGTAGGCCCATTCTTTGCATAAGGGCAGATTTTGACTGCCATTGGAGTCGATGGCAACAATCAAGTCGTACCAGTGGCATTTGCCTTTGTGGAGAGTGAGAACGCCGATAGCTGGTATTGGTTTTTGGAGCGTGTAAAGTTGGCAGTGGTGCAAGGACGACCTAATGTTTGTGTCATACACGACCGACATGCAGGTTTGCTGAAGGCGATATTGGACATGAAGCATGGTTCTGTTGAGCGTGGTGTTCCAGCTCGTTGGCCTGACATACAATCCAGGTGGTGCATGAGGCATTTGGGTGCGAACTTTTATAGTCATTTCAAGAATAAGCATCTGATGAACATGTTCAAAAGGCTGTGCAATCAGAATCAACAGAGGAAGTTCAATGCAATGTGGCAGCGGCTAGATGAGTTGACAACAAAACAAACTAAAAGTTGTCGAACAGGCCGAACCCTGACCCTGATAGGTTTGTTCCTCTTTGTGGCCTCCCCACGGATGGCCCGAGGAACGTCGTCCGGAGAGCAGGGTCATCTATCAGGTGCTTCTCTGATTGGATTGAGCATGAGCCAAAGGAAAAGTGGTCATTGTTGTACGATACAGATGGTTGCAGATACGGAATAATGACAACAAACATGGCAGAGGTGTACAACTGGGCTATTCGTGGTTTCAGAGGATTGCCTCTTGTTGGAATAGTGGAGGGGATTTTGTATGGGACGTGCAAGTACTTTCGTGAAAGACATGCAGCTGCTTGTCATGCTATGGCTGACAACAGATTGCTATTTTCAACATTCATGACAACTTACATGGAGAAAAAGATTAAGAAGGCAAGTTTGCACCGTGCTCGAGCAATGGGCACAACAGAGAATCGTTTTGAGATTCTTTGTAGAGACAGGGGCCGTCGTGGCGGCAACCGCGAGAGGACGGTACAAGAGTGTATTGTCCGCAATGAGTCATGCACATGTTCCTGTATGAAGCTGAAGCTCTTACACAGGCCATGCTCACATGTTATAGCAGCTTGTTCACTTACAAATTTGGCCCCGAAGCGTTACGTGTCGCAATATTTTTCAAAAGAGTATGTCATGATGACATGGAATGCAGAGATCTATGGCTTTGCTATATTTGGCACATTTACAAACAACCCTGGTGGTAACTACCTACGTGGTCCTGATAAGGAAAAATTGAGGCAGAAGCGTGGCCGTCGCAAGACACGACGTATTAGAAATGATATGGATGAGTCTGAGACAGGAAGGCAGGAGGATCGATGTACGAAGTGTCATGGCACCGGACATACCTACAAGAAGTGCCCCGGTAAGAAGTCAACAGAGGGTGCAGCTGAAGCAGGCCCTTCTGGGAATCCCCAAGATGGTCGTCGTCCTCGTGCACGTCGTGGAGTAGCAAGGATGGAAGGAAGTGCTCGCTGAAGAACTATTGTTCTTTACCCTAGGTTGATCCATGTTGTTAAATGTGACCTTACGTCTTTAATGCATTCTGTATTGTGTAAACTATGTTATGAGAAGTAAGTTATTATGGACATTGTATTTCATGTTGTAATGTATTGTAAGACCTTTAGTTGTAATGTGTTGTAAGACCTTCAGTTGTGCTGAAACTACATTCATATTGTCACATATTTGCTGTTATAAGTATTTATTTGCTGATTTTACAAGCAATGTGTATAGGTATGGCGACCGAGGGTGGACCTGAGCTCGAGTTACTGGACTCCCGTTTGGGCCGACGGCACCGGTCCTACTTGAGTGCTGTTACTGCAGCGGAGCTGCCCGTTCTACGCCCTAGGGTACCTCTTGAGTTGTTGCGGTTAGACGATCGTTGGATTCCGAGGTATGCATCAGTATGTTTTCATTTATGTGTTTACTTTTTAAATATTTTATCCTAAACTAATCACATTTGCTTTTGCAGGTTACGAGCAGCTGAACTCCTACCACTTTGTAGGCTTGTTGAGGCCACCGGGCCTGAGGAGCAGGCGGATCCAGCCCGACGGTTCTGCTTCGACCGTTCTCTGCTAGCTGCACTAGTGGACCGCTGGAGACCTGAGACTCACACCTTCCACTTTCCTTGTGGGGAGATGGCACCGACACTTGAGATGTGTCGTTCTTGCTTGGAGTACGCACTGCTGGTGAGGCGGTCTCCTCTCCCGACGTGCCAGACACTCGGCACGACCTTCTTGCCCGCTTTGAGGGTATCGTCCGTCGGCCAGGTGCTCCACCGTACTGGACTATTCCTGGTGACCAGCACCACGGCCCGACGAAGAAGTGGCTACTACAGTTTCAGGTAAAGTGAATCATCTTGTAGTATATTTCATTTAACTCCATAGTTTTCGATACCTATAGCTAACGTTTGTTTCTATGTCGTGACGTACAAGCGGAGTACATTCACCCGGAGGCGGATGACGACACTGTGTCGAGGCACTTGGAGGCCTACCTTCTTTGGTTGTTTGGTTGGATCATGTTCACAAGTTCGCACGGGAACTCTGTGGGCAAGCAGCTGGTTTTCTTTGCTCGCCAGATTGCGGATGCACCGCTTGACGCTGTTCCACAGTACAGCTGGTCGTCTGCTATCTTGGCAGCGACGTACCGAGGACTTTGTGACGCGTGCACAAAGGCGGACCCCTCAGCCGTCCTGACTGGTTGCCCACTGCTCCTCCAGATGTGGGCATATGAGCGGTTTAGTATCGGACGTCCTCACATGGACCTGTCCACTTACGGAGGAGTGCTCTACGGTGACAGCGAGGAGGATGGCCCAACCATGGGCTCCTTGTGGTGCCGACGTCAGGTTAGTGCTGCTCACTTGCCGTAATATTCTACACTTGTATTCAATTTGTTACATCCAATTGATTCGTCCGATTTCTATGCAGCCTACTTGGGCAAACCTGCAGGTCCACAGGGCTTATCCTGAGTACGTCTGGGCGTTCGACAGGATCCGATGAGACGAGGACGTGCGCTGGAGACCTTACACCCCCGATGAAGTTGCTGCCCGGGCACCGGCTGGGTTGTCGACGTTCTGCACGGTTGATAGCCAGTACTGGCTTACGCGGGTGGCTCTCGTCTTCGACATCTGCGTCGAGGAGTACTCACCTCACCGGGTGATGCGCCAGTTCGATCGTCACCAGATGTTCCCGTTGGACATTCCCCGTGTTGTTCCGCCGTCAGCTCACTCGTAAGTTATTGAACTATATCTACTAATCTATGAAAACATTTGATTTGTGTCTTATTCCACTCTTTCTGCAGTTACACGCGGAAAGGAATGGCAGCAGGCACCGTTTGGTCACACGTATGGAGCCGTGGGTGCAGCAGTGGGGCCGGGCGTTGCAGGAGGTCACGCAGGAGACGAGGCCGTTCACCTCCGAGGCGTACGAGGAGTACCTACGATGGTACACCCCTCGCACACGGACCAGGGTGACGCACACCGACGATGCCAACAAGGCACATCCCGACCCTGAGAGACACGTACCCGACCCACAGGGACCAGGCCTCGTCGTTGGCGGTACAATCCCCCACAAACGTATTCCTTTCACATCGTTTTATGCTATAGGACAATACTCATTTTAAATATGTTGTTCTCTTTACAGACTGACCTAGCACAGCGGATCGCCGTGGAGTCGGGATCAGTTATTCAGCGGATGAGGCAGGGCATTCAGCTTACCGGACACGAGATCTCCCTTGCGATGAAGAGGATCTACGACACAGCCACGGACATCGTGAAGCTCACCTCTTGCAGTTTGTCAGAATTAAGCCACCAACCTTTGGAGGATCTGAGGACCCACTCGAAGCTGATGACTGGTTAAGGAACATCCAAAGGAAGCTTGATGCTATCAACTGTGAAGGTAGAGACAGAGTTCTCCTGGCATCCCATCAACTCACTGGGACAGCCTTAGCCTGTGGGAGAACTACTGTGAAGCCACTGATGATCCCACAACCATCACTTGGGAAGAATTTGTGGAAGAATTCCGCCGCTACCATGTTCCAGAAGGTACCATGCAACTCAAGGCAGATGAGTTTCGTAGGCTGAAGCAAGGAAGCATGTCTGTTAATCAGTACATCCGCAAGTTTATTGAACTATCTCGCTATGCTCCTGAGGAAGTTTCAACTGATAAGAAGAAGCAGAACAAGTTCAAGAAAGGTTTATCTGGAGAGTTAGGAACTCAGATGACTCCTCACATCTATCCTGACTTCAATACCCTGATGAACCAGACCATCCTAACTGAAGAAAGGATGATAGAGATGTCCAAGGAGAAGAAGCGCAAGTTTGCAGCTCATGAAGTTCGCCAGCAGGAAAGATTCCAGAGGCCTAGGAACTCCAATTTCCAAGGTCAGAAGAGTCAAGCCCCAATGCAGTTCAGGACTCCATCCAATGCCTCTCGTCAGCCCAGCTTTCCTCAGAGGAGTCAGAACAACACCAAGACTCAGCAGTACAGCAGTGGTCAAGTGACCAACCAACCCAAGGCTTGCTTCAACTGTGGTGACCTTAGCCACTTCATTGCCAACTGCCCCCACAAGAATAAGCCAGCTGTTTCCATCCAGTCCAACACTGTGAATGGACCAAGGATGTCTGGAGCCACTCGTGGAACCAACCAAGTCTCCAACCAGCCAGCGAAGACACAGCAGTCCTTCGGACGTGCCCGCGTCAACCACATCCATGCTCAGGAAGCTCAGGACGCACCCGGAGTTGTGCTTGGTGAGTTTCTTGTTGAATCAGTTCTTGCAACAGTTTTGTTTGATTCTGGAGCATCGCACTCTTTCATATCGTCAAGTTTGTGGAAAAGTATAAAGTACCTACAGTACTGCTTAAAACCCCCTTAATAACCTGATCACCCGGAGCTGACATCAAGTGTCACTTGGGTTGTTCGCGGATAAGAATCACCCTAAGTGGGGTAGCCTTTCTAGCTAGTCCTGTGGTACTAAAATCCAAGGGAATAGATCTAATCCTCGGAATGGATTGGTTAACCAAGCATGATGGTGTCATAGCATGTTCCAACAGAACAGTTACAGTGACCAACCATGAAGGAACCCGAGTAGTTTGCCAAGCCCTTGGAAGAAAACCCGACCCTATGGTGTTCTCAATGGAAGCCAAGACTGTAGAAGAAGTACCAGTGGTGAATGAGTATCCAGATGTGTTCCCTGAAGATTACCTGGAATGCCACCAGATAGGGATATTGAGTTCATCATTGACCTTATCCCTGGAACAGCCCCAATAGCCAAGCGACCCTACCGCATGGCAGCCGCAGAGTTAGCAGAACTCAAGGAACAGTTAAGAGAACTCCAAGAAAAAGGATATATCAGACCCAGCTCTTCCCCTGGGGAGCACCAGTTCTCTTTGTCAAGAAGAAGGATGGAAGTATGAGGATGTGTGTGGACTACAGATCCCTGAATGAAGTGACCATCAAGAACAAGTACCCTCTGCCCAGGATTGATGACCTGTTTGATCAGTTAAAAGGAGCTAAGTACTTCTCCAAGATTGACTTAAGATCTGGGTATTATCAGCTAAAGATAAGAGAAGCAGATATCCCAAAGACGGCATTTGTATCCAGATATGGTCAGTATGAGTTCACAGTTATGTCCTTTGGGCTAACCAATGCCCCTGCATACTTCATGAATCTCATGAACAAGGTGTTTATGAAGAATTAGATAAGTTTGTCGTTGTCTTCATTGACGACATACTGATCTATTCAAAGAGTGCCGAAGAGCACGAGCAACATCTGAGAGTAATTTTGGAAAAGCTCATGAACCACAATGATCACCTGTCGACCGAGATAAAGAAGCTTAATCTGGAGATAGTGCCTCGAGCTTGTGTGAATAATCTAAGTGTGCAACCAACACTAGATGAACAGATCAGACAAGCCCAGCTCAAGGATCAAGAGTTAATGAAGATCCGTAGCCACACTGGAGAAAACAAAGCCCCAAACTTTAGAGTGGATGGTAAAGGAACTCTGTGGTATAAAGACAGAATTTGTGTACCACAGGAAGGAAAGTTCCGAGAGATAATCATGGATGAAGCCCATAACTCAGCTTATTCCATCCACCCAGGATCTACCAAGATGTATCTTGATTTAAAGGAAAAGTACTGGTGGAATGGAATGAAGGCAGATATAGCCAAGTTTGTTGCAGAATGTGATGTCTGTCAGAGAGTCAAGGCAGAACATCAGAAGCCTGCAGGATTGCTCCAGCCCTTACCAATCCCTGTGTGGAAATGGGACGAAGTAGGCATGGATTTTATAGTTGGTTTTCCTAAAACAAAGAAGGGATATAACTCTGTATGGGTAATAGTGGACCGACTCACCAAGGTCGCTCACTTTATTCCTGTACGAACCAACTATAGAGGAGACAAGTTAGCCCAGTTGTACGTTGACAACATAGTGAAGCTACATGGAGTACCGAGCAGAATTGTCTCTGATAGAGGTACCTAATTTACCTCTAGGTTTTGGAAAAGCTTACACACTGCTCTGGGAACTAAGTTAGATTTCAGCACTGCTTATCACCCTCAGACAGATGGTCAGACAGAAAGGATCAACCAAATCCTTGAAGATATGTTGAGAGCTTGTGCACTGACCTATGGCAAAGACTGGGAGAAGAGTCTAGCTTATGCAGAATTCTCATACAACAACAGTTACCAAGCCAGCCTCAAGATGTCACCTTTGAAGTGTTGTATGGCAGAAAATGCAGAACCCCTCTGATGTGGTCAGAAGTTGGAGAGCGTTCTCTTACGGGACCCTCCATTGTTAAAGAGGCAGAAGAAAAGTTGCAGAAATCAGAGAAAAGCTCAAGGAAGCACAGTCTCGTCAGAAGAGTTACTCAGACAAAAGACGAAGGGATTTAAGTTTCCAAGTTGGAGACTATGTGTACCTTAAAGTTTCCCCAATTAGAGGTACACGTCGTTTCCAAGTCCGTGGCAAGTTAGCACCGCGCTACATCGGACCGTACGAGTGCTGAAGAAGATCGGTACAGTGGCATACAGGATTGAGCTACCACCAGAGTTGGCAGATGTGCACAACGTCTTTCACGTGTCCCAGCTCAAGAAGTGCTTGAGGATCCCTGAAGAGCATGTCTCTGTAGAAACCTTGGACTTGCAAGATGACCTTCGATATCGGGAAGTGCCGATTAAGATTTTGGATGTAACCACCCGTCAGACCAGAGGATCAACAGTTCGTCTGTACCGTGTTCAGTGGAGTCGGCACACAGAGGCAGAAGCTACTTGGGAACGAGAAGATGCTCTGAGGAAGGAGTACCCTCATCTCTTTGAAGGCGAGCCTGAATCTCGAGGACGAGATTCCTTTAAGGGGGTAGGTTTGTAACGCCCTGAAAATTCACCATAAAAAAATTCACAAATCAAATTGAAACCATAATCGGAAGTTTTCAAAATCCTTTCAAAACTTTTCTCTCCCTTTCATTCTTTCTCCTCAGCGCAGCACTATGAGTGCTGACTGCCAATTACCTTTTACCGTGCTTCACTCCTCTGCCTGTCTCGTCGCGTCGAGTCGTCTCGTCACTCGAGTCGTCTCGTCAATCCAAAACCACACGCCAAAGTCATCCTGAGCCATCTCGTCACATAATTATCTCGAATGACCTGACGACACTATGCACTATGCTTGAGTCGTCTCGTCATCTCAAACCACGTGACGACACTATGCACTATGCTTGAGTCGTCTCGTCATCTCAAACCACGTGACGACACTATACACTATGCTTATGTTGTCACGTCGCGTCGTCACATCAATTCATATCCACGCCAAACTGCTAGTACCCACTTGCCGCGTGCATGCCGCTCCAATCCAGCAGCCTTCCTCGTGCTCCGCAGAGCATTCACTACGCTGCTCGCTCTAGTCCCGTCGCTACTGCTCGCGCACGCCGCTTCGCTCCACACCTCGCCCTGTGCCACTGCTGCTTCAATCTCGTCGCTCCGCACCGCGCACGCCACAAAGCGACGCACCGCCCTGGCCCCTCTCCTCTCTGCAGCTTGCGTCTACTCAGACCAAAGCCGCACGCTGCGCCGAGCCATGCCCACTTGCGAGCACGCGCGCACCTCACTCAAGCACCTTTACCCACCCACATGAGCCGTCTCGTCACCCCAAAGCTACACGTCAATGCACCATGCCCACTTGCATGCTGCCACTTGCTTGAGCCGTCTCATCGCACTATCACCCGGCCCCCGCTTGCATATGCCACTTGCATGAGCCGTCGCGTCGCACTATTACCTGCACGCCAACGCATGAACACTTGCATGTGCTGCTGCCTGAGCCATCTCATCACTCTGCACCGCCCCACACCGCGCATGCGCATCCGCGCCGCAAGTGGCCAAGTTGCCTGAGCACTCGCGTCCCGTCGACCCAAAGCCGCAAGCCACTCCGGCGGCCCCGCCGTCCCGTCTTGCCGGTGAACCCCCGCCTCGCTCCGCCTATAAAGGCGCCCTTGGAGCTTCACTCACCTCAGCCCCGGCGAGCCGCAGCACAGGTGAGCTCCTCCATTCTCCTTTCTTCTCCATCACCGGCCGAGCGCCGTCCCATCGATCCCCGCAGCCAGCGCCACTCCGCCTCGGTCGAGTGGCCGTCAAGCTCGCCAGTGCCCCCGGCTACCTCCTAAGCCCGCTCAATCGCCCTCTCCTTCTCTCTCCCGAGCTCCACCCGGGCAGCCATGGCCATCACCTCTGCTCCCCGTCGCAACCACCATTCCCCACAGCCTCTCCTCAAATTGATGTCGCAAATGGGTGCTTCGTGAGCCAAGCATCCGATTCCCTCACTCCCTAGCCTCCCTCCTGCCCTCTCCCCATGTCGATTTGAGCTACGGGAGCTCATTCATGCGGGCAAGGACGGGAGCGCTCCTCATCTGTCTCTCTGTGTGCTGTTATTCCATCTCCTTCTTATTTTCGTAATTAATCCAAAGCCTCCACTGTAAAATCCGTATCTCCCTCGTCCGAGCTCCGATTGACCTCATTCTTCCTCCTAAATTCATCTAAAATCGAGCTCTATCCATTCCTACCAGTTTCATCTTTTGTAGAGCTCATCTTCTTTTTCTTGTATATTTATTTGTGTTTGTTTGCTTGTTTGCCGGTCGCGTAGCTAACGGAGAGTACGAGTACGAGGAGGAGGAGGAGCAGGAACCAGGAGCCGAAGACTTCGAGCAGGAGCTTCCCGAGGACGTCAACGAAGGCAAGTCACAATCCGTTTTCCCTTTGATCATACTGCTCCTATGTTTTATAAACACAACCCGTAGCAGCCGTTTTATTGCATGAAATGATTACCCTGATGATTGCAAAACCTTTGTGTAGTATGACCAAGACCACTGAGCCTTATATTACCTGTCCTACATGATTCCCTGTTAAACCTAGGATATCCATGTATGACATTATTTACGCATGGATGATTTCCTTGTTATAGAAATGCTTAGGACTGTGTATCACTAAATGCTCTACTTATACTTAGCTTTTGCAAATGTGAAAACCGTGATTGGTGTTTGTGGTAGTAGTAAGGTTGGGTGATAACTAAAGAAAGATGAATGAATGAACTTGGGTTAGAGCTGAGGTGATCCTGATGATATTTATGATATTTATGGAAGATTAGCGTCGCCTCTGTGGTGTGCTTATGACAAGTGATAGGGAGATGAATGCCGCCTCTGTGGTGGGTTCATATATGTGGAGATGATTGCCTTGGCTCGTATAAGGACCGAGTTGCTTGTGACATCCTACCTAGCCGTTTATTCAGTGCGACCACACTACCGTGTATGCGGCACGGCTTAGTCTAAATCCCGCCAGCTAGTCTGTTAATCGCCTGGAGGCTGGAGATGCAATGGGAGCCCATGGAGCAGGTGGACGTGATGCAGACGTGTGCGACCTGGTCGAGGCCTAGATCAGAGGCTAGACCCCTGGATAACTCCCATGGCGATTAGTCGGGACGATGCTGTGATGGGTAATGGCTTTGTGAGTCTTCACACCACCCGCGCAGTGGCTTGTGATGCACTCAGATTGTGGGTACAGCGTACAACCTCTGCAGAGTGTTAAAATCTATTCGAATAGCCGAGTCCACGGTCACGGACATGGCTTTGGTTCGCTCCAAGAACTAGCATGGGTGGGTGCTTATCTCCTTGATGAGTGAGTTGTTTTGAGAATAGGTCCGGCCTCCCGCCGAAGGTTGTCGTGGACGGGGTGTCCGGCAATGTAAAACTTGACCAACCCTTAATATCTTAATTTGATGCTTTTGCTAAAATGCTTTAAACTGAACTCCTGCATGTGTAAAATTTGCTTTATTGCAATGTTAAACCTGATGGCCTTTACCTTGCTACCGCCAAATGCATATATTTATCCATTGATGGTAGGGTAAGGGTTGCGACTTGCTGAGTACTTTTGTACTCATTCTTGCTTGCTGATTACAGAGGAAGATCCAGACTTCGTCGACGCCGACGGTGAGGAAGACGATTAAGCTTGGTCTCGTCCGCACCCGAGTTGCCTGTGGCATTAGTCTACCGCTTAGTTGCTTCCGCTATGGTTGAGGACCTAGATGTTATCATCGGGGTCTGGCTTGTACTTGCTGTTTGTTATCTTTTAATATTCTTGTTGCTTATCGATCGACCCTAGCCAGGTCGCGACTTGTAATATCACCTGTTGTAAGACTTGATTGTACCAGCGACTGATCCAGGGACTGGTATAATAAAGTGTTTTAGCTCCTGGGATAACCGGGGTGCTTCAGGTGGTATCAGAGCCGTGCTTGGCTGTAGGACGTGACCTTAGGCTTGGACGTGAAAATTATTTGCAAAAACTATTTTGGAAAACTCCTTAGCTCTTTCCCCATCTTTTGCAAAACTCTTATTTAATCCCTCCTCTACAGATGGAAGAAGATGGATGGGTGACCGACTACTGCTTGGAGACCCCTGGCTTCCAAGGTGCTACGTGATGCCATGGTCAGACTTGGCATTATGGAGCCTGCCGAGTATGTCGGAAGAGAGTACGAAGAGTTTGGCACTGAGCGCTGTGAAGTCACCATTCACATTGGAGCCAGTGATGACCACCCGGAGATGAAGCCCTGGAACGTGACTACTACTGGGTCACGCTTCGCAGACACCTACCAAGCTGTGGCACGTAAGGCCCTTCGGTACTTGTGCCAGATGTATGAGAGGCCTATCGGTCGCTCGCCAATGAGGTTTTTCCCTCCCCTGGAGAGAAACCGCCCCACTTGGCTTGCAAGGATGAGGACAATTGAAGGCCTGGGAATGGCTGAAAGAGATCCCACAGTGGTTGCCATGACCCGTTATCTGCTCGCCTTGGATGAGCTGTATGACGGAACCGCAGCCAGACTGCGAAGGTGCATCACTCGAGCCGAAGAAGCTGAGACACGAGTTAGGACCCTACGTGTTCAGCTAGCTGAAGCCAAAGCTCGTGAAGCAGAAGCAGAAAGCCGTGCTGTTGCTGCCGCAGAAGCCTTGAAGGCAGCAGAAGACCGCTACAACAAGCTAGTTGGCACTGCCTATCTCACTGGACGTGCCCACTGCAGGACTCTGCATATTCCCGGAGTAGGAGAACGTCCCGTTCTGGATGGAACTCCTATCCGCTCTGCGGGAAGCAACATCAAGAGGAAGTACGCAGAAGATCTTCCTGCACCACCGCCCTCTGAAGCTGAGGGTAAAGAAGAAGTCGAAGAAGAAGAAGAGCCCCTCCCTTTGACCCAGCCTTTTCCAAAGGAGAATGAAGATCGCCTCCCCACTGCTTCGGGTGAGGATTCCCCAGTTAGAGGCCTGGAAGATGCCTCCAACCTCATGGATGCCCAGGACCCATGAGTGTCTACCGAGATGAAGATCCAATCATCGTGGGATGAAGCTACCGGTCCAAGTTCAAGAAGTGTCTGTGGAAGTCTGTACCCCTCGAAGTTTAGTTTGTCCCTTGTAGTCGCAGTGTAGCCGCTAGTAGCTCTTCGCTAGTGTTGTACCTCTGTTGTTTTGAACCTGTGAGTGCTGCTTGTTTGTGTGAATTGCTTGTTGTGTGTGCCAGCGAGGCCCTTGTGCCTTGCGTCCTTTTTATAAAAAGAAAAAATATAATAACAAAGAGAATTAAATGATAACATGAAGAAGATCTTAGGTTCTTCTCTCATCTTATGCTCTCCCTTTTATCCTCAAACAGATGCCGCCGAAGCGCTCTGCCAGGATCCAGCAGCGCCAACGGCGCCAGCGCAACAACCGTAGGGAAGAAGAAGTAAACCAAGATGCTGAAGTTCAAGCTGAGAACTCCAACCATGGACAGTTGCCTAACCCTCCGCTCACCACCCTGGCGGAAGTTATGGCACAGCAAACCCGTCTGTTGGAAGCACTTGTGCAGAACAACAATAACAACAACAACCAACGCCGTCAGCAGCAAGTGCATGGTTTCCAAGTAAGATGGCTGAGTTTGTCAGAATTAAGCCACCACCTTTGGAGGATCTGAGGACCCACTCGAAGCTGATGACTGGTTAAGGAACATCCAAAGGAAGCTTGATGCTATCAACTGTGAAGGTAGAGACAGAGTTCTCCTGGCATCCCATCAACTCACTGGGACAGCCTTAGCCTGGTGGGAGAACTACTGTGAAGCCACTGATGATCCCACAACCATCACTTGGGAAGAATTTGTGGAAGAATTCCGCCGCTACCATGTTCCAGAAGGTACCATGCAACTCAAGGCAGATGAGTTTCGTAGGCTGAAGCAAGGAAGCATGTCTGTTAATCAGTACATCCGCAAGTTTATTGAACTATCTCGCTATGCTCCTGAGGAAGTTTCAACTGATAAGAAGAAGCAGAACAAGTTCAAGAAAGGTTTATCTGGAGAGTTAGGAACTCAGATGACTCCTCACATCTATCCTGACTTCAATACCCTGATGAACCAGACCATCCTAACTGAAGAAAGGATGATAGAGATGTCCAAGGAGAAGAAGCGCAAGTTTGCAGCTCATGAAGTTCGCCAGCAGGAAAGATTCCAGAGGCCTAGGAACTCCAATTTCCAAGGTCAGAAGAGTCAAGCCCCAATGCAGTTCAGGACTCCATCCAATGCCTCTCGTCAGCCCAGCTTTCCTCAGAGGAGTCAGAACAACACCAAACTCAGCAGTACAGCAGTGGTCAAGTGACCAACCAACCCAAGGCTTGCTTCAACTGTGGTGACCTTAGCCACTTCATTGCCAACTGCCCCCACAAGAATAAGCCAGCTGTTTCCATCCAGTCCAACACTGTGAATGGACCAAGGATGTCTGGAGCCACTCGTGGAACCAACCAAGTCTCCAACCAGCCAGCGAAGACACAGCAGTCCTTCGGACGTGCCCGCGTCAACCACATCCATGCTCAGGAAGCTCAGGACGCACCCGGAGTTGTGCTTGGTGAGTTTCTTGTTGAATCAGTTCTTGCAACAGTTTTGTTTGATTCTGGAGCATCGCACTCTTTCATATCGTCAAGTTTTGTGGAAAAGTATAAAGTACCTACAGTACTGCTTAAAACCCCCTTAATAACCCGATCACCCGGAGCTGACATCAAGTGTCACTTGGGTTGTTCGCGGATAAGAATCACCCTAAGTGGGGTAGCCTTTCTAGCTAGTCCTGTGGTACTAAAATCCAAGGAATAGATCTAATCCTCGGAATGGATTGGTTAACCAAGCATGATGGTGTCATAGCATGTTCCAAACAGAACAGTTACAGTGACCAACCATGAAGGAACCCGAGTAGTTTGCCAAGCCCTTGGAAGAAAACCCGACCCTATGGTGTTCTCAATGGAAGCCAAGACTGTAGAAGAAGTACCAGTGGTGAATGAGTATCCAGATGTGTTCCCTGAAGAGTTACCTGGAATGCCACCAGATAGGGATATTGAGTTCATCATTGACCTTATCCCTGGAACAGCCCCAATAGCCAAGCGACCCTACCGCATGGCAGCCGCAGAGTTAGCAGAACTCAAGGAACAGTTAAGAGAACTCCAAGAAAAAGGATATATCAGACCCAGCTCTTCCCCCTGGGGAGCACCAGTTCTCTTTGTCAAGAAGAAGGATGGAAGTATGAGGATGTGTGTGGACTACAGATCCCTGAATGAAGTGACCATCAAGAACAAGTACCCTCTGCCCAGGATTGATGACCTGTTTGATCAGTTAAAAGGAGCTAAGTACTTCTCCAAGATTGACTAAGATCTGGGTATTATCAGCTAAATAAGAGAAGCAGATATCCCAAAGACGGCATTTGTATCCAGATATGGTCAGTATGAGTTCACAGTTATGTCCTTTGGGCTAACCAATGCCCCTGCATACTTCATGAATCTCATGAACAAGGTGTTTATGGAAGAATTAGATAAGTTTGTCGTTGTCTTCATTGACGACATACTGATCTATTCAAAGAGTGCCGAAGAGCACGAGCAACATCTGAGAGTAATTTTGGAAAAGCTCATGACCACAATGATCACCTGTCGACCGAGATAAAGAAGCTTAATCTGGAGATAGTGCCTCGAGCTTGTGTGAATAATCTAAGTGTGCAACCAACACTAGATGAACAGATCAGACAAGCCCAGCTCAAGGATCAAGAGTTAATGAAGATCCGTAGCCACACTGGAGAAAACAAAGCCCCAAACTTTAGAGTGGATGATAAAGGAACTCTGTGGTATAAAGACAGAATTTGTGTACCACAGGAAGGAAAGTTCCGAGAGATAATCATGGATGAAGCCCATAACTCAGCTTATTCCATCCACCCAGGATCTACCAAGATGTATCTTGATTTAAAGAAAGTACTGGTGGAATGAATGAAGGCAGATATAGCCAAGTTTGTTGCAGAATGTGATGTCTGTCAGAGAGTCAAGGCAGAACATCAGAAGCCTGCAGGATTGCTCCAGCCCTTACCAATCCCTGTGTGGAAATGGGACGAAGTAGGCATGGATTTTATAGTTGGTTTTCCTAAAACAAAGAAGGGATATAACTCTGTATGGGTAATAGTGGACCGACTCACCAAGGTCGCTCACTTTATTCCTGTACGAACCAACTATAGAGGAGACAAGTTAGCCAGTTGTACGTTGACAACATAGTGAAGCTACATGGAGTACCGAGCAGAATTGTCTCTGATAGAGGTACCCAATTTACCTCTAGGTTTTGGAAAAGCTTACACACTGCTCTGGGAACTAAGTTAGATTTCGCACTGCTTATCACCCTCAGACAGATGGTCAGACAGAAAGGATCAACCAAATCTTGAAGATATGTTGAGAGCTTGTGCACTGACCTATGGCAAAGACTGGGAGAGAGTCTAGCTTATGCAGAATTCTCATACAACAACAGTTACCAAGCCAGCCTCAAGATGTCACCTTTGAAGTGTTGTATGGCAGAAATGCAGAACCCCTCTGATGTGGTCAGAAGTTGGAGAGCGTTCTCTTACGGGACCCTCCATTGTTAAAGAGGCAGAAGAAAAAGTTGCAGAAATCAGAGAAAGCTCAAGGAAGCACAGTCTCGTCAGAAGAGTTACTCAGACAAAAGACGAAGGGATTTAAGTTTCCAAGTTGGAGACTATGTGTACCTTAAAGTTTCCCCAATTAGAGGTACACGTCGTTTCCAAGTCCGTGGCAAGTTAGCACCGCGCTACATCGGACCGTACCGAGTGCTGAAGAAGATCGGTACAGTGGCATACAGGATTGAGCTACCACCAGAGTTGGCAGATGTGCACAACGTCTTCACGTGTCCCAGCTCAAGAAGTGCTTGAGATCCCTGAAGAGCATGTCTCTGTAGAAACCTTGGACTTGCAAGATGACCTTCGATATCGGGAAGTGCCGATTAAGATTTTGGATGTAACCACCCGTCAGACCAGAGGATCAACAGTTCGTCTGTACCGTGTTCAGTGGAGTCGGCACACAGAGGCAGAAGCTACTTGGGAACGAGAAGATGCTCTGAGGAAGGAGTACCCTCATCTCTTTGAAGGCGAGCCTGAATCTCGAGGACGAGATTCCTTTAAGGGGGGTAGGTTTGTAACGCCCTGAAAATTCACCATAAAAAAATTCACAAATCAAATTGAAACCATAATCGGAAGTTTCAAAATCCTTTCAAAACTTTTCTCTCCCTTTCATTCTTTCTCCTCAGCGCAGCACTATGAGTGCTGACTGCCAATTACCTTTTACCGTGCCTTCACTCCTCTGCCTGTCTCGTCGCGTCGAGTCGTCTCGTCACTCGAGTCGTCTCGTCAATCCAAAACCACACGCCAAAGTCATCCTGAGCCATCTCGTCACATTAATTATCTCGAATGACCTGACGACACTATGCACTATGCTTGAGTCGTCTCGTCATCTCAAACCACGTGACGACACTATGCACTATGCTTGAGTCGTCTCGTCATCTCAACCACGTGACGACACTATACACTATGCTTATGTTGTCACGTCGCGTCGTCACATCAATTCATATCCACGCCAAACTGCTAGTACCCACTTGCCGCGTGCATGCCGCTCCAATCCAGCAGCCTTCCTCGTGCTCCGCAGAGCATTCACTACGCTGCTCGCTCTAGTCCCGTCGCTACTGCTCGCGCACGCCGCTTCGCTCCACACCTCGCCTGTGCCACTGCTGCTTCAATCTCGTCGCTCCGCACCGCGCACGCCACAAAGCGACGCCCGCCCTGGCCCTCTCCTCTCTGCAGCTTGCGTCTACTCAGACCAAAGCCGCACGCTGCGCCGAGCCATGCCCACTTGCGAGCACGCGCGCACCTCACTCAAGCACCTTTACCCCACCCACATGAGCCGTCTCGTCACCCCAAAGCTACACGTCAATGCCACCATGCCCACTTGCATGCTGCCACTTGCTTGAGCCGTCTCATCGCACTATCACCCGGCCCCCGCTTGCATATGCCACTTGCATGAGCCGTCGCGTCGCACTATTACCTGCACGCCAACGCATGAACACTTGCATGTGCTGCTGCCTGAGCCATCTCATCACTCTGCACCGCCCCACACCGCGCATGCGCATCCGCGCCGCAAGTGGCCAAGTTGCCTGAGCACTCGCGTCCCGTCGACCCAAAGCCGCAAGCCACTCCGGCGGCCCCGCGTCCCGTCTTGCCGGTGAACCCCGCCTCGCTCCGCCTATAAAAGGCGCCCTTGGAGCTTCACCTCACCTCAGCCCCGGCGAGCCGCAGCACAGGTGAGCTCCTCCATTCTCCTTTCTTCTCCATCACCGGCCGAGCGCCGTCCCATCGATCCCCGCAGCCAGCGCCACTCGCCTCGGTCGAGTGGCCGTCAAGCTCGCCAGTGCCCCCGGCTACCTCCTAAGCCCGCTCAATCGCCCTCTCCTTCTCTCTCCCGAGCTCCACCCGGGCAGCCATGGCCATCACCTCTGCTCCCCGTCGCAACCACCATTCCCCACAGCCTCTCCTCAAATTGATGTCGCAAACGGGTGCTTCGTGAGCCAAGCATCCGATTCCCTCACTCCCTAGCCTCCCTCCTGCCCTCTCCCCATGTCGATTTGAGCTACGGGAGCTCATTCATGCCGGGCAAGGACGGGAGCGCTCCTCATCTGTCTCTCTGTGTGCTGTTATTCCATCTCCTTCGTATTTCGTAATTAATCCAAAGCCTCCACTGTAAAATCCGTATCTCCCTCGTCCGAGCTCCGATTGACCTCATTCTTCCCCCTAAATTCATCTAAAATCGAGCTCTATCCATTCCTACCAGTTTCATCTTTTGTAGAGCTCATCTTCTTTTTCTTGTATATTTATTTGTGTTTGTTTTGCTTGTTTGCCGGTCGCGTAGCTAACGGAGAGTACGAGTACGAGGAGGAGGAGGAGCAGGAACCAGGAGCCGAAGACTTCGAGCAGGAGCTTCCCGAGGACGTCAACGAAGGCAAGTCACAATCCGTTTTCCCTTTGATCATACTGCTCCTATGTTTTATAAACACAACCCGTAGCAGCCGTTTTATTGCATGAAATGATTACCCTGATGATTGCAAAACCTTTGTGTAGTATGACCAAGACCACTGAGCCTTATATTACCTGTCCTACATGATTCCCTGTTAAACCTAGGATATCCATGTATGACATTATTTACGCATGGATGATTTCTTTGTTATAGAAATGCTTAGGACTGTGTATCACTAAATGCTCTACTTATACTTAGCTTTTGCAAATGTGAAAACCGTGATTGGTGTTGTGTGGTAGTAGTAAGGTTGGGTGATAACTAAGAAAGATGAATGAATGAACTTGGGTTAGAGCTGAGGTGATCCTGATGATATTTATGGAAGATTAAGCGTCGCCTCTGTGGTGTGCTTATGACAAGTGATATGGGAGATGAATGCCGCCTCTGTGGTGGGTTCATATATGTGGAGATGATTGCCTTGGCTCGTATAAGGACCGAGTTGCTTGTGACATCCTACCTAGCCGTTTATTCAGTGCGACCACACTACCGTGTATGCGGCACGGCTTAGTCTAAATCCCGCCAGCTAGTCTGTTAATCGCCTGGAGGCTGGAGATGCAATGGGAGCCCATGGAGCAGGTGGACGTGATGCAGACGTGTGCGACCCGGTCGAAGGCCTAGATCAGAGGCTAGACCCCTGGATAACTCCCATGGCGATTAGTCGGGACGATGCTGTGATGGGTAATGGCTTTGTGAGTCTTCACACCACCCGCGCAGTGGCTTGTGATGCACTCAGATTGTGGGTACAGCGTACAACCTCTGCAGAGTGTTAAATCTATTCGAATAGCCGAGTCCACGGTCACGGACATGGCTTTGGTTCGCTCCAAGAACTAGCATGGGTGGGTGCTTATCTCCTTGATGAGTGAGTTGTTTTGAGAATAGGTCCGGCCTTCCGCCGAAGGTTGTCGTGGACGGGGTGTCCGGCAACGTAAACTTGACCAACCCCTTAATATCTTAATTTGATGCTTTTGCTAAAACTGCTTTAAACTGAACTCCTGCATGTGTAAAATTTGCTTTATTGCAATGTTAAACCTGATGGCCTTTACCTTGCTACCGCCAAATGCATATATTTATCCATTGATGGTAGGGTAAGGGTTGCGACTTGCTGAGTACTTTTGTACTCATTCTTGCTTGCTGATTACAGAGGAAGATCCAGACTTCGTCGACGCCGACGGTGAGGAAGACGATTAAGCTTGGTCTCGTCCGCACCCGAGTTGCCTGTGGCATTAGTCTACCGCTTAGTTGCTTCCGCTATGGTTGAGGACCTAGATGTTATCATCGGGGTCTGGCTTGTACTTGCTGTTTGTTATCTTTTAATATTCTTGTTGCTTATCGATCGACCCTAGCCAGGTCGCGACTTGTAATATCACCGTTGTAAGACTTGATTGTACCAGCGACTGATCCAGGGACTGGTATAATAAAGTGTTTTAGCTCCTGGGATAACCGGGGTGCTTCACCTTAGCCACCTTAGCCATTCCCTAATTGAAGAGCCTCAATGATCAAAGTTTCTGATGCCATGAATCACAGTGTCATCAATTCATTGACCCTGCATCAGTGCATGCATCTGCCCCCTGCATGCATGTCCATTATTGCTGTCATACCCTACCTCTGTTATATCCACATCTCCTCGCTATGACATGCAAAGCATCCAAGGATGCATTATTGCTGTGACCTGCATCAATGTGACCTGCCTCTCCATTATTGCTGTCATACCCTACCTATGTTACATCCACATCTCCTCGCTGTGACATGCAAAGCATCCAAGGATGCATTATTGCTGTGACCTGCATCGCTGTGACCTGCCTCTCCATTATTGCTGAGCTTTTGACCTTATCTCTCTCTGCACGCATTATTGCTCATATCAATGGCCAAATCAAAAGCACAGCAAAGCTCACGTCGAACAGTGACCCTATCTCTCTGCATGCATCTCTATTATTGCTGTCACATGCAAAGCATCCAATGCCTAAGTATAAATCTAAAGGGTTGCACATAGAAAACAAGGTGCCTACTCCACCAAACCGTCCACATGGCTGAGTCAAGCAACAGAAGCCTTCCATTGCCTCCCTGGAGCGACCGGCCGCTATGCAAGTGCGGTCATCGAGGCATGGTTAGAACGTCGACGAAGCGTGCCACATGTGGCATGAGGTTCTTTGGGTGTCCTGACTTGGACCCTGATTTCATGGTAACTAAGCATTTCTCTACACTTGTAACATTTTCCAGTCTGTAGCGCTACAACTTTTTCCCTACCTTCTTCAGGGTTGTGACTTCAAGCAATGGATTGATTCGGTTCGGCCCACAAATGCTACTCATGTAGCCATCGAAGCCGAAACCACAAGTGAATACCTCATGAGGATGGCTGACCATGAAAGGCTCCAACAGGCACGTCCGACTAGAGGGCAAAGGGAACAAAACATTCAGCAAGCCCAACCTACAAGGGAGGAACTAATGGAGCAAAGGATCAAGGCAGCAATGGATGAACGTCGCCGCCGTGAAGAGCAAACCCGCCAGCGTGCAATGGCACGAAGGCAACAGCGTGAGTAAGAAGCTCATCAACGCCATGTTCAACAAGTAGCTGCATGGCGCGAGGAAGCTCGACGGGCACAAGGGGGCCTAAGTAGCAGCATTACTTACATTCATGTCGCTTTAATTTCAAGTATCCTAAAGCAATTGTCCTTCCCGTATCGTAGTAGTTTTATGTGGGACATAATTGCATTTGTATCGGTGACGTGTTTGTATCTAGCCAATGTTGCATTATCCTCGTTCAATGTTGCCAACTTTGCAGAGGATCCGATGACATCTTCTCTTCTATTGTTCATGGTCTCGTCTATAGACCACGTCAAATATCTTCTCTGCTTGCAGAGTCATTTTGATTGCACAGTGGGTTGATTGCACAGTATTTTAATTAAACAATATATTCCCACAGCACTTTGATTGCACATTGCGTCGATTGCACAGTGCGTTGAGTGCACAGTGCAAAGTGTTCTGTCCTTCTGCACTGCTCATCCCACAGTACTTTGATTGCACAGTAGGTTTTCACAGTATTTCGATTGCACATTGCCTCCTCCCGCATCAACTTCAAATTTTTTTCATTTCTCACGTACGAAAACATAAAATAACGTCACATAAATGGTAATCTATCAAACATAAATGAGAAACAAAAATTACATGTGGTAAATAAACTTTTTTTACGTACGAACATAAAATTTCTTAAAAAAAAAAAGCATCTTGTCGCCCTTGCGACGGGCAACTAGGTCCCTGTCGCCCTTTCAATGGGCAACTGTCCCTTGTCGCCCTGTCAATGGGCGACTGGCGCCTTGTCGCCCGGTGGACGGGCGACTGGGGCCCACACATCGCGCGCGCTGCCTTGTCGCCCGTGGGAAGGATTATTTCCTTCCTGTCGCCCATTGGAAAGGCTACAAGACGATATCGCCCATTCCACAGGCGATTAGGCGACTAGTTTTACAAATTTCGAAACGGGCGTTATTAATAAAAATATAATTAAAAAAATCGATTAAAAATAAAAAAATTCGAATCAACTATGGGCCAACGACTTAGTTCGGCCCAAACAAATCAGGGCCAGTTCTAGCCCACGCTACGTAGTCCAGTCGTTGGAAGAATGGAAGCCCGAATAGGATGACACTGGAAGAACAGGACTGATAAAACGTTCAGAATCTCAAATCCAAATGATTTCCCAAAAAATAAAAAAGAATGAAACTCGCGAGGGTAATCTCCGCTGCGTTGCCTTCGAACCGGTTGTAACTTTCGTCACGTCCGTCCGTGCAGACCTGACGATGCACAACGAAAAGGCAGAAGTCTGCGTGATTATGGGCGCTTGTGTACAGTTTCCTGCTGCGTACTGTTGCAGCAACACGAAGCATTGAGCTGGCAACCGGAGCACATATGCTTTTTTTCCTGGTTTAACAGAAGTGCGTGCACCTGTAAATCATGAATGAACCGATGGTAAATGCAACCACTGAATCGGAAAGTACATCTTGAAGAAATGGGATAGTTGTTTTTGACTTTGAAACATTTTCATTGAATGTGAAGCTTTCGATCTTGAGCAATGCGATCTTTCACACGTATAGTTATTTTGTTCCAAACTGACAAAATAGACAAACTAATGGAACCTTTTCTAATACATTGAAAGCTGTTTGTTTGTCAATTCGAACAAACAATTATACGTGTGGAACTTTCTTTTATTGAACATGGAACATTTCGCCTTGAGCAATGGAACTATTTATATACTCTCTCCATTGAAATGATGACGTTAGGACAAGAATTTTTAGCTTCTGACTAGTACAAAATGATAGTCTGAAACGACATCAATAAAAGAACGAAGGGAGTACAAGGATTTGGGTGCATGCTTGATTGCATAATAATCACAACTCTCTCATGCTACTCAAAACATGTTCATGCATGATGTTTAACAAAGAGCAAAACAGAGATGAGTCGATGAGATCGAAAGTTGCAGTTTGAAAGCTTTGATTTCTTTTCACTAATGATGGTTTGATGTAGCTAGTTTGATGCCTTCGAAAGCGTAGGGAGGACTTCCATGTGAAAGCGTCATCTCTACTAGTGTATTGAAAATGGAAGTGATATTCTTACGTTTCAACTCATTCGAACCAATCGATTTAGAGGGTGTTTGGATTCATAGAGCTAAAAGTAGCCTGACTAACTTTAGTCTCTTTTAGAGGCTAATCATCCAAACGGGAGAGGCTACAAGGTGACTAACGGACTAAATTCGCTAGTCTCGTGAGGGCTACTAAAATGGGTGCTAGTCTCTCTCTCTCCTCATTTACCGACCGCATCTTATCCCTTCCCGAAGCCTCCCTGCCGCAAACGCATCTCCCCGACCGCTCGCCCCCGACCTCCCTCCCTGCCGCTCGCCCGCGCCGGACCTCCCTGCTCCGCGCCGCGCCGGACCTCCCTGCTCCGCCGCGCCGGACCTCCCCTCCCTTGCCGCGCCTCTTCGTCCCCAACGCCTCCCTCCGCAAACGCATCTCCCCGGCGCCGGACCTCCCTCCCTTGACGCGCCCGGACGCTCCGCGCCGCGCCGCGCCGTCCCCCCCGGACGCGCCGCGCCGGGCCGCGCAGTCCCCGCCCGGGACGCGCCGCCCCGTCCGGCCCGCACCCACCTCGCAATCGGCGGCCGGGCCACGCCGAGCCGCGCCGCCCCGCCCGGGCAGCGCCGCGCCTCGCAATCGCCGGCCGGGCCGCGCCGAGCCGCGCCGCCCCGCCACGGGTCTGCCATGGACAGCGACGGAGGCCTCCCCCACGACTTCTTCTCGCAGACGCAGCCGTCCGGTTCTGCGTCGGTCCCTATCGACGGCGACGGATGGGGACTGACGGCCCCTCGCTCCGGCGGCCACGTTCCGGTGGCCAGGGTGCTCGGCGCTCCCCGCATCGGGGTGGCGAATCTGGATCTCAACGCCGACTGCGCCGCCGCCTCCTCCTACCCCAACATGAGCATGTACACGCACATCCTTCATCCGAGAGCGCGTCCGCCCATAGTATGCCCCCTCCCCCACGGAGGGCCAGGACGGACGAAGTGCCGCAGCGGCCGGGACGTCCACCTCGCCAGGGTCTCCACCCAGTGAGGGCCCAAGATCGTCGTGGCAAGGCCGTCACGATGTCGGGGCGAGCAGGGGCTGGAACAAGTCGCTCATGCAGCGGCAGCCAGCGGCAGGCAGCGCCGATCCAGGTGGACGACGTCGGCGACGAAGATGAAGAAGAGGAAGACGAGAGCATGCTGAACCAGCACAGCCAGGTACAGTTTGGAGCATAATTCAACAAGCTTGGTTGGGATGGAAGACATAAGTTAAAAACAATGCGATCTTTCGAGTTTCACCCTCGTTCCTTTAGAAGGTCATCAACCATGAATTTTGGAGTAGAATCGCCATCCTGTCGTGATCCTTTAGTTTCAGTCAGTAGATCAAGGCTTGGTTGGTCGTTTCACGTCATGACTTCAGTAACTCGGCAATGGCACTAGCACAGACGCTGTAATGATAAAGTTCACCATTTGTTGGTGTCTGCCTTGCTCGTATCCAGTGAGCAGGTATTTGCAATTGCAATTGTAGTGGCATTGGCATTTTCTGGAGGGATAGGAGTACATTATGGAGATTTTGTTTCAGGAATGCAGCATCTAATGCTTTCTATTTCAGCAATATACATCTGCACTTGTTTCTTGTTTTCTTGTTTTTTATTTAAGATGTCACAAGGTATTAGTTTATCTATTTTGCTGGATCGTTTGCTTGGACGTAACTGAGCTCTTTGTGAGGACCTCAGGTAGCTTGTCAATTACTAGAATTGTCGCTGGAGTATTTCCAAAATATTGCAGTTGGCTGTCATGTGTTTAAGAGTTCCTTAATTCATTTTTGTAGCATTCTAATCTGACCAGAAGTAGAAAAAGAGAGATAGGAAAAAGCTGAGTTCATTTCTTGAGTGTTGGACTTATATTTATTATTGACTATTTTTGTCTGCTATCGTTTTATCTACCACAGAGTCCAACACATTTCTTCTTTACTATTCTTTGTTCTCATTATACGCAGACAAAAAATACATGAAGAGTTGATTCTTTACTACCACAGATGAACTTTTTCCCCCTCTAATCATCTGTTTGACTAGATTTTATCTTGTAGGCAGCTTTGTATTATAGTTTCCTCTAAATCTCTCACTAATGTATCTGCACATAAGGCTAGCAGATGTAAATTAACAATCTTAATGCCAAAGATTTCATTTAAGATTGACTGACTTGTGTTCTTCTATTATCTCCTTTAGAGTGTATCGGTGTAACTGTATCCTTTGTACCATAGTGTATGTACAACCCAAATGTAAGCAGTATCTGAAAAGGAAGTTCTGCATATTTCTTTAAGCTTTTTTATACACTAGTAGGCTGTTTTCTTTAACCCTTTTTATACACCAGTAGGCTGTTTTCTTATACTTTTTTTTTAATAGAGGCCAAAAAGCAAGGCTAATTGGAACGAAGAAAATACGTTTACTCTGTGTGAAATAGCTTGTGAGGAAATAGAGGCTGGCAATTTCACTGGTGCAATTTGGAGCAATCAGGCATACAAAAATATGAAGGAGAAATATTGGGAAAGGGCAAATCTGTGGCATCCGGGCAGGGAAATCAAGAACAAAATGGCTAGCCTCAAGACCTTGTACACGGATTGGGTATGGTTGCAGCAGCAAACCGGCTGCGGCCGCGGCCCACATGGAGAAGTGACGGCTTCTGCAGCTTGGTGGGAGAGGGAAATAAAGGTATTCCAAGTGTTTTTTTTTTCCTTTTTCGATCAAAATTACCTGACAATATAGACATATGCTAATGTTGTACAAATAATTTTATTTCAGGACAGACCGAATCTCAAGAAATTTAGAAAGGGTAACCCTGAGTATATGCCCCTGTTACATGAGATATATCATGAGGTCGCTGTGGATGGTGCTTCTGCTTATATTCCTGGCACAGAAGAGGATTTCGAGAGAAACAATGATGATGATGATCTGGATGCCAATGAAGGCTTTGTTGACAGCCCAATGAGTACCAACAGCCGCAAGAGAGGGAGCAGCTCAGTTGATTTAAGGAGTACAGCGAGTAGTCCTTCAAAGAAAACCAAGAGTCCATTTGTGACATATATGAAGGACATAAAGTGTTCGTTGGACAAGGAAGCTGAGAAATCAGACACCATTTTGCAGGTTCTTGTGAACCAAGGCAATGAAAAGGCAAGGAGAAGTGAGGAACGTGCTCAATCAGTAGCTAAATGTCAGAATCTTGCCATTGAGTGTGGGGCAACAGAAGAGACAGTTGAGTACTGGGTTGCCTGTGACTTATTCAAGGAGAAACACAACAGGTTGCTCTTCCAGAACATGACGACCCCTGAAGCTAGGTTCACATGGTTGAAGAGATGGTGCAAGGCGAAGAACATGTATGAAGGATATGGCGGGAACTGAAGCTATGTGTCAGCTATGTTGTCATATGTCCAGTGTGTCCTATGGTGTCATGTGTGTCCTCGTGTGTCTTAAGTCATGTGTCATGTTTCCCTTTATGTTGGACCTAAATTCGTCGTGCTAAGTGGACTAATGTGGAGCTAATTATTATGTTTGTGGACTTCATTATTCTTGCATCTGTGTGTTTGCATCTGTTCAATGATATTTTCATTTCAACTTGTGGACTTAATGATTTGTGGGTGTTGTGTTTTTGTTGCAGGATGACTCCAGTGATGGTGACAGTACAGATAAGTCTAGTGATGAGGACAGTATTGATCAAGATGATTCCTCCAGTGATGAGGAAGAGGAAGAGGCATGGACCAATAGAGTGCTAGCACTACTTCAATTGAGGCGGCAGAGGCTCAACAATATAGGTATGATGGCCCACATGTTTGGAACGTACTACATTTACCGTTTCTTGGATAAGGGGGAAAGGAGGATTTTAAAAGCTCCAGAGTCTGGATATGATTGGGTATTAAGAACTCTAGGTCACCGAACAGATTGCTACAAAATGTTTAGGATGTACCGACCGGTGTTTGATAAACTACATAATGTGCTAGTGGAGTCTTATGGTCTCAAGTCAACCAAGAAAATGTCATCAGTTGAGAGTTTAGCTCTCTTTTTATGGATTCTTGGAGCTCCCCAATCTGTTAGGCAGGCTGAGAATCGGTTTGTGAGGTCCATGGAAACAATTAGTAGAAAGTTTGACAAAGTATTAGAATGTGTGCTTAAGCTTGCCGTTGACATCATTAAGCCACGAGATCCTGAATCTAGTGGTGTCCATGAAAGGTTAAGAGGTGCTCAGTGGTACCCATGGTTCAATGATTGCATTGGAGCAATAGATGGGACTCATGTGCCGGTTGTGGTGCCACCTAGCAAGGTTCCCCAGTATTTAAGCAGGCATGGTTACTGCAGTCAGAATGTTATGGCTGTATGTGATTTCGACATGAGATTCACTTTTGTCCTTGCGGGGTGGCGATCAGTTCATGATATGAGGGTATTCAAGGTTGCTCTTAGCCGGTATGCTGCTAAGTTTCCACATCCACTTTCAGGTACCATACTTCATACTCGGTACAATATAGTTAAGCCTTACATTGAAATTGACTGAAATACATTGCCATGAATAGGAAATTTTATCTTGTTGACTCGGGCTACCCCAACAGGCTGGGTTATCTTGCACCGTACAGAGGGCAAAAGTACCATTTCCAAGAGTTCCATCTAGGCACCATGCCGCGAGGTAAAAAAGAGCATTTTAATTATACTCATTCTAGACTACGCAATGTCATTGAGCGTTCATTTGGAGTCTAGAAGAATAAGTGGAGGATCCTTTTTAAAATACCAAGTTATCCCGTACGCAAGCAAGCAAAAATTATTGTCGCGTGCATGGCCTTGCATAATTTTATTCGCGAAAGTCATATGGCGGACAAGGAATTCGACAGGTGTGACAATGATGAGAATTATCAACCTCGGCTTGAGGAAACAAGGAGGAGGCGTCGTAACACAAGGGGTCAGGAAATGGAGCCAGATTCCTTGGACATGAATCAATTGAGAGATAGGATTGCTGATGGTTTGTTCAATAGGCGTTGAAAAATTTGTGATGTTATGTATTTCGTTTTGCAACATGTAACGTTGTGTGGATATTTCTGATTTTCTTGTGTATGGACAATGTTTATTTCCTTGTGTATGGACATTTTTTTCGGATTTATTTGACAGCCATCATTCTTGTTTACGGTATACCAAGTGGGGAAGACAGGAGAGGGAGAGGGAAGGGAGAGGGAGAGAGAAAAATAGATAAATCTAGACTTTAATGCTCTTTAAATATCATTTTAGTCATAGGATCCAAACAGGGGGTGACTAATTTTAGTCATAGGACTAAAGTGGATCCAAACAGGGGGGTGACTAGTAAGTTTTAGCCTGACTAGTTTTAGTCATGGGCTAGGAGGATTCAAACACCCTCTTATTGGTCTGTCGCTTCTGCTTGGTTCATATGGGAGGGAAGGGAGCTCTGTGGAGCATTCAAGCTCATGTCTTGTCCCTCCTGCTCCGTGCGGACGATGCTTGGCTCGTTGACTGACTCCGAGTCGCCGTGGCTCCGGGAGCACACGGCCCGGCCCCACGAACGCGTGCCTACGCCGTGAACTGAAAACCTCGCTGCAACGGCGTCACATGGCCGAGATACTGCACCGCGCGATGTCGGGTGTGTTTAGTTTGAGGTCAAATGGAATGGGGCGGGGTCATCCCCTGTTTTTTGGGAAAATTGGTTCAGTAGCATCGAAAGTTCGCCAGTTACGGAAAATACCATCAAAAGTTCGTCGCTCCGGAAAATAGCACTGAAAGTTGCATTTGTACTCTGAAATTACCACTTTGCTTAGAACACCTAGGAGAAAAGACAATAATGCCCTGAGGCATCTCGTCAGGTGAAAATGAGTCGTTATCTGTTCGATACAGCCGCGCGTCGAGCTTCTCAGCCGCCGCCCCCCCCCCCCCCCCTGCTCTCCTCCTCAGCCACTGCCGCCCCTGCTCCCTCCTTCACCTGCCCCTGCTCCAGATCGACGAGGAACAGCTGCTCGACTTCACGACTTCATCGCCGAGCTCACCAAGGAGCGCCACCTCCACCGCTCCACTGAGACCTCCGTCACCAAGTCCGAGTCTCGCATCGCTCGTCTCAAGCTAAGGCCTTCGTGCGTGCAGAGCGTTATGGATTATTCTCGTCGTCATGGCAAGGCCAAGGCAAATCGACCTTGGCCAAATTGCACAAGAGAGTGCTACAGATCGATTTTTCTAACATAGGAACAAGTTCATCTCTCCCAAATCGAATTCTTCTGCACGCAAGAACCCAAAATCGAGCTCTTGAGCTCCTGCAGAGGAGAGAGCAGAGAGAGTCATGGGTGGGCGTGGCTGTGGCCTCTGGCAAGCCAAGGGCATTTTGGCTGTGGCCTGTTGAGCCCGGCGCGGATGCGGACTCCGGCGTTATCGCAAGCATTGACTTCTTTTTTTCGTGGGAGAGAAGACGAGACGCGTGAAGAGCCACCGGTCCTCCTTCCACGCCATGTCCATCCGCAGCAGCTCGCTCGTAGCGAGGTACCGCGCGACGAGGCTCTGCGCGAACATCCCGGGATGCAGCATGTCCCGGTCGAAGTCCTTGGCGACCAGCACCCGCCGCTGCGCGTCCTCGTCGGGGTCGGACGACAACGGCCTCGTCGTCGCCACCTCTTTGACAAGCGCGACGGAGACGCACCAGAGGAGGCCGTGCTGGTGGTGCTCGACGCAGTCGAAGCCGTCAACAGGAGGCAGCCGCGGACGCGCGGCGGAGCTCGCGGAGCGGCGGCTCGAGCGGCTTCCACTTGGCCTGCAGGCGCTCGTCGAGGCGGAGGTGGGCGCGCACCTCGACGGCGACTGAGGTGAAGGAGAGCGCTCACGCGCCGGCGAGGAACAGACAGCCAAGGGCATTTTGTCCACAAAACAAGAGAGTGCTAGATCCCGAGTAGACATGCAACTTTCGATGGTTTTTCCGTTGGTGAGAACTTTCGATGGTATTTTCCGTAACTCGTGAACTTTCAATGCTACTGAACTAATTTTCCCCTGTTTTTTTGGGCGAGGCGGCCCTGTTACTTGTTTGGATAGGTGGATGGGGCGGTCCTAGTTTTTGTTTGTTTGGAGGGATAAGGTTAAACACATTGGTTATGGTGCCCTCAATTGTGAGGTGGTGTGGTTACCTCTTAGATGGTGTTAGAATTGACTAATTTTTTTTTTTGCATATGTTCATTTTAATAAAAATATCTATAAAAAGAATTTTTGAGGGAAAATCTCTAAAATTTAAAAAGAAACGATATGCCATCAAGAGAAAAAGGAAAAATGTGTGATGAGCTGCCCATAGCTAGCCCACCAGACCACCAAGCCCAGACGTTACCCTACACCACCGCCGCTTTCCATTCCATCTTCTTGAGTTCTTCTCCAGCATGGAAGTTCTTTCTTCTTCACCTAAGATAAGAAACATCGCTCCCCCCCATCGATTTCTCACCATCTTCCACAAATTCATACCAATAGCTGCAAAAATCGGTTGCTAACGGCCTCCCCATGCACCTGACGCCCGCTGCTCGGTCCTCCTGCGCAGCCCGCCGCCGTCTTTACCACCCGCAGCCACCAGACGGCGGATGGCTGGCGGCGTCCTGCTGCTGTGACGAGTGGAGGAGGAAGGACGGCCTGCTGGTGAGATGGGCGGAGGAGGGAAAGCGGCGGCCCTGGGCGTGGGTGGCGGAGGGGACCTCGCCGCTGGCGAGTTCCCAGACCTGGTCGCCGGTCGATTGGATCGAATCGACTGCGCCCTCGGTGTGCTTCTGTATTTTTTTTCCTTCGCTTGTGTTCTTGGAGCGGTGGGCGCCGGTGACGGGATGCAGCGCGGGAGTCCGCCTCATCTTCGCGCGCGTCGCGGGAGCGACGGGGGCGGCACCAGCCGCTCCATCCAAACACATTGCGACGATGCGTCGAGCAGCAGAGCCAAGAGGCACGAAAAGGCTCGGCGGCTTCAATGGCTAACTGGTCGCTGCAGCCCAGCGACGCGCTGCTTCGCCAACTGCACACTGCAGAAAACGAAAGCAAAACTTTTCTTTTCTAAGAGGAGCGCAAAACAAAAGGGAAACTATAATAAAGGACGACCCAGCTCATTCTTTACATCAACCTGAATTTTCTTTACTGACAATTGCCAGTTGTTGCTCTTTTTGTTCCTCGGATGTGCAACCGCGTTAGGAATTGACTTCAGCTCTAGTCTTCCCTCTTTGTCGTGTTCTTCTTTCTTCTTCCCCTTGCTCACACTATGCTTACTAGGCTCTTGTGTGGCGGAGCTTCGTGTAGTCTTCATAAGGATATTCACAAATCACAAGTAGAAAGCAGCCAAGTTATTGACGAGAGTTGCGACACTTTCTGCGACAGGTACGCTCTCTTCTTTCTTGTTGTGTGTTTACGCCACCATTTATCCGCATATGGCTTCCAGTTCCTTGCTTCTGTCTTGCATATGGCTTCCAGTTAACGCCACCATTTATCCGCAGAATCTGTTAGTATCCGCGGAATCTGTTAGAATTTGTTAGTATCCCCTCTTTTTTTTCCCTAATCAGCAGAAATCTGTTCGTATCCGCAGAATCTGTTCTCTTTTTATTATTATTAATTTTTGCTAAACTATCAGCGGATGGCCAACCTAGGATCCACGCTGGCAGTCGCAATAGGAGAGAGCCATCGCTGGGAGGCTGGGAGCTTTGCGTTTGCCGTTCGCCACGCCTGTCTGGCCCTTTGGCTGAGAGTGAACGCTGGCTCCGCCGCTGCGAGTGAACGCTGGCTCCGCCGCTGCTAGTACTAGTCATATGCGTGCCTCGTGATCAAAAGAATCAGATCCAGAAGTGCACTGATGATTCTTAGCCTGCTGCAATACAATTGATGTTTTTTTAAATAGAAAAGACTCAATGCTTAGGATCGATCTCTATTATTGGACTCAAACCCAGCATATATTTATACTAGTAAACTGCATCCACTTGTTACAACTCTCTTTTTCGAGTGGCAACTGCTCTGTCTTCTTGCTGTGACATAGTGTTCATTGTTCACTGAGTCTTTTTCTTCTTTGCATCCTTCTTTACCATGTTGTCTTTCCAGAAATAAATCAGAACAATCCTTGAATAACTTTTGAATCTTTCAGATATTGCCTCACATCCAAAGGGCTATTTCTTACTGCTACAAATGGAAGGATAGAGGACAGCTCAGACTTGCACTCTTTAACTGGGGACCAACCATATGTCAACTTCCATGCAAGCCAATGCCATTGCTCTGGCCGTTTGCACCATAGGACCAGGAAATGGTGAGATTGAAGGCAACCATTCCGAAGGAGGCAATGATGGGGCAATGTCAGTGACCATGGTGATTTGGATCTCTTGTGGAGCCTGCGGAAGTATTTGGTATTGCTTGGAATCTTAGCAGTTAGTGTGACATACACTTCTGGATTAACACCCCCGGGGGGATTTTGGAGTAAAAACCAGGATGGCCATAAAGCAGGTGACCCTGTCCTCCTTGCGGAGTTTGCCGAACGGCATGCGGTATTCTTTCACTGCAACTCAACAGCCTTTGCTGCATCTCTTATCTTACTCATCTTGCTTCTAAGCAAGCGATTGACGAGGGAGAAGGTATGGCTCCGTTCAATGCAAGTTATAATGATAGTGGATCTATTCAGTCTGATGGGGGCATATGCTGCTGGGAGCTGCCGAGCACTGAAGTCATCCATTTACATATTGGTTCTAGTCCTGGCTGTTTCCATTTATATGTGCATTCATGTCCTAGCATCCAAATGGTTTCCAATGTTCCGTGACTATGAAAGAAAGAATTGGAAGAGGCCCACAAGTTCATTTTGATGCTTGTAACTTTTTCTGCAACTGTCACTTATCAAGCAGGATTGAGTCCACCGGGTGGCTTTTGGGCTGAAAATGATTACTTGTCAGGTTCTTCTCCTCCTTACAAAAATCGGCCAGCTATGTCAGTTCTTCGCAGTCACTATCCGCACAGATATAACATTTTTATCAGTTGCAACTCGACCTCCTTTGTGGCATCTTTGGTTACAATCATCCTTCTTCTGAGCCCAACATTAAGGAAGCATGGAATAAATTCAAAAGCAGTGGCCGTTTGTGTGTCAGTTGACGTGTGTTGCCTCGTTGGTGCTTATGCTGCTGGATGCTGCAGGGATGCAACTACATCGTTCTATGTGATGGGTATTGTCATCATAGTTTTATATCCATTGCCTTTCTAGCTTGGATCTTTGCTTGCGGACCTGTAGCGGAAAAGCTACAAAAGATGAAGTCATGTGCTAAACGGTTCATCATGGGTAGATTGGGCTCATCAAAACATGGTGGGAGTACCAGCTTGACAAATCCAGAGCATGAGGGTCTTGGTGCACCAACACAAGGTGGTGCATCTGAACGCCGCATGCTTAGACTGCGCTCATCAAAACATGGTGGTAGTACCAGCTCGAGAAATCTAGATCATGAGGGTCTTGCTGCACCAGCACAAGACAGTGCATCTGAATCAGAGCATCACAATGCATGCAATCGGCAACTATCAAGTACCTCACAAGGGGAGTCTCCACATGTAGATGAAGAGAAAGCAACAAATGCTGCTGCAACCAGTGATAATGCTAGTAACAGGAGTCAAGGCAATCAACAACAAATTGAGAAGCATCTGAAGAAGACCCGTACATGTATGCTGCTTCTTGCCATTCTTGCAGTATCTCTGACATACCAATCAGGTCTGAATCCGCCAGGTGGTTTCTGGTCAACAAGTAAAAATAATCATTCAGCTGGTGATCGCATTCTTGAGGACAATAACCATCCCCGCTTCATCGCATTTTTCTATCTCGATGCGGGTGCATTTGTGGCATCTCTTGTTATGATTGTTGTGCTCCTAAACAGGATAATGATTGAGAAAGTTGCAAAACGTCGTGAGTTACAGATTTGTATGATAGTGAATCTACTGTGCCTAACTTGGTCTTTCATCATGGGGAGCTGCAGAGAGACAGAGAAATCCATTTTCATATCAGTGTTAGTATGTCTTGTATTGTTCATATTCATCTGTCATGTTGTTGCACATGCTCGTCTGTCAGAAAATCAAGGACCGCGTAATCTGATTACTGAGAAGGATATGGATCAGAGGCGTAATCTGATTTTGACGCTTGCTATTCTAGCTGCAACCGTCACATACCAAGCTGGTATGAACCCTCCAGGAGGTGTTTGGTCTGATGACGGAATCAGTGGCATACCAGGCTACCCAATCCTTCAGGATACCCATCCAGTACGGTATGATGTGTTCTACTACTCAAATTCAGTCTCGTTTGTGTCTGCCGTGGTTATCACAATATTACTACTGAACAAGGAATCCTTTGAGCATGGGATCAAGTTCTACACGCTACACATCTGTTTGGTGATGGGCTTGTTTTCCCTCCTTATTGCCTATGGTGCGGGAAGCTGCAGGAATTGGAACGAGTCCCTCTTTCTCATTATTGTTGCTGTGCTTGTTCTGATATCCCTTGTGATTCAATTACTACTCTTTGACATGCATAAAGCAGTAGTAACACTAGAAAGCCAACAGACTCAACCTCAGCAGACGGTTACTCCTGAATCACCAAAAAGTTCACCAGATTGTGGGGCAAAAAATGAGAGAAAGAGGCACAAGTATCTCATGCTTATTGCAATTCTAGCAGCCTCTGTTACATACCAAGCTGGTCTGAACCCACCTGGTGGCTTCTGGTCTGATGACCAAGGCCATGTTGCAGGGAATCCACTTCTTTACGATACTTATCACAGACGCTACATGGTATTCTTCAGCTTGAATGCTTTCTCCTTCATGGCATCTATTGTCGTGATCATGCTTCTGCTGAGTAGATCTTTCAGGAACACAGGAGTCCGACTTGAGGTATTGCTCTTGATCATGATTCTAGACCTGCTGGCTCTCATGACAGCTTTTGCTGCGGGAAGCTGCCGGAAAGTCGTCACTTCGATCTATGTATTTGTGCTAGTCGCTGGCGTGGTGATATATCTTGTTATGGTTATTAATTTGTCAAGACGCGTCGAAAAATGTCTGAGCAACTGCAAGTGGATTGGGCATCTTTTATCTGGAAGAAACAGAGCGACAGAGTGACAGGTAGAGGAGTTCTGAGGATTCCCCAAATTCTTTTCTATAGCCCCAAACTTTTTTTAGTTTTTTAGTGGTATACAATGCAAACACATAAGTGGTTTCAGTTCTCCCTGTTGCTTCTGGAGTCCAGTTTTCTTCTCTGGTAGTTTTGTATGTTATTGAACTTTGTGCTAGATGTACTGCAGTTATGTTAAATTCCGCTTACATGCATCTGTGCTACCTGTTAAAGTATTCGTGTTCTGATTACTTCGTTGATTGAGCACTAGGGTCGTAGGCCTGATAGGGAGTGCACACAGCCACCAAGGTTGCCTGATGACTAGGAGGTGTCTGATGACGATGCACTCATTGTTCAGTCCGGGGGTTATTTGGTAAACCGACTGACGATGCACTACGAAAAGGCAAAAAAGGCTGTCTGATGACTAGGAGGAGATGATGCAAGAGCCACTTGTGCACTGCTAAGCACTGTTGCAGCAACACGAGGTCTTTCAGCTGGCAACCGGAGCACGTGCTTTGCTCTCTAAACATCGGAGATGGTTCACTGCAGCTTGGTGGCGGCGGTAACTCAGGAACGAACTGAATCGAAACGCAAATCAACCGTGATGGTTTTCTTTTAGGAGCTAATGGAATGAGGATGAGCAAAGAAATGCAACCGTGAATGAGTACAGAATCAACTGTGGGCCAACGACTTAGTTCAGCCCAAACAGATCAGGGCCAGTTCTAGCCCATGCTATGTAGTCCAGACCAAAGCAGGACTGATCCACGGGCCACGAACGTTGTCCAGTCGTTGGAAGAATGGAAGCCCGAACAGGATGACACTGGAAGAATGATGGGACTGAAAACGTTCAGAATCTCTATTCTTCTAAAACGCGTACGTTTTCTTACAAAAAGACCATGCCACGTCACTAAAGTTTCGTCAACCGTCGGATTCCTCTCTTGATAAACAAGAACCGTTAGATTTGCTCTAGATACATTACTACTAGGACCTTCTAGAAACCGTGAATTATTTCCGGTCCTTCCACCACTCCTAGAAACTTTCTTCTAGACCCTTCGCGATGAACAAATTCCATTCCCGATCCTTCCACCACCCCTAGGATATTGCATGCAGCCCCTTCGCTGAAGAGAAACAGTGGCACGCAGACTTGCTTTTGGTATTTCACCGCCTGGCCCATAAAGCAGCTTATCTCAAAGACTCTAGACTTTTCCACCAATGAAGAAAGAGCTCTGAAACTTTTCTCCACAGTTTATAAAGCTACTGGTCCCTCCGGCCAAATTGAGATTGAAGAGGAAAAAAAAACGAAATCATTGGCCTGATCTGAACACGTTGCAAGCAAAAAGGTATGAGATTATAAATATTCAATCTGCCCTTCTCTATATTGCTTTTATGAATCCAAATCTTTGACTTTTATTTTTCTTTAATCTTTGGTGATTAACTGCATCTCATGGCCATGACCTTCGTTCCCTAATTCACACTGGTGCACGGGAACTGTGGCCACGCACGGCGGCCGTGGGCAATGTACTTAGGCATGATAAACTATCTCTAATCTCCATATTGTAGGCCGTTGTTGTCCTAGTCTGAGTAACTCGATTGCTGCGTCACATGTGCGTATTCCCGTAGTAGCCAGCGACATGTATTTTGAACTGGCCAGGTGCATCCATCAAATAGTCAGACATCAGCGTTGCTAAACATCAAGTGGCAAATTGGTTTGTGCTAAACACCATGACTGAAAATATGTACAGGACTAGAAATGTGGAATAAAATAACATATGCCAGTCAGCAGTGTTTAAATTAGATTTCAAAACACCTAGCATCGACATTGCTTTAACTAAATTTATTTAACTATATAATACATACTACAACTCATGGTTTATGCTTCCATTCAGACCTAAGGCATAAAACTGCACACTTCATTTCGGTGTGAAAGTAGATGAGATAATACATACAAAAAACACATGGATTTTGCCAATCCACCTACATCAGATAACAAGCACAGGGAGCAGGGTTATTTTCTTCAGCAAGCAAGCTATCATTCGAAGTGCACTACACCACCACTGCCACAAATCGCTTGGTACAGCTACACAGCCAACCACACATCAACAGTCTTATCATGTCCCAATGAATATGAGTAGTTTTGTGTAACCTCGAGAGCTGCGGCATCACTTTCTTTTTTTTTAAAAAAAAGTAAACACATAAAAAAACACAGATTGAATTCTTTGCTCTCTCTTGATATAGAAACCTTTCAATCGATAGAGCACTAGAACCCCTTGACATACACTGATCGAAATGAAACAAATCTTTGCGGGCAATCAAGATTCAAGATCACATACTCAATCAGCTTCATCACCCGACTGTTGCACCATCATAACTACACTATTGCCAAGGTAACTACATTGTACCCGCAAAATTTGTTATTATTGACCATGTGTTAGATATAGATATATATAAAATAGCAGCTGACCGCTGCTCCCTTGTAGCATCTTGATGGTCTATATATTTCTTCCGGTGTTTTTTCCCTCTTTAATCCACTTTGAGTGCTCACATCCTATATTTCATATTCTAATATATTGATTTGTAATACTTTTTTTAGAGAAAAAAGAATATAATATATAACGGTGTAGCTACACACAGCTTTTGCTTATGCAAAAATTTTATAGACTCATGATATTAGGCTGAAATTACAATCAAATAGTGTTTATAAAGGTTTTTTTAAAAACATAGGTCATAATACAATTAACACAGTTGGCGCGGCAACGCCGCGCGAAAATTCTAGTCTCAAATCCAAATGACACGAGGATTGCACAGTCCCAAATGAAGTACAGCACCGGATAAGCTCCGCTGTGTTGCCTTCGGACCGGGTTGTAGCGTTCGTCACGTCCGTCCGTGCAGACCTGACGATGCCGCACGAAAAGGCAGAAGTCTGCGTGATTACTGTTGCGTACTGTTGCAGCAACACGAAGTATTGAGCTACCGAATGCCTCGTAGGCACACGAAGCATTGAGCTGGCAACAGGAGCACATATGCTTTGCTTTTCCTGGTTTAACAGAAGTGCGTCCACCTGTCTACCGCATCGGTGAATCAGGAATGAACCGATGGTAAAGGCAATCGCTGAATCAGAAAGTACATCTTGAAGGAACTGGGACAGTTGTTATTTTTGACCTTTGAAACATTTTTTCTTTGAATGTGAAACTTTCGATCTTGAGCAATGCGATGTTTCACACGTACAGTTATTTTGTTCCGAACTGACAACATAGGCGAACTAATGGAACCTTTTCCAATACAATTGAAAAATATTTGCTTGTCAATTCAAAACAAACAATTATACGATTGGAACTTTCTTTATTGAACATGGAACTTTTCGCCTTGAGCAATGGAACTTATTTCCATACAAGATCTGGATTCATGCTTGATTGATTAATAGTCACAACTCTCTCATGCTGGTCACACAAAAAAATCATGATGATTCAACAAAGAGCAAAATGGAGATGAGGTCAAAAGTTGCAGTTTAAAATTAAAAGGCTTGATATCTTGTCACTAACGATGGTTCGATGCATTCGAGAAAGCGTACCATCGTTGGTGTATTGAAAATGAAAATGCTTCGCTTGCGGTTGAACTAACTCGAACCAATCGATCGACTTATTGGTCTGTCGCTTCTGCTTGGTTCACACGGGATGGAAGGGAGCTCCGTGGAGCATTCATCAAGCTCGTGTCATGTCCCTCCTGCTGGATGCGGATGATGCTAGCCTCGTTGACGGACCCCGCGAGTCGCCGTGGCTCCGGGAGCACGGCCCCGCGAACGCGTGAAAACCTCGTTGCAGCGGCGTCACATGGCCGAGGTACTGCACCGTGTGATATGCCGTGTCCGATGCGTCGAGCAGCAGAGCCAAGAGCCTCCTCAGCTCCTTCGATGGCTGACTGGTCGCTGCAGCCCAGCAACGCGCTGCTTCAGAATATATATTTTTCTTTATGGTTATATTCATATTTATTATGAGCAACATTTATAGTGTGCGCAGCTGTAGAATTCGGATAAGTCCTTGCTCTGCGCTTTTGTAGTTAGGTTGTTTAAACTGAGTTCTTGAAAGATGTCTCACTATTTTTTTTTGTGAGAAGAATGATTAATCGATGGTCTTCTCTAATTGTACAATTTACTCAATAGTGGATAGGCAAGCAAATTACTGGTAGGACATGGAATTTCCTGTTTGCTTTTCAACTTTTCAACTTTGATTATTCAGTAGCAAATGAGTGTTCTAGAATCACTTACTACATGTAAGGGCTCCTCATGGTCTCATGATCTGAATAATGCCTTTTGCCCAGAATCTGAATTGATGCGTTAATTTTGCTTCAGAATTCAGGTATTGTGAAATGATAATATTATTGATGTAGGGGCAACATAATTCAATAACGTAGTAGTAATTAAATTCAAATATTGAAGATATGGTTTGCATATGTTGTCATACCTTTAGATTCTTTTATAGAATCTCCTTGTACACGTGTTTTGCCAGCATGTTTTGCTCTGGATTTTCATTGTCGTCGAGAAGCACTTTCAGTCCATTTCTGTTTGTCACCCTCGATAATGCCACATACAATTGGCCATGGCAGAAAACTTGTTTCGGTAAATATAGCCCAACATTTTTAAGTGACTGACCTTGGCTTTTATTGATTGTCATAGCAAAACAGACAGCTAATGGATATTGTCTTCTTTTCAGTTTGAAAAGCCATTTCGTATCATTTGGTGTCAATTTAATATCTATGGAGAATATGGATATAGATACGAATATACATAGTTAAGAATGACATTATACTGAAAAAGTTACTTTTTCGTCAATTAGTATCATATCCGAGCTCATAAGTTCATCTGTCTTATTGTTAATCGATTCCCAAAGTCTCATGGCTTTCACCTTAATAGTACATGGTGGTCCTTTTGTTGTTAGCTCGCTCAACTTTTTGAATGCCATTGCTGCAGTACCTAAATAGTGAAGCAATATATAATAAATAGTCAAAATCTGAATAGAAATCATATGTACAGCTTATTATGAAGCAAGATTGAACCCAGCGACTTGCTCAATGAGGCTCTGCGACTTGATCGATGAGGCTGTTCAATAATTTAAGGAGAAGCATTTGAAAGAGCACCTCTTTTGATTGAAAACCACATGAAGCCACTGGAGAAGCCGTTGAAAAAGCCCTACCAAAGAGGTCCTTACAAAGATCGAGCTGGCTCATTAGGCTCACGAGCCAAGTATGTAAAAACCTTTATGACAAAAAATTAGGTGATTATATGATTTTTTTAAAATATTAGCATGTGCTAGCAATACAAAAATCATAATATAACACAATATTGCAAAAAACTAAGTCAACAAAGATGAAAAAATAAATAAAAAATAAAAAGATGATCTAATATGGAATATGATTTTTATCTATACTGAATTTGATTTGTTTTTAGATGATAAATTGAACTTCACCCAACATAAAAATCATCGTCTTATTAGAAAATTAAAGTTGATATTTCTATATAATCGAGTATATCGAGCTAATCGAAGTGTTCGCGAGCAGCTTACAAGCTGATTGTTAACAAACGAGTTACGATGTAGGTTTGGCTTGGTTCATTAGAAAAATCGAGCCGAGTGGACTCACGAGCCTTGAGCTTCTTTTTCGGCCTTGGTTGTGAAGGCGGTAGAGCAGCAGCACGAAATGCAAAGCAGCCAACAATCCTGGATCAGGCATAGGCGTTTCCTTTTTCACCCACAGCCAAAGCTCCTGTCCTGCCTCGTTTCCTTTCTTTTTCACCCAACCCACGACCGGCCCTGCTTGCTCCGCTGACTCACACTCATTAGAAGAATGGAAGACTACTCCTCTAATGACTTTGGAGGAGAGCCAACAACCGACTTTATACATTTGAGAGTCTACTACTACTGAAGAAGTTTTTTTTTTTCTAGTAAGCATATAGTAACACATGTGATTTTATTATTGCCCCAAATTGAAATAAATATAAACTCTCAAAAAGCTCATGACAAATGGTGGGGCTATGATGAGCATGTTGATTTTTATCATCTCATCTCGCTAATGCAGTTGCCATCAGAAATATAAAGGACACATGCATTTTTAAGGATGAACATTAGTGTTTGTTGATGTCACGCTACAAACTTGCGGACATCATCCATCATTCATGAGGAGGCCTTACCCTCCTTTCCTACTACGCGCGCGATGTGACCTCTTTTTTCCATCTCCCTTCTGTCTTTTTTCCGGCGTAAATTATAGTAGTCGTAGTAGTAGTAAACTTTGTACTACAGTATGGTGAGAAGAGAAGGAGAAGTCGCGGATCATATAGTAGTAGTAGTATATGAGTGATGAAACGTACAATACATACTATCGTACACGGACAGCACCGGGTTGTTTCCGCGTGTGAATGAGCAGCCTTTCTTGCTCTTCTTCTGCTCCCTCCCCTCTCTAAAAGTTAGCAGGCAAATCCGTCTAAACCCTTCTCCTCTCTCTTCTTCTTCCCCGGCCATTGTATTCACTATTCATCCCTTCCTCCTCCCCCTCCTTCTCTTGAATTGGTTCACGCCCTTCTCTCGTCACCACCCATCGCTAACTTTCAAACAGTCCGGGACCTAGACCAGATCTTGGAATTAGATGGTGGCGAATTAGATGGTGGCTCAACCCTCTCCGCTCTTCTGCATTTCTGGTAGTTCAGTTTAGGTGAGCTGCCTCATCCTCCAATCGACGGGCCGGAGAGTTTCATCTTCTTTAAAGGCGCCTCCTTGTTTTGCCGGAGTTTAGGCGAGTGAAGGATTTTGGTGCTTGCGGTTGGACGAATCCTGCCCTACACTGACTTGAGATGTGTTTAAAAAATAGAAACGTTTCAGATTATACTCTGAATCAGTTGAAACGAACGGTAAAGAACTAAACGTTTCATGCGAGAATCTGATCGGATCAATTCGAGAAAGTGAAGTGGTTCCGGGGCGATTCGCTCCCACCTGCTATGTGCTATCAACCCGACCACTTCGAAGCGTATTTTACGCGATGTGCCACCGGCTCCTCGGCTGCACGAACAGAAACCAGAAGGCGCTGGTACTCGACTACTCGGTCGATAGGGTTCGACGCCGACGCTCCCCCCCGCCGACGGGTGCGCCGCTCCCCGCCTCTCCCCATCTCGTCTCTGCCCGGGTCGCCGCCTCCAGCACCGCCTCGTCTCTGCCTTTGGTTTGGTGCTTCAGTCAGTCATGGAGGCCGTCGCAATGTCGCCATCCTCCGTCTCCTCCCACCCCCATGATGCTGCCTCCACCAGCGAGGACATGTCCTCCATGCAGGAAGGCATCCTCTTCTCCGACAGCCTCAAGGTATGTATGCCATCCTCTCCTCTTCTCTTGCCCGACTCACACCCACAAGGCACCACTAGTTCTTCCTCCTCCTGTGGATCTACTTGTAATTGGTACTAGTTTTCTTGTAGAAACCGTTCTGCGTTTCTTGATTCATTCTTGTGTTCCCGGAAGGGAAAAAAAGAGAGAGGATTTGTTGGCGTACAGCGACATGCGCTTTCATGTCCGTCTCAATCACAAGATTTTGTCCCTAGTTGCGCTTTATCCTCGAACTGTATAGGATGTGTAGTCCCTGTCCATACTTGTAGTACAGTACAGTGCCAATCTTGAATACTTTTCACTTACCAATCTTATTTAATAACCTTGTAATTCGGCCTTCCGACAAAAGTGAAAAAGAATCCTGCATTACTGCTATAATTGCCTTTACAAGTTTGTGCTGGTTGGACTTCTTTTTTCTGCTTTCCCCCGCATTAAGCGAAAGCACAACCCCATTTGGCCTTTTAAATTGTGCACCAATTCTCTTATGACTAAAGCGATATCCAAGCTTATCTCTGTGTTGATTTGATTTGTTCATACACTCGAGGGCTGATTGTCATTGAATGAAAGTTTGAACATGTAAGCTTCATTGCTTGTTAGCGAGCTTATCGGTCTGTTGATGTCAACCGTCAACGTGCCGTTGTCACCATTTTAAAAATTTGTCTCTGCCTGGATTAAATAAATTAGGATCCTTGTTCACGACGAAACCCCACATGATGATGCCTTACTTAATTATTAACGTATGGGCTGAGCTGGCATTTCTTATAGTACTATCTCCTATGCTGAGCTTAAATTATGCCTGTTTGTAGGACCTGAGGAATCTACGCTCACAGCTATACTCAGCGGCAGAATATTTCGAAGTATTCTACAGAAACAATTCCCACAAATCTACGTATGATCTCTTTCCAGATCCTTATTTCGTTGTTTGTCTTGTTTGCTGTTGTTAAGAAAAAAGATAAATTAGCACATCTCCTCTGCCTCTTGTTCACGCTGCTCTGCTGTAGGGTGATGACAAGTTTGAAAGATTATACGGTTGAGGCTCTTGTCAGTACTGTGGACCATCTGGGTTTTGTATCATACAAGGTGGATAATCTTGTCAGTGAAAGAGCTGATGAGGTTAACGAAACGGAATTCCGTGTTTCTTCAGTTGAGCAGGTATTACACTTCGATTTCTTCAATACCCAACGAGGGAAAATTCTCTCTTTTTTTGTTTCTGTAAATCATCTTTATGGACTGCACGGTGAGTTTGATATCGTGAAATGACTATCGGATACTACTTTTGTATCCTCGATGTGCTTCATAACTGTGTTTCTCATGATTGTAGAGGGTGCGAATTTGCCATCAGACAATTGACCAGGAAGGAAGATCTCAACAATCTCTTCTCATCAAGACACCTAAGTACCACAGGCGCTACATATTACCAGGCAATTCCAACACTCTATTTTATTACCAATGCACTATACAGCAACCCTCAACAAAGTGGATGATAGATCATTGTAGCTATGTTGTACAGGCGCAGATCTACTGGAATCTTCCATTCATCCAGTATCAGAGCCTCCACGATACAACAGGCCATATATAAGTCGCAAAATGCACAAGTCTCGATCCTGTAAGTTCATTGCATTTCTGATCTCTGAACTTTTTATAAGGTTAATGTCTAATTGATTTGCAATTACGTTATATTCCAGCCATTTCTACCTCCACTTGTCGGCAGCCTACGATGAGGTAAAGAAGTAACTCCCGGTCCCTGGTTTGCATGTATCTGGTTCAAAGTTGACTGTTCCCTGTTTACCCAAAAAAAGATTCACCACAGGCTCACTTAATGCATGTTCTGCTGCAGGCGTGCTCGTTCGCCATCACCTACACCTCTGGATACATATCATCGATCCCGGTCCTTGTCACCTTCTCGAAAAGCACGAGCTAAATCTCCTTCTTCTCAAATTGTGAACTCAAATACGAAAGGTACCTTATCCTGATCGTACTATTCATCTGATTTTGAGCAGATTTTGCAAATATGCAAAACTTCCAGAAAGGAATTTAATTGTAACTATCGCAATCCCTTTTTCTGTACAGAAACAAGAGCAGGCTCGCCAATACCAAATTCCAATCCCCTGGCACGATCCTCTACGGTTGCAAGAAAACCACCTGTAAACCCGAAGCACCTTGTACGTTATGTGCACCGATTTTACATATTGTTACATTGGGTTCACATTGTGTGAGACGATTTAAATTTTTTAAATGTTGTAACACGATATTCTTTGGCTCTGTTGCAGAGACAGACTTCAATGCAGTTAGATACCAACTGGGACAACCACAAAGAGCAGGAGAAGTCCTCGAGCAAAGGCAGGGGTTTCCTCAAATCGTTGCTCACGAGACGTCGATGGAGAAATGATGAGTCATTGTACAGTTACTTGGATGAATATTGATTACTGAAATGTTCAAACCATAGTATCGTTTTAGCTAAGTCTAATTATTCCAATATTCTGATATTTTGTGATCTTTGCTTTTCCGAAAGGGTTGGATCATGTACTTTTCTTTTAGGTTGTGCCATAGATGCAGTTTCCATCTCCGTGTTGCTCATGGGATCACGCAAGTATACCCATGAGCATAAATGCAATGATCAGATGATGTCTCCCAGCTTCAATGTCAGTCGCCATCTTTTGAGTCCTCAGCTTGATGTCCAAAATGGAAACAGAAATGGCCTCTTAAAATCATCAGTTGCATTCCTCTTCGGTGGTGAAACACTTAATTCGCAAAGGAATTAACCACGCCTGTTGCACGAACTACAATTTGATCTGCCTACCGCGACGCCGAATCAGTATGCTCTTCTCGTCGTTGAACATTGCCAGTCGTCGCTGTTTCAGCATCCATCAATAGGCGCGCATGTGTGGTAGATGGTCACAGGCTTTTCCGGTGATAAGTTCCCTACTTTCAATAAGCAGAGCTCGAAAATTAGGAGTCCAAGAAATGAGCGAAAGGGTTTGCATTAGCTATGCGAACTCTCTAGGATTATTGTCCCTTTTTCAAAATTTTAAAATTCATGTAAAATAGTTAAATTGCTGTAGGAACCATATAATTTCACGTTTTCAAACTACGTCTCTTGATATTACGTACCATTTCTCCTTAGCTGACCAAGATTTCGGAAGTGTGAAAGAAAAAAAGTCAAATCAAAACAACTTCAAACTATATAAGGAGAAATATGTGCGGTTTCTTAAGAGAAGAAAACTGGTCATGGTGTTCTATCTGAATCAAACGCCGGCTGCAATCTCTTCATCAAGGAACAAAGACAACATTTTGGATTTTTGTGACTTCTAGAAACTACATTTGGACACTTTTCTACCTCAAAACAAACAGAAAATTAATCATTCCCATAAGGGGCTATACACTTGCTCAACAGAGCTCTCCACATAGTCGTATTGGTGATCCATCGCCTCATATCCTACGACACTAGCCACAGACCCGTCGGCGTACAAATACCAACCCTCAGCCTCATGCCCCTCCAACAGCACCTCAGGCGACCAGTACCCAAACGATCCGTCGTCGAGATCTGAAAACATCTCCTCAAGAAGCCTTCCGTCTTCCTCACTCGACGGTCCGGCGATGCTATCATCGTTAGCCATCAGCGCCGCGGCGGCGCCACCGATCTCAGCCTCGAGCGACTGGATGACATCGCTCAGCCGATCGACGTCGCCGTCGACCGCCAGGTTATTAGAGGCCGGCAAATCCTCAAGCAGCTCCATCAAGAGGCCTCCGTCGACGTCGACACCAGAAAGACTCGTGGCCTGATCGAGGTCGACATGGTAGTAACACTCTTCCATGGCGCAGGACTGATCCATGAGCTAGGACGACAGCAAAGGCGAAATGGAGCAGTGAACACGATGCAAGTACGTGGTGATGCTGGCAAGAAGGGATTCGAAGCTCTGCCTCTGTGTCCAAAGGTGCAGGGCATCATGTGCTTATATAGGTGGGGGATGTTCACCGGCCAAATTAGTCGCCTAGTTCCTTCGTCCACATGCTGTGCAACTTTGATTGGGCGATTAGGCCAATAATTGGATGCTTAACAATGTAATCCTTGGTGGTTTGGGGCTGCCAAGTGGAGGCGGCGGCCTTGCCGGTTTTCCAGGTAAGCGAAGGGAAACAGCGGGCGGTGGGTGGTCGATGGCGCGAAAGGCCAGCGGTGGACAACGTCCCGGCATGACCGGCGCTCTGCTGGTACGCTTCAACGTTTCAGGCTGCGTGCGCATGCACTGGATGATGTGTGTACCTAGATACCGCCTGGTGACCGTGCTTTGTGACGACGAATGAATCGTATCGCGGATCTGGCCCATGTGCAAAGACAAATAAAAGCGTGCTTTGTGATCCGGCAACAATAATCTTCTTAGAAAATCATAACCTAACTGCCGTGATAGTTGGCCAGCGGGCACAAACATCTGGACAACGAATCCTCTCCAGCCAGCTGCTGCCGGCCGACCAATTTGCGGTGCTGATTATGGCGTCACTAGCAAAGCTTTGATCAGCCTGCACGCTCCACCGCGATTAGGTCACACTTTCGGTTGAAAATTTCATTAAAATCGGGCTCTGATTCGGTCATGTGATACTCTTTTTTTTTTGATGAAGGCATGAATATGGACCCGAGATTACAAACTGAGATTTGCTAGTTCTCATGTGATGTTTCAGTGTCCCAGTATGCTCATATAGTGCAAATGATAGTTTCCAAATGCGCGTAGAAATATGCAGAGGCAATGAACTCCACACACACACAAAATAAGGAGCTGCGTCCAAATTGTAGTCTCTTACAAAAACGCAGAGAAAAACTGCGTACAACAACCAAAAGTGGTCGAACCCTTCTCTGAATCCTGCGCAAGCAAGAGTTAAGTGTACCAGGCTGCCCTATAGAGATGGTATGGTTTCTCAATCTTCTCAATGTAGAAAGAATAATAACCTGAAGCTGCCGAAGCAAAACTCCAACCTGACATTCCGTTTCACATACCCTCGGAAAAAATACTTCAACATGACTTGCGGACGGCTAGAGTTGTTAAACCTTGGCTAACATCCTTTTTCCTTCTTTGAGAGCATTCAGTTTAGAGAATCAAACATGGCACAAATGAAATTATACATCAATAGGTTCATACATGGATACCATTACAAACTCATCCTACACCTTCTATGGAGTGCGAGACTTTCAAAACCAGAACATCCAGAGATAACATCCATCACTAGATAGGCCATAAAGAATCCCTCAATAAATGCAAGCATTTTCTTTCATTTTTTATGAAGAAGAGAATACAAGACATCTAATTCCACGCAAAAAACTGGAGGGCATTGGAACTGACTGTCGGATGGCCTTTGGACTCGATGCTTGCCTATGCCTTTGCTTGCCCAGCTTGAATAGCCTGCATCCTCTGTTGCAACTTGAATATCTGGGGAAAAAATATTTATCAGATCAACGTCCTAAAGGTAACAAATAATACCACCCCATATGTACTTAATCTAAAATTCAACTGCTGCATGTAAACACATAGTTTTCTGCACAGTATTATGCAAGTGTTAACTGGACCTACTACCAAATATATCCACCATGAATATGTAACAAAAGTGTGACTCACTCCAAGATCTTTGAACTTTTATGTCACAACATAGTCAAAATGCAAGAACCTATAGGCACTACAAAATTCATGCCTGCTGTTCTAAAGGGATGAACATCAAAGTAATCAGCTCAAAATTCTTTCATGGGAGCCAGAGAAGCAGAACATAGAAGTTCCGGATATCAGGGACATCTGTACTGGTTGTTGAGGTAGACAGTCCATTTAAGCAGCTGTTAAGCTTAAAGTTTAAACTTCTACTTGCTCCTATGACTCAGTATTGCTGCCAAAGTGCTATTTGATCTGAGTAGCTGATTGCATGCTGGAGTATCTGCTTTCGTGGAAATATATCTTGCCATTGTTCTTAGAGTTGCGGCCATTTTGTGTTTTGTCCAGTCAAGGAGTGTTGCACTGTTGCTGTCTTGTCTTCACAAGAAAGTGGACTTGAAAGGGGGAAACAAGGGTGATAGTTTAGATTCTACCTTGTCCCTAGTCTAATTTTTGACAAAACTCGCATCAAGATAGTGGTCCTCATTTGGTTTCCACGTAGATAAGAGCTATCATCCCCGTCCCTCTCTCGCACACTCCTTGTATCACAACTCTTCTTCAAAGAGAATGGATTTTGACAGCGAAGTTGGACAGGATAGCTCATAAATCATTGAATCTCTAGTATGATTTTGTAAGTGGGCAAATCTCAAGTAAAAAAGGATGTCAGTCTTCATTTCCATTGAGTACAGAATAAGAACTAGTATCCCTAGACTCCCTCATATCCTTATCCAGCATCACACAAGAACTCAAAGTCACAAAGCCAAATCATCTGCAAAAGCCCAATCATCCTTATCCGTTTACGTAACAAACAAGGATTGATTTGACTTCCGCACCTAGATTTTGGCCCTAAATAATGCATGACAGGTAAACTGAGCCTAAAACAAATTGTAAGAAAGGAGTTCGAACTAAATGAATAAGATTGTTATTGATCAATTAATCTAATTGGAATTATTGGATACAGGGCTACCCCTGCTGCTCCCCTTGCTCCAACTCAGGGGCATCAGAGCTGTTTAGCAAATGGGGATTTAATTAACCCAAGTACATTTATGCTAATGCAGCACTATATCTGGGTTCTATTAAACTGATTTTTTTTAAAAAAAATGATATTAAACTAAACTATTCACTTGCTAGACTGGTTATGTACCTAATAAACATATTTCACGATTTATTGTGCATATAATTAACTAATTAAGCATATGCTTATAATTTAGAAGTTTATTCCATTGTATGCCACGATTGTCTTGAATTACACCCAAAATTTCGACACCAAAAATTTAATGGTAATGGTACTGATAACTATGATTCAAGTGTGCACATCTAAAACATTCAAAGCAAAATCGTCCATATGGTGGGCAGGAGGAAGACATGATAGAAGTTATGACCACAATGGATACAATTTACTCTAGCAGTACTTCCACAAATCTAAAGTTAACAAACATATTAAAGCTGGCACAACATATCTTGTCTTGTTACTCCTGGATAATAATCATTTTCAAAAACAATAATTGTCAAACAATAGCGTGAAGGAAAGGAAAACACACCGATTCCTTCTTGCTGTTCTGCTTATCCTCCAGATCTTTTAGTGCCCGCTCCATACGCTTCCTGTGAAACAAACAATGCTCCAACCTCAACACAACATTAGGCAAACAGATTAAAGCAGGCCATAGCAGCGACAAGCAACTCACAGCTCCGCCGAGATGTACTCAATGCGCTTCTTGACGTTGGCCTTGGCCTCCGCGAGGTCCTGCTTGACCAATACAGGCCCGATCAGCTTGTACACGTTCGCTCCATCGCTCAGCAGCTCCAGCTCCTGCGCATTAACCGCAAACCGAGACCAGATCGAATCAGACGACTACGGCAAAACTACAAACAGTTCGGCGCGGCAGCGAGGAAAGAGTCGGGTGCGTGCCTTGAGGACGAGCTCGTTCTCGCCGACCTGGATGGTGTACTGCTTGCGGACCTGGTGGTTCTTGGAGATGTCTGCGAAGAGGAGCAGCACAAGTCAGAGGAGAGATAGGGTTTGATTTGGAGGCGAAGAAGACGAAGGGTTTGGTGGTGGGGAGAGCGTGCTTGCCTTTCTGGATCTTGCTGAGGGCATTCGCCTGGACCTCGAGGTCCTTCTGCATGTCGCGGATGACCGCCGGGGTTGACGACGACGCCATCGCTGCCGCTGCTTCCTCCGCCTCCACCGCTGCTCGCCGCCGGCTTCGAGGTAGTGGGGAGTGGGACGTGGATGCGGGCTTGGGCTTTTCCTTCCCCCACCACCTCTTTGCTTCTCGGACCTGCTTACATGGGCCCAACCACGAATGGGCTGCAATAATCTAATTAAACTAGGCCCAAACGAAAAATCATATTAACTTGGGCTCCCTTTCCCGGAGGCGCGGATTAGATTCTCGTGCCCATGAACTTTTCGCCCTTTTGCTGTTGCAGAAATAGATGGATCGCGTTAAACTGCAAAAAGCTGCTTTACAAGTTGCAAAAGGTTCCTCATCTCTGGCCATGATTTGCAAAGATTCAACAAAGACTAGTGGCGACGCTGTTTGTCAAACTGTTCCTGCTGGATTTCGCCGCAGATGATTGGGCGACTGGCCATGATCGAAGATGCAAACAAAGACGCTAGTCATGGGGCACCTTCTTTCCTCCTAAGTTCCTATCTATCTATTCCAGTATTCCTCCTCACACATCCCGTACTCTGTGCCTTTCACGAATCCCTTCCTTGAATTCATTTCCTTTTCAAAAAATCGCACCGTTCATTTGCTGTTGGTGGAATGGTCCGAATGGAACCTCTGGAATGTGTTGCCATGTTGGTGGAATGCAACGTCCCGATTCCGATCCTCCAAGTCCGGCTCAATCTTGATCGCGGCATGGGGATGATGGCACTGTTTGCATGAGAACCGCTAAATTTAAGAATCGAAACCAAGCCAAAAGTAGAAGCATATCTTCTTCCTCTTCTTTTTTGCGAAACGCTGCTGGCGGTGGCGTTGTGTAGCTTCTCAGCCGAGCGCACCATGCGTCCTGATGTTACTCTCGTCAAACACTACACAACTAAAACCTACATTTCGCGATAGTTCTTCCAAAAGGATGGCTAATTGCACCAGTATCCACCAGGGAATCGAGATTATGCTATACTTGCTCTTTTCTACATTTCTTTTATTATTGTTGTAATTCTCCTTATCAGATGTGGTCAAAGTAAGAGAACCATTGGACTGACCCTTGGCACCCACGAGAGCTCCATTGACGACGCTCGTATTTATCAATCCTCAACTAATCTTGATAAAAGCTATGTTTGGCAACAGCTTAAGTGTTAAGCAGATATTGAGAATAAGTCATACAGAAGCTGCCTTTCACCAGGCCAAAAAACGAATTATTTACTTCTCAAATCTACTAGTGTCATAGTGTTTCAAATACTCTCTCTCTCTCTCTCTCTCTCTCTCTCTCTCTCTCTCTCTCTCTCTCTCTCTCTCTCTCTCTCTCTCTCTCATAACTTTTTTTTTGGTCATGTCATCAAAATTGCTTATGCAGCATCTCTTTTTTTTTCGATGATGACATCTCATTTAATAAAAAACAAACCCATAAGGAGCAGCATTAAGTGGACAAATGTGTCAGTTCAAGGGGGGAATCAACGTATCTCATATCCAATGCAGGTAGCCAAACAATATCTTAACGGATGCAAATAAATGACCAAACTTAGCCCAACGTGATGCTTGTTCAGCCAACGAAGCTACTCCTGAGCTCCACAAATTAGGTTCAGGCCTAATGAAGGGAGCAGTTGTGATTACCTCAGCACGAGAGCCTTCTAATTTTGATTGCCTTCTTATGCACTTTATATTAATAACTTGAATTGTCAGATGATTATAGGAACTTTAGACAACTCCACGCAACTTCGCTCATCCCATCATGGGCTAGTGCATTATTGCTTTCGCACATGACTTTGATTGGATAATATCATCATTATTATTATTTATGCCACTGTATGAGATAACATGGTTCTTTTTTCCAGAATATAGGAAATAAGATATGGATCCATTGACAATACCCTACACACACACACACACACACGTGCTCTTAAGCCTTGAAAATCAATGTAAATAGTTATGAAATTTCAGCTGAAACAGAGACGAGTATTTCACAGGAAAAAAAACAATGATTTTAACAAGGAGAGGAAAAAGAAAAGAACAATTGCAGTGAATCAGATTAAATTAAGATGTCGCTAATTTCTAAAGCCGTGATTTGAGTTGAAATTACTCAACAATGAAATGGATTGGCCTTATGTGTCCCATAGCTTTCCCACCTCTTTTTGACCTCTAGTGATAACAATGAACCACACGTGCACTCTCTACTTTTGAACTCTCCAAACACCACCAAACAAACATTAAACAATCGACACGGTGGCAATTAATCATTGGGGATTTATGGACCCAAAGCCACTGGAGATATCCGGAGCTGGCGCCATTGTTTCGTGCCAAACTTGCACAAATGCTCTTGATTGACTCGCGAGTTCAGCACCAACACACACCACCTAAAGGCACCGTGGATGGCCAGCGTGATGCCCGACTGTTCATCGCTGCCTTCCTTCCCCTTTCGGCGAATCCCTTCCAAATCAAAAGGAGCAGCCGAGCCGCACCTGCACCTGTAACGAGATATGGCAGGTAGCCCCGGATCACTTTCAGGGCCTCTCCCACCGCAAGATATGGCTTGCTCCATACCTCCATCATTCATCCAAACATTTGACACACCAGGGTTCAGAAAACCGGCAACCAGACACGTTTTCCGGCAGGTTCTTGTTCTTGCGTGGACTCCCATTTCAGAGTGATTGAGAAACAGTCCATGTTGGAAGTTGGAACTACCAAAGTCAGCTATAGGGTCCAACTCTAACCACCAATGTGGACCCTATCAAATGTTACATCAGCGCTGAGATGACTGGGACAGTAACATATTTGAAATGCCATGTACAATGCATGTGTTCATTTCTAAACCACGAAAAATAGAAATGGTAACCCCCTTGTGATTCTGGCCAAAAAAAAAAGGAGTGGAAGCATCAGTGTACCTGAGGTACTTATCGCCGAAATTAAGACCTCCTTTTCCCCGCATATCATGCTTCTAAATATTCATCCATATCATTTCATTTTCTGCAGCGCTATCACCTTTTGCGAATCCCGCTTTATCTGCTTGAAGAACTTGTACTTTGAATGGGACCTGTCCAGCATGGAAATGGCGGTAACTCGACGACCAACCATGATGGTTTTCATGAAGTGGCATGTGAAAATATATATGTCAACAAAGATTGAAGATATATAGATTATATAGACCTTATATCAGTTACAAATCATACTGAGAAATTTTGCATCATGAGAGATCACATCCCTGAGTTTCTGCCAGTCCATACCTAGAAATATAAGTTGAACCAGGAAAAAAAGAGCAAAATAAAGACCAATCGTTGTCAGATTAAAATAGTGGAATGTACAAATACTAGAAGCCACCACGAATATTCAAATTAAAAATATCAAATATATTAGTCTTCAAATAGAATCATGATACAAAAGGGAACATGAAAAGTATGCGCTTAAGGGCACACAAATGATTCCAAAATGTTGGAACAAGAATGCTCAAGAGCAGATCATAGAAGGTAGATAACAAACAAACAAAAGAATTAGATAAGACCAAGCAAAGACAGAACCCAGAGAGAAAGAAGAGCTCAATGAAAATGACTAGTCAGAATGGAACTGATGCACTGATTTAAAGAATAGGACCAACCAGTGCACAGGAATTTAAGCATCCAAACGTTCATTTCAAGAAGTATCACCAAGGATTTAGCAGCAGTTAAAAGTGAAATAGATTTTTAACTAATGGTTCGATCGAAACTATAATCAGCTATCACTGTGATCTAATCAGCATGTTCTATATCTTAATGATACTACCCATGTGAGACTTCCTACTGATATGTGGGCATAATTGCAATGAAGTTTCCACTAGCTCATTATGAGGGTGAGCTCCATCTCCATTCTCCAAGTCTCCAGCAAGACCAACAAAAAAAGATACATCATACATATCTGAAAGATGCAACGAGAAAGGAGGGAATAAACACATGCATGCACATGCGTGCAAGGACCGCCACTTCATTGCTCCCCCACTCACATGGTCACCTGTGATAATGCAGGCTGCATTCCAACAGAAGGAAGCTAGAAACACAAGAGAACATAAGGAAGGGGCTAAAATTTTGGTCCTCGGATTATTTCAATTTTCCAGTAAGGCAGCCCGTTACGGATACCACAAGTACTGAAAAAGTGTAGTACCATCCATGCAAAATTTATTGACACCACAGTGTACAAAAAAGGCCTTCAAGCTGGTCCATAGTTTGATTGCTTTCTATTGGACCATTTAACTAATTATTTCCAGAAGCAGTGTTGAACAAGTCCATGCAAAATGCAGTAGATAGTGTAATCATCATGTTACCACAGTGACTTTGTATGATAGACTCAGATAAATCAGTATGCATATTGATTAGAGAATGCATAAGCCAACAAGAGTGTGATTCAGAAATCGTCAAATAAAAATGAACAGAGGGAGTAGTTCACAATTAGAAAGAACTGAGTGTGTGCGGAATGTTGACATCCCAGGTAGATGATGGACCAAAGGCACCTAGATGGAATCATACCCATTCCAATGTATGGAGAACTAACCAGAAAAAGACTTGTATATGGTTAGCCTATCACTAGGTCCAAAAAAAGTAATAAGCAAATAACTAACAAATGTCTATGCCGATCTCTTTAAAGGAAACGCATTCCATTTCCTAATGATGGACAGAGGGCGAAATTGGGTAACCAATGAGATTAATGTTTCCTCGTTCTAGATAACTTCAGAATAACATTTAATTTCTGGAAAAGATTTGCACAGAACATGATCTGGACAAACATCAATCTTATCGTTAGTTAGAGGTAAAAACTTATGAGAAAAGCACGCTCGATAACAATTTAAGGCTATACCACAGAACAAATAAGGCAGCGCGTAAACAAATACTGAGTAAACAAAATTTCAAAACATTATATCTTACAAAAGAGGGATAAGAGTTCTTTGGTCAGCAGTTATCTCATGACTTGTGAGCACAATATCCAAGCAGCAAAATCATTACACAAAAAAATAAATCATGCACTCATTACTCAGCTAGCACATGGAAAAGAACATCAATAAGTGTACCAATAGAAGGTTTTTTGTCCTTCTGTCTGCGCCCAGCTTCACAAGATATCAAGTGGGTGCCCTCTGAACAACAAGACAGAGCTTCAAATAAAGATTGTACGAGTAGAAAGCTAAGGCAGTCGGTTCAATTTCATAGGAAACAGTTCAATTTCACAGAAAAAACGCAAGAAACGAAATAACTTCTGCAAAAAATCACAATAATGGAGGCAGTCGGTTCGGTACTCAAATGGTCCCAACAACGGGCAGTCCAATCAGTGCACTGGCTAAAACCTGATGGCAGTAAATAAATGGCAGGTCTCAGAACATGGAAGCAACAAGCAAGGATTAGACTTGACAAGATATCTTGGACGAGCTTACAAACCATCCATCTGCATTAATGAGCTGAGATGACCAAGGGACTACATCCACCACATGCTCACGAAAGCAAATCTTACTCGAACTCAACCACCAAAAGGAATATACTCAAAGATGATAAGTCCCTCACAAATTACCTCCAGAAATGACATATATGGTTCAGCCGTACCGTTCTCATTTGCTCAAACATGTGGAAGCCTGGAGGCAGATGCAACTGCTGCATAAGTAAATATGACTGTTAAACTACCTATGTCATTAATACCTTATTTTTCCCAAGTCTTGAGTTGAAAACATATGATTTGCTTGTACCTGTTTAGAAAAAAGAATATCATAGTTTTTTCCGCAGTACAGCACAAATCATAACCACATCAAAGGACAGGATGTACAACACACCAGCAAAATAATGCACGCCACAGATTGTTCTTGGTTGAAGTGGATAACACCACTCCACAGGAGGGGCTTGTACTGCACCAGAGCAAATTTTTGAGAAGGAGATGCTTGTGCCATTTCCAAATTTTTTACCTTATAGGTTAGCTGGAAAAAATTGCTTCACTGGTTCTACTGTAGCTGATAACCAAAACAAGCCAAAAGCACTTCCAGAACTTTGTGTGTGGTATGCTTTGCCAAGTGGGTTTAGGCAACAGCCTCCCACAAAGCCAAGTGGTATGCTTTGCCTGCATTGTTGTTTTCCTCGTAAGGTACAAACACGAGCAACTTCTTGTTTGCTTCCAGATCCGTTCACTATGACCCACAAACCTGCATGTTCATTCCCTGAAGCATATATAAATAGCCACCCTCCACATCTTATGCATACAGAGTTGAGTGGCCAAGAATAGAAAAGCAAGCATGGCTCAAGCTCGTTCAAACTCATGCTTTCAACAATTCTGGGATGGAGTTCAAATTAAGAGGAGCAGGGACAGGTTCACCATCGAGCTCCTGCCATCTCTTGGTGCGACGATAAACCACTCGAATAAGTTGCAAAAGTTTACCATATCTCCCTATGATCACCGTTATAGGTGAGGCCCTCACTGCACTCTGTATGTACCTTGTCATGTTAAAATATTACAAAATAGCAGCTGCTGACATGATTTTCTCTGCTTTGTCTGTGTCTCTCAGATATTGGGAACTGTTCCTTACACTCCTAGTTATTTACTCCGCCTGGATTTGCCCATTTGAACTAGCATTCTTGAGGGACTTACCCTCAAAGCTTTTGCTAGTTGAGAACATTGTCAATAGCTTCTTCGCAATTGATATAGTTTTGACATTCTTTGTAGCTTATGTTGACAGCAAAACACATCTTCTTGTGGATGATCGAAAGAGAATTGCAGTAAGGTCCGTATCCAGTTCATAACCACTTTCCTTTCCTAAAGCAATTCTGTTCAGACAGTAACGAGATATGATCCTCCACAGGTATCTATCAACTTGGTTCATCTTCGATGTATGCTCAACAGCTCCATTTCAACCAATCAGCCTTCTATTAAAACACAAGGGGAATGGCCTTGATTTTAAGATACTCAATATGCTAAGGCTGTGGCGTCTTCACCGTGTCAGCTCACTCTTTGCCAGGTTCAAATCCAGTCCAACTTCTCCATACATCTGACGACGAATGACAGATGACACGAATTTAATAACCTTTCTTTTACCAGGCTGGAGAAGGATATAAGATTCAACTATTTCTGGACTAGGTGCTCAAAACTTATATCTGTAAGTCATTTAGACAGATGAAAGCTATTTCTGTTGTCTTTTACATTAACAGAAAAGTGGAACTGGCTTCATGTTCTCTGTTAATATTGTCAGGCTGCAACAAGCTACCTTCATTGGAACAAACTTATTGATAATTAGCTGAAATATCTGTACCGACTAAATGCAGGTTACCCTCTTTGCCGTGCACTGTGCTGGATGCTTCAACTATATGATTGCCGACAAATATCCCAGCCCGGAGAACACATGGATAGGTGCTGTTATGCCTAGTTTTAGATCAGAGAGCTTATGGACTAGATACGTTACTTCTCTTTACTGGTCCATTACAACACTGACAACAACGGGTTACGGAGACCTACATGCTGAGAACCCAAGAGAGATGTTGTTTGATATCTGTTATATGCTATTTAATTTGGGCCTGACAGCTTATCTCATTGGTAATATGACCAACCTGGTTGTTCATGGAACCAGCCGAACCCAGAATTTTGTAAGTTTCTCAACTTACTTTCAAAAGGCATCAACTCTGTTCTTCTCATCATTCAGCGAAGTCGATTTTAATGTGAATTGCGTTCATTGAGGCCACCAGTTTAAGTGAGATGAAGATTTTCTTAATATAGTGAATAACTTAAAAATATTTAGTTGTAGGTAACTAGGCAGAAATCAGAAATCATGCTTACTGAAAATGTGATTATACATCTATTCATATGCGTTTTATTTATCATATGGGAATTGAACACTAAGCACAATACCATCCAATAAACTTAGTGGAAGTCAGAGCCATCATTTTGCGTAAGTGGTCCAATGCTGCAAGGATAAAATGTTCCAACTGGACCATCCTAATAAGTTCCTAGACAAATCCCCAGCGGTAGGAGTCCAATCAAACAATTAGGAAGGGGAATCAATGGGTTCAATTCTTGATAGTAGTCATTAAAATCATTAGTAGGTGCTTCAAGTCAGACATTGGTGTATCCTTCAGTAGTCCAGACATTCGTAGTAACAAATAACAAGACAGCATGAAATGTAAGCTGAACAATATGAATAAAAGGGTCAACGCAACTGAAAACATGACACTAAACACTTCGTCAATGATGCAGAGGGACTCAATTCAAGCAGCTTCGGAATTTGCGGCACGAAATCAGCTGCCCGAGAAGATAAAGCAGCAAATGTTATCTCACTTCTGCCTACAATTCAAGACAGAGGGGCTCAACCAGCAAGACATGTTAAATAGTCTACCAAAAGGAATTCGTTCGAGCATATCATTCAGCTTATTCTTTCCAATCATACGGCATGCCTATCTCTTTAATGGAGTATCCAACAATTTCATCGCAGAATTGGTAAAATGATCAATACTTTTGCAGCCATCTTCAAATAACTCTATATACGTTCCACAGTCGTAACTGATAAACTTCTTGGGAATTAGGTAATGGAAGTAAAAGCTGAGTATTTCCCGCCAAAGGAAGATATAATGTTGCAGAACGAAGGAGCAGCAGATATTTACATAGTAGTATCAGGAGCAGTGGTCAGTTTGTTATCTTTGATTAAGAAAAATAAATAAATCTGTGCAACTTCTATCAGAAAGCTGATTACAATTTACTCTTTTTTTTGTAGAATATGATAACAACAGTAAATGGACACGAGCAGGTAAAAGTCTATTCCACTTAACACTGAAGCCAGATATCACTAAGGTTTCCACATGTTACTCAAAAGGTAGCTATTTGTTAAGCAGGTATATGGAAGAGCTGCAGAGGGAGATATGTTTGGCGAAGTTGGTGCTCTATGTGATGTACCCCAGCCATTTACCTGCCGCACGGCTGAATTATCACAGCTCTTGAGAATAAGCAAAACAAGACTAACAGAGATCATGCATGAACACAGGGAAGACAGCAATATTGTAATGACCAATCTGTTCCAGGTATAGCCTCAGTATTTATGTATGATTTTCAGAGATTATATAAATAACAGCTGATTCCAGCTAAAACTGATATCTTTATGTCAATGAACAGAAGCTGAAGCTGCAGGAAAGTTTACCTGAATGGAATCAACCAGATCCAAGATTCGTGGACAATTATGAACTATTCTGTGGTCCTCACGAAGCATGGTTATTACCACAGACATACCTACAATATACAAAGCAAGAATGTCAGTACAACATTAAGAAGGTCCCAACCCTGGAAGGTGATAATAGTTCAACAAAATTAGCTTCGGAAACAATCCAGCTGAGGATGCCACTACAAGAAACCAGTCAAGACGAACCACGTCGCAATTATGGGGCAACAGAAGGGACGGCGGACGACAAAGTGGGTCGTGTTGACATGAACTGTGAGACCAAAACAAGTACTGAGGAGTTAAGCATTCAGATACGATCTGAAGATTGTGGTGTAGCAAGAAGTTGGCAAACAAGCAATGAAACAATGCAGCTGGGGTCTTCCAACCATACAGCAGAGGGCACAATGAAGAGCAGAAATCATTATTACGGTTACAAAATTCGGCCAAGAAAAGAGTTACAATTCACATATATTCTCATAATGCAGCACGTACCTTGGTACAGAATGGAAAGCTTATCAATCTGCCTAGTTCACTGGAGGAGCTTTTTGAAATTGGCAGTAAGTAAAAATTTCAAGTTTCTAATTATGATTTGTTTATTGAATGAATGAGTATGATATGTTCTGTACAAATAGCATATGTACTCATATGTTTGCACATTCCTTCAAAATTGCAGGTCAAAAGTTTCCAGGGTTTCATCCGACAAAACTGGTCAGTAGAGACTATGCTGAGATAGATGACATTGGTGTTATTCGAGATGGTGACCACCTATTCCTTCTTCAGATGTAGAACAAGACTAGCACTGACAACCTAACCTAATGACACAAAAGGGCATCAAGTTCTCTATTCTGGCAAGAGTAACAGATGCATGACAGGGTTTGCAACTGACGATATGAAGAGATAACATTTTTTTACCTTTTTTGTAAATTGCTTTGATCATTTCTTACACCATGTAAATGGATGTTATTGTACAACAAGCAGGCAGCCTCTATGTATGGAATCTCATGCTAAATTCATAACAGCATGTGGCCATAAGTCATCGCCTTCCATTTTTCTGAATACAAAGTCAATCCGTGTGTCCATTCCAAGGAAAGAAGAGTATATTAATAGTGCTGTGTTATGGTGTGGATAGCTAGAGCTGTTGCCCGCCCATCGGCTTAAGAGGTGATTAAGGGATAGAGTTAGGAGATAACTTGCTTGCTTTATTCAAACGACGCCGTCTCAATTTATAGAGACGTCCAGGTTACAAACTCGAACAACTAACAGACTCCTGTTTACCTGGAACTAACACAAACCAACTAACAATGATCCAACAAATCTTAACAAGCAATACTCTAACTTACGGACTACTCTGCTGCCTCCTTCTCGATCTTCTTGTTTCGCCTCTGATAGGTACGGCCCCACATAACATCTCTTCCCTCCTCGAGAAGCAGCTTGTCCTCAAGCTGAAATGTCGGGTAGCACTGTTGAAATTCCGACAAATCCATCCAAGAAGCAGAGGAGGCCGGTTGATTCGCCCACTGCACGAGCACCTGGCGGATGCCACGGTACAAGCGCAGCTTGAGAGCCCGTTCTGGAACAGGGATTGCAGCACCATTCTGCATAGCAGGGAGCGCCGGAGGAGACACAGGCGGCTCGCCAACGAATTTCTTGAGTAGGCCGACGTGAAACACATTGTGGAGACGTGCACGCGCCGGCAGGGCAAGTCGATATGCGACTTCATTGATCTTCTCATCCACCTGATAAGGCCCGAAAAACCTTGCTTGGAGCTTGCCGCGCTGCTGGTCGGAGACGGAAGCCAAGGGGCGGTGGCGGAGCCGGAGCCACACCCAATCCCCAACTTCAAAGTTGACGTCGCGGTGATGCTTGTCGTAGGTGCGCTTGGCGTGCTGCTGAGCTTGCTCAAGACGGTAGCGGACGTCCTCCAGGAACGCGTCACGATCCGCCATTGTCTATGCTACCGCCACGACACGCGCCTCGCCATGCTCGTAGGAGCGAATGGAAGGAGGGTCACGGCCATAGACCAGCTTGAACGGCGTCTCCTGCAATGCCGTGTGGTACGCCGTGTTGTACGTGTACTCCGCCCATGGAAGCCAGCGGACCCAGTTGCGAGGCCGATCTCCTGTCATACACCGAAGGTACATACCGATCATCTTGTTCACTGCTTCGGTTTGGCCATCCGATTGCGGGTGGAACGCCGAGGACATGTGCAACCTGGGCCCCGACGCACGGAACAGAGCTTGCCAGAATGCGGAGGTGAACACTGGGTCGCGGTCGGAGACGATGGAGGTTGGAATGCCGTGGAGCCGGACGATCTCGGAGAAGAAGACTCGGGCCACCGATTCTGCTGTGTACTGGTGCGACAGCGAAATGAAGTGCGCATACTTGGAGAACCTGTCGACGACGGTGAGGATGACCGATTTGCCGCCGACCTTGGGAAAGCCTTCGACGAAATCAAGGGCGATGTCGCTCCAAATTTGAGATGGCACCGGAAGAGGAAGTAGCAGGCCCGCGGGAGAGAGGTGGTCCGTCTTGTTGCGTTGGCACGTGGAGCTGCTGCGGATGAACTCCTGGACGGCGACGCGCATGTTCGGCGTGTGGAAGTCGCGCCGGAACCGGTGCATAGTACGCTGGACCCCTTCATGGCCGTCGTCGTGGACCGCGGTGAGAAGCGTCGGCAGCAGGGCGGAGGTTGGCGGAATGTAGACGCGGCGTTGAAACGTGACGACGCCGTCCGTCAGTGCCCATGGTTCGCCCAAGTCCCCCGCCAAAATTTGATGGCGGAGCGCCACCAGTGCTGGGTCGGTGTTGGCCGCCGCCTTGATGTCCGCCATGATGTCGAAGCTTGGGGACGACATGGCGCACACGGAGTCTAGTTCGGCATCGCGGCGGGAGAGCGCGTCCGCCACGACGTTTGCGCGCCCCGGCTTGTACTCAACTGTGAAATCAAAGCCAAGCAGCTTGCTTACCCAATGATGTTGTGGAATGGTGGCGAGCCTTAGGTCGAGGAGAAACTTGAGGCTGTAATGGTCCGTCTTCACCACGAACGGACGTCCCCAGAAGTACGGCCGCCAGTGCCGCACAGCGTGTACGAGCCCGATCAGCTCCCTTTCATATGCGGTGAGGGCTCGGTGTCGTGGCGCGATCGGCTTGCTGAAGAAGGCGATGGCCCCGCTGCCTTGATGAAGTACGCCGCCGAAGCCGGATCCCGACGCGTCACATTCCACCGTGAAGGGCTTGGAGAAGTCCGGCAGGCTCAGCACCGGAGCCGATGTGAGCGCGCGTTTTAGCTTCTGGAACGCGACGTCGGCCTCGTCGGACCAGAGGAAGCCATCCTTTGTCAGTAGCTGCGTTAGCGGCGCTGCAATCACTCGAAGTCCCGGATGATTTTCGGTAGTAGCCGGCGAGCCCGAGGAAGCCGCGCACCGTGCGTGTGGAGCGTGGAGTAGGCCAATCCGTCACCGCCTTTACCTTGGCGCTGTCCATGGCGACGCCCAAAGCAGAGACCACGTGACCGAGGTAGGCGACCTCCTCTGTTCTGAACGCACACTTGGACTTTTTGAGGAACAGTTTGTTGGCGCGCATGACGTCGAGCACTAGTCGCAAGTGCACCAAGTGGGCGGACCAGGACGGGCTGTAGATGAGCACGTCGTCGAAGAAGACCAACACGAACTGCCGGAGGAAGGGCCGCAACACATCATTCATCAGAGCTTGGAAAGTGGCGGGGGCGTTGGTGAGGCCGAACGGCATGACAAGGAACTCGTAGAGGTCGTCGTGGGTGCGGAACGCGGTCTTCTCCACATCTTCCGGTCGCATGCGCACCTGATGATAGCCCGAACGGAGGTCAAGCTTGGTGAAGAACTTGGCGCCGTGCAGTTCATCCAGCAGCTCGTCGACGATGGGGATCGGAAACTTGTCCTTGACCGTGCACTCGTTCAGGCCGCGGTAGTCGACACATAAGCGCCACGAGCCGGGCTTCTTCACCAGCAGGACCGGTGCGGAGAATGCCGAGGTGCTGCGCCGAATCAGCCCTTGCTCTACCATAGCGCGGCATTGCTTCTCCAGTTCGTATTTCTGTGCCGCTGTGTAACGATACGGCCGCACCGCCACCGGCCCCGTGTTAGGCAGCAGATGAATGCGATGGTCGCGGGAGCGTGGGGGCGGGAGGCCGCAAGGTTCGGCGAAGAGGTCGTCAAACTCGGCGAGGAGCGTGGCGAGCAGGTTGTCGACGAGGCATGCCCGTGGCGGCGAACTGGCGCCGGCAGTTAGCCCATGCCACACGATGCGGTGTTTGTCCCGCCAGAACGACATGGCCAACGTGTTGAAGTCCCAAAGGATTGGGCCAAGAGTAGCGAGCCACTGCGTGCCCAAGATGATGTCGTAGCTGCCGAGGGCCAGGATGAAGAGATCAGCTTGAAACTTTTCTTTGTCTATGACGAATTTATTGCCGCGGATAACGCCAGCGCATGGCACGCGTTCTCCGTTGGCCACGGCGACGGACAGGTTGGGGCGGACCGTGGTCGTCAGCTGGCATCGCGCCGCTACTGAGTGAGATGAAGTTGTGGGTGGAGCCGGAGTCGAGGAGGGCTGCGCAAACCTCCGCGCCTATCCGCACCGCCACTTGCATGGTGTTGCTTGTCTTGATCCCGGTGATGGCACTGAGGGAGATGAGGGGCGTGTCGTCAATGTCCGCCGTCGGCGAGGCAGAATCGTCGCCGTCGTGCAGCTCCAGATGGAACAGGCGCTTGCAGACCTCGTTGTGGCCCTTGACGTACTTCTCGTCGCAATTGTAGCATTGTCCTTTGCGACGGCGTTCGTCCATCTCGGCCTGTGTTAGGCGGCGAACTGTGCGGCCCGCGACGATGGCCGTCGTCGGCGTGGGAGGAGCCGGTGGCGCTAGAAGCGGCAACGGCGTTGAAGATGGCGCGGCCGACAGAGCTCGCTGAGGAGTCCGCGCAGCGCGGGGCATCGCCGCGACAGCTTGGTCACGGAGCTCGAAGGATCGGGCCAAACTCATGGCGGTTTCCAACGATTGCGGCGACTGCATCTGGACGTCGAGGCTCATGGGTGGTTGAAGTCCCACGGTGAAGAGCTGGACTTGCTGTGTCTCGGTTAGCGGCCCGGCACGAGCAAGCAGGGACAGGAATTGTTCCTGATAGTCCGCCACGGCTCCGGTGCGACGGCAGGCGGCGAGGTCGCCGAGCGGATTGGTGCGCAAGGGCGGCCCAAACCGGAGATTAAGGAGCTCGGTGAAACGTCGCCACGACGGTGTGCCGTGTTCTTGCTCAATGCGCATGTACCAGATCTGCGCGTTGTCGAGCAGGTGGATCGATGCCATCCACGTCTTCTCCTCCTCCAACACCCGGAACCCGCGGAAGTATGCTTCACAGCGGTGGATGAAGGGCAGGGGGTCGCCGCGCCCGTCGAACTTGGGAAAGTCAAATTTGTGGAGCTTGGGTCGTGTGTCAGCGTGGTTGGCAAATTGGGCGAAACCGCGCGGTGGTGGGTTACTGGTGGTCGACGGTGGTGGTGGTGGTAGTGGACTGCTATGGGGCGGCGTTAGCGGTGGAAGGCTGCTGTGGAACGGCGGTGGCAGTGGAGGAGTCGGCGCATGGCTGCTGGTGAGAGGCGGCGGCGGCAGCGGTGGTGGTAGGTAGGTTTCGAGGCGCAAGATGGAGGCCTGCTGGGCTTGTTGGCGGCGGTCGATGTCGGTGATCTTGACCTCGAGGCTGTTGAGCTTGGCGAGAACGGCTTGTAGTGCGGTTGCCGTGTCACCGGCAGCGGCGGCGGCGGCGGCGGTCTTGTCCTTGGTGTCGGAGGACATGGCGCCAGGTGAAGGAACGCCTGGATCGTGATACCAGATGTTATGGTGTTGGATAGCTAGAGCTGTTGCCCGCCCATCGGCTTAAGAGGTGATTAAGGGATAGAGTTAGGAGATAACTTGCTTGCTTTATTCAAACGACGCCGTCTCAATTTATAGAGACGTCCAGGTTACAAACTCGAACAACTAACAGACTCCTGTTTACCTGGAACTAACACAAACCAACTAACAATGATCCAACAAATCTTAACAAGCAATACTCTAACTTACGGACTACTCTGCTGCCTCCTTCTCGATCTTCTTGTTTCGCCTCTGATAGGTACGGCCCCACATAACATGCTGAATAATGAAATCTTCCGGCATGTTACAATATGAATCCTGGATTATGAAACTATGATAATCTCCCTGAGGTTAACTCACTAGCGAGGTTTGTCTTCATTTAGCTGGCCAGGGTTCAGTTCTCACCAAAATCTATTAAGTGACCTCTAACCTAAGGTCTCTCACACTGTTATTCCTTTTTCCGATAATGAAAAACTATTCAACATATGTAGCACAAACATTTTAAGTGACACAAAGCAATATAGAGCCGGTACTTTTGATAGAAGCTATTTTCAGATTTGTCCAAGTTTTTATTATGATTTAATATCAATTTAACATTAACTGCAAATCAAAAAAACCTAAAGCACGATAGATCTTAAGCACAATGAGTAAGCTCCCGTGTGGACAGGCTCCCAAAGGCTCCGGCTCATCCATGGTGCAAATGGCTCGTGGGATTCGGTAAAGCCAGCAGTCATTGAAAGAAGCAGGAGCCTTTGGATGACAGGCCAAACAGGCCCTATTAGAGAACAACTCACTATGTAAATACAGTTATTGATTCTTTTATCGGGTCTATTGAGACGGTAAACTCTTCCGACATCTTTTCTACTTCAGGTTTCCCCCTTTTTTTCCCAGTGTTTTATTTATGTTACGGGAAAACATGAATGACCAACTACTTTTCCATGCTGGGAAGCATATCCACTGTGTATAACCACGTAAATTGGATAGCAAAACTGCACGTCCATACAAATTTTGATATTACCAACGATTTCTCAGTGTATACAAAAGGGAGCCCAATCATATTACATAAGGCCGCCAGCACACGCAAAGGCATTTCAGAAGCATATAAGGTGGGTTAGACTGGCGTTCAATGAGCCCGATTGATCCGATTATATTGACAAAACCTCCATTTCAAACACAGTAATTTAATCCATTCTTAATTTCCTGTGAGCATTGAACTGATAAAAAATTGTAGCTGGAACGGTTTTTTTAATGAAAACCGAGGGTCAGCCCTCTTATCGAAAAAATTTGAACTGATAAGAAAAATAGACACCGAGCACAATCGACAATGTACCAACAAGCATAAACAGTAGTCATGGGTCGAAACCAAATTTGATGAGGAGACCAACACCAAAACGTCCGTCCGTCCCTATCCCCCTAAACTGAACCAGCCTCGCCCGGAATAGAATCCGAATCATGTAGAGCGCGCGACAATTCCCCGGAACTTTACCAAACAGACCAACCAATTCCAATCACGAGTGGTGCCCCCACCCTAATCCCAGCGATCCGTAGGGCCCAAAGAGCAGACTCGCGCCCGCGGGGTGGGAAAGCCGAGCGTGGGTGGTAGGTCTCACCTGAATGGAACAGGAGCAGCGGCGCGTGGGACTCGACACGGGGAGATGAGGACGCCGACGACAGCCATGGAACGGAGTCGAGGGTGGTGGTAGGCCAGGCCCAGGCCGCCGGCAACGCTGGACCTCGGAAAATGCGGGCGGGTGCGGGGAAGGTTTTGGTTTTGATCACCGAGACGGGGAGGTGGAGAGCGGCCAGTCGGTCAGTTTGTTTCTGGTGCACCGGTCCGTTTCATCACACCTCTTGAATGTCGTTGTGAGAAAATCTGAAGAACAAAAAACGTGAGAAAGTTCAAGGTCTTGGCATGCTCCGGTTTTCAACGATGTATTGACATGCCATTCTTTTTCAAAACAAAAAAGATGCTGTTATTCTTCCTGCCCTTCACAAGCTCGATCTCACCAGCACATAGGCCGAGCACGAATATGCAGGAAAGGAAAGGAAGGCCGGTTTTTGGCCATCCGCCTCGTGACCGGCCGTCGCTTCTTCCGCGCGCACGAGCCCGACGTCGCGGCGCCGCCGCGCCACTGGTCTAGTGCCCTGCCGACGCGGCAGATGCCTGGCGTCGAATCCTCGCCTCGCGGGGCCACTGAGATCGAGACCACGGTTTACAAAACCGCGAACCGGACCGGTTTTCGCGAAAACCGGGAAACCATCCGGTCCGGTTTACCGGTTGTCCGGTTTTTGAATTCAAAATTTAAAAAATTTAAAAAACAAAAATATGTAAAAAAATAGATGAAATTTATAGCACAATGGTGGAACAAGAACACGAAAATTCAATCGTTTGATGAGTCAAAAAAATTAAGCAAGATTTCTTGGTTGAAAAAGGAAGGAAAAAAAGAAAAAACCTTTTTTTCTGAACCAGCAAACTTTTTTGATTTTTTTGACCAAGCAAACGATCGAATTTTTGTGTTATTGTTTCACCATTGCACTGCAAATTGCATCTAGTTTTTTTACATATTTTTTGTTTTATTTTTCTCAAATGTTCAATTTTTTATGTTTTTTAAAATAAAAACCGGCGAACCGAGAAAAAGCGGACCGCATCGGTGTTCCGTTTTGCTCCCGGTTTCCGGAAATTTTCGTCCGGTTACCGACGAACCGGTCCGGTTTACTGTCGGTTTGCAAATTTTATATTCAAATTTTGAGTTTTGAATTTTTCTAGTTTTCAGACTGATTTTTCTAATTTTCCCAAAAACCGGAAAAATCGGTGGCCTCCGGTGTGACCGGCCAGAACGGGATTGTAATCCCTATTCGAGACCGGCGCTCTCTGTCTGAACCTGCAAGTGCAGCAGCACGTGTACCTCGTGCCAGCTGCGGGCCTTGTTTCACGTCGGATGGAGGAGTGAGCAAAATTTGTCTGCTGGGCCAGAAAGTTATCGGACCAGCCAGATCCATTTAAGGCTCACTTCTCAGCGGCCCCAAACGAATTGAGCCCAAGAGTCACTTCTCAGATCCGTCTATTCATTTTCTTTTTGAGGGCCCAATTCTACTGTGTATAATTTGATGCCAATTGAACGAACAAACCCAACACAAGGTACCAAAATGCACGATGTACATTTTTTCAAAACAAAAATAGCAATGGGGTTTAACAGTGTACTACACTGAAATGCGCAATGCTATATGGGGTTTAACAATGTACGTTTTTGGTAAGCTGGCATATATAGCACACAGTACCTTGACTGGAAGTCTGGAATTAGTAATACCGGTACACAGTAGCCATGGGCCCTGGACGGCTGCATGGATGCAGTAGAGATTTCTCTTTGCTGGGTTACATTGTTGGGGAGACAGGGAGCAGCTGGCACCACGCCCGACTTGTTAACACGAAGCTATACCGGGGACCACCGCAAGTACTGTTGTCGGATAATGGATATACTACGGCGCCGTGCTCTTCGTACACGCCAAAGGTGCCCGTGATGTTCGGGATTAGCCAGGTTTAATTTGTGTGTAAAGCTGCAGTGCTCGAGGCGCGAGATGATGATCCTGCAAACAGAAATGGACGATCGAGAAGCCAACTTCTGCAACCAGCTAGTACCATACGAACAGAGTTACAACTATTGCATTATCTTCGTCTTCTAGCTTATCCGCACGTTGCCCAAGGAGTTATGTGTAGTATAATGCAATAGTTTTAGAGGGTCTATGCAGGCCTGGGTCTTTGCCCCTTTTCAGAGAACCGGAGGGCTTTATTGAGAGGAAAACAATAACATGTCATACAACAGAAATTACTGGTTTTGTAATTGGTTGTTCTATATACTTAATGGCCTGGTATCTACCAATATCATGCTAAAGACACCGCAAACTTGATGTCATTAGGTTTGTTGAATTGTGTTACTTATCTAGCTCCGATTTATTGCCTTGAAGATTTTGTAATAATGTAGCAAAAGCAGTTGTTCTCTCTCCACTCCAAATTGAACTACAATGAAGATGGCTTTTGTGCTTTAACCCGTTAGCTCCTTGCTACAGGTGAATCTGGCAGCGATCGGTTCAGATTGCTGCGGGAGGCTGCGCTGTTTTGATTGTAAAGCCATTGATTTGTTTGCTACAGTAAAAAGCTGCAGCCACAGCCATAAAAAATCTCAAGCGAGCTGCCTCTGAAGCTGGTAGGATCCTTCTCAAACGAGCCCTAAATTACATACTTCCTACAATTCTTTTTCCAAAACTTTATTTAAAGCTTATAGCCGGTGCAAACTTTTGAATTTGGAATTGAGTACTTTACGGTATACCATGGACTGGTGGGCCCAAAAGTATTATGGATGAAATCTATCCATTCATGTAAATAGGTCACACTAACTTAGTCTCTAGTTAAGTCATTTTCTTAATAATATCTTTGTAGTATCTACGATACCTTATTATAATACTATGACAAAAGATACTATGGCATTTGTGTATCCAAAATGTATCATAATGATGATTTGGACCATGGGTAGAGAAATTAAACTGTATGCGTCCATTGGGGGTACCGTAAATGATCATCACTGAAAATTTGTAGAGACCGTCCTTGTCATCCCAGCGCGTTGTCCTACCAGAATCCACCATCGACGTCCATTCTTGATCGGACGGTCTTACCGTTTCGGCGCGAAGCTTTCCCGCCCAATCAAAATCCCCAGGGCTCACCACCACCGACCAGTCGACCACCGCCGTCGGCGCCGCCGCGATGGAACTCTCCGCCGCCTTCGAAGAGCGCGTCCGGCAGATGGAGGATGCTCGGAACCAGAGGCTCGCCCTCCTCCACGTCTGTCCCCCTTCTCCCCCTCTTCCTCCTCTCCAGAACCCTCCAAACCCTAACCCACCGACCTCACCGCGGCGCCTCTTTCCTCCCGTTTTCCTGCGGCGCAGGCCGAGAAGGAGCTCCAGGCCGCCAATTCCCGCCTCCTCCAAGCCAAGATCGCCGCCGCGCGCCGCCTCGAGCGTCGCCGCCTCCTCCTCGAGCGCCGCGCCGCTGATCTCGCCTCCCGCGCCCTGGCCGCCCGTGCCGACATCGACGCCGCCCGCGCGCGCCGCCTCGCCGTCACCCGCGACCTAAGGTTAGTAAGGCGATCCAGGATCCCTCCTCTTCTATCTATCCCTCCAATCTCGCCGTCGCATTTCGTTTCTGATTGATTCCACATCTGGATGCTCAAACTGGGCGCGCAGCTCGGTGAAGAGAGAGATCGAAGAGGCGGAACGGAGGGAGGAGGACTGGGACCGTTTCTACGAGGCCAAGAGCAAGGAGATGGAGGAGTTCCAGGCGGTTTCACGGCGGTTCGAGGCGACGACTCGCGAGGAAGTGCAGAGGCTGAGGGATTTGGTATCTCAAGTATGGTCCCAGACTCCCAGTCCTTTGCATCCATAAACTATGAGCTTATCGCAGTTTCTAGCTAATTAAGCCTAATCGCAATTGGCCACACTTGCATCTGGAAGTGAAGTGGTGAATTGTTAATTCTGTTCGCCTTGGCATGTTCAAATCAAATGGCAACAGGGCAGGGATGTTTAATAGGTTCAGTCAGTAGCTAGTAGCTTGTCTTTTGAGTTAAGTAGCTTGTACTAGCTCATTGTTTAGAGATCGAGTGTCATTGGCCTGCCCAATGGAATGGACCACATGGCATCCTGGGAACTATGCCTTGCCGTTTAGTCAAATGTTGTCTTGCCTTCTAGTACATTTCACTGCAATTCAGACGGCCCAGATCGATGAGGGTGCTAACTGCTAAGTTCTTGGGTATGGTTGCTGACCCCCTGAGAAGAATTTGAATTTCAAGCTTGTTGTTTTTCCTTTGGTCTGTTGCTTACCTATGTTTGGGATAGGGGGGAGTATAGTTTTGTATGAACATTCGATAAGAGGTGTTATTTGTCAAAATGGTTCATGTTACTTATATGCTAATACGGATAAGTATATGTTGCTATTAATGGTTGCACTTGGATCAGAAGTTACTGTCAATGCCAGATTCTTTGAGAATCATTGCTGGATAATTTTGTCCTATTAGATCATGGTAGCGGAAATTACTTTTCAGGGAAGCTGTTTACATATTTTATTTCTCTTGCATCTATTTTATCAAGTTGCTGTTACTTTACTTACCCACACAAGAAAACAATTCATTGCTAGTCATGGACCATGGTCCGCACATAACCATTAACTTCACAGGCATCCAAGTAACATTGATCCGAATTTAAAATACAACCTGTTCATGTATGTAAGAATTCCCCCTCCTATGAAATTATTGATTGGTCCATTCTATATAAGGTTTTGCAGTGGAGATAGGAGCAATCTCAAATAATGTACAGTTTCAGATCTACCAATCCGAACCAGCCAATAGGGAACCATAGTGCTCAAGATCCCATCAGGCACTTATAAATACCTTACTTTATATCAGCCAATGTTTGTGTGATTGTGTCTTCATGTAGGGTTAAATTACTGTTCGACAGATGTTGTGAATTGATATCTGTATCTGATTGAGATGGCACCTTTAATGGTTAATTGGCTCAGCTAAAATCAACTCTGGAAGAGCTGCAGACCAGCGAGATGTACTCGAACAATGCCGAGATTGCTGCTGCAGAAGCCAGGAAGTCCGATCTGACGGCAAAGAAGGCAAAGCTGGACGAGAGCCTGGCTTCAGCGCGCCAGTTCAGAGAGTTGCTTCAGCAGCAGCTCCAGAAAGCTTTCCGTTCACAGGTTGGGGATCAAAAAACAGCACAAACTGCAGTCTTATCTTCAGGCACGTACAATCTTGCATAAGGAAAGCGAGGACACCTGCATTTGTGATTTGTGTCCAACGAATCCTTTCATGCACGATTCATCGGTTGTGTACAAGAGAAACAAACTTGATAAGTTGATAGATACTCCTAAGTAACAAGATACAAAGTTGGAGTACATTTAGTTGTCTATGGAAGATCTTTTTTTCTTTTTTTCTCTATGGCCATATGGTACTTTTGCATAGTTTCAGAACGGAGGGAGTACTATTCAGTTATTACTTCCCTGGAAATGTCGGCCCTGGCTTGGTTTTGCCTTCGCCATGCTGTGTGTGCTAAGCATAAATACTCTCCACATTTTGCTGCAAGATCTTTTGATAAGTCACGAGCCTTTTCACCCAGTGGATTGGTACTGGCGCTGCGAAGAGTGCAGCGTACTCCTCTCATCAATGTGTGATCGCCATATATTTGCATGCTGCCCGGAGGCAAAGTGGACGCTTTAGGGTTGGTGTGTGCCCCCTCGCCAACTACTCACGCACTTGTACCGCATTCGTTAAATGCTGCACATGAGAAGCTTTCGTGCGATGTCAGGTACGAATCGTACGTGCATAGTAGCAACAACGAAATACGGCTGTAATTCATAAATTTTGGTGAATAAATGTCTTGTCAGGTGCTAGATACAAGAAGCGATACAGAGCACATTTGATAAGAGTCACGGCCATACTAGTGTCTGAGACGAGGAACTCGTCTTCAATGCACCAATTTAGGCGTTTAAAACAAATATAAGGAAATTGATACTCTTACGACCGATCATCCGACCGAGTTCCGACTGTGCATGATCAACTGCTGTCCGATGCATGAGTCTGTCATGTGACGATCGCTCCACTGCGTGATAATGCAAGTCGTACTTGAGCTGTATGTTTCAATCGGATGCATAGCAGCATTGAAAAAATAAAAAAATGGAAAAGAATATTAAACCCATTGTATTCCTATTCAACCAATGTGTTGAATCAAAAATAAACACAAGCTAAGATATACTTTAGAAATATATAACAAGTTTAGGTAATGTACACCCTGAGCCGATCAAACTAACCGAAAGATGCAAGCAATATATGCTATAACATCTGTCATCCACAACATACGCTACAACCATGTTGACAACACATCATATGTTCCCTCTAAAAAAAAAAGACAAACCATCATATTGCATCTCCCATTGAGTAAAAATATAACAAATAACAACTCAACCTCGTACACCTGAGTTTCTCACACTACCACAACATGCACATATTCCTTCTCTAGATAGAAAAACTATCATGCACACTTCTATTTGAGCAAAATTGAAACAAACAAGCAATTGGCAAGCGCAAATATGTGCATTCTAAGCATCTTTTCGCGGGTAACATGTACATGCATCCATCCTTGGATAGATAAGCATCCAATGCACTCCAGTCAAAGAAAGTAAGTAACGGCGCATGTTTTAGGCCATGAAACGTTCAAACGTTTCATGTATCTATTGAATCAAAAATAAACTTAGAAACATATGACAATTTTAGGTAATGTACACCCTAAGCCGATCAAACTAAACGAGAGATGCAAGCAATACTATAACATCTGTCATCCACAACATACCCTACAACAATGTTGATAACACAACATATGTTTCCGAAAAAAGAACGCATGATATTGCATCTCCCATTGAGTGAAAATATAACAAAATAACAACTCAACCTCGTACACCTCAACAACAAGCACATATTCCTTCTCTAGATAGAAAAACTATCATGCACACTTCTATCTGAGCAAAATTGAAACAAACAAGCAATTGGCAAGCGCAAAATATGCGCATTCTAAGCATCTTTTCGCAGGCAACATGTACATGCATCCATCCTTGGATAGATAAGCATCCAATGCACTCCAGTCAAAAGAAAGTAAGTAACGCGCAGGTTTTAGGCCATAAAACGTTCAAACGTTTCGAGCGTTCACGTCACCGGATGCGGTGCCTTTGGCAAGCGGCGACCGAAAACAAGCCCCACACATCTCCAGCAGTCCTCTACCAAAACCGTGCTTATCGTTTTGTGTCACTCGTACGCGTGTACATTCACCGAGACAAGTGTCATGTTCATCTGTAAGCACCGTGTCGATGCGACCCTCTGATATCTCCAGCAGTCCACCACCGACTACATGCATACACCCATTCTCTGGAAAGAAAGCCATCCTTGACCGAGCACAAAAGTCGATAAAAACTCCCGAACTCCTTTCCATCCACAGCAGTCCCTCATAAGACGGCGGATCCGTATATAAATACCACCCTGTACCAAGCCACTTCTACAAACAAACCACTCCAAGTTGAGTCTAGAAACAAGTTTTTCTTCCAAATAGCCGATTATTAGCCTGTTTTTCCTTCTCTTCCAAATAGCCTCCTGCCCTCCTCCCCCACTCAGCCCCCGATTCACTCCCGCAAGAAACACCATGGCTGACAAACACGGGTAAAAGCACCGCGGCCGCCTAAACAAAGCAACCCCACCCCGGCAGCCCCCCACCCCGGCAGCCCGGCACTCACTGGGCACTCGTCCGTTGCAAGCTGCGGCCCGCCCTGCTGCCGGTGAGGGAGGTCCCCGGGTTTTTATTATAGTAACCGCAGAGGAGAGAGAAAGGAGAGAGAGAAGGCGCGGCGCAGTCTCTCTCGCAGAGGCAGTGGCAGACGGCAGTGCAGGGCAGGCAGAAGCTGCTGCTGCTGCGTCGCGTGCAGCGTGCGCGGCCCCCTTCTCTTTTGCTCGCCTCTGCCTACTGCTTCCTTTCCTTCCCCCACCCCGAGGAGGGAGGAGGAGGGAGAGAAAAAAAAAAAAAGCTTTTTTTAAAAATCCCACCCCCAGCTCGCCTCGCTCGCTGCGACAGCGCATACGCCCTCCCCCGCTGCGTATACCGTATGTATCTACGGTGACGCGGTGCGGTAGGGTTTGGTCTCGTCTCCGGCGGCGGGCGGCGGCGGAGCAGGACGCGGCGGATCTGGAGGCGGCGGCATGGGGAACAAGATTGGCGGGAGGCGGAAGGCGGGTGTGGAGGAGCGGTTCACGAAGCCGCAGGGGCTCTACGAGCACCGGGACATCGACCAGAAGAAGCTGCGCAAGTTGATCCTCGAGGCCAAGCTCGCGCCCTGCTACCCCGGCGCCGACGACGCCTCCGGGGAGCTCGAGGAGTGCCCCATCTGCTTCCTGGTAAGCGCGCGTGGGGAGATCTCTTTCCCCATTTCCCCCTTCTCTCTTTTTCTTTCACTTGCGTTCCTCTCTTCCGAATTCCGGCTGCTGCTTCTGCTCTGGTGCGAGCGCCGAGCGTCGCGGCTTGCTGGTGACGCGGGATGGGGGAACCAGCTTTGGCGCGCTACCGCGTAAGGATTAATAGTTCGATTAGCGGCTGTTTTTGTTGGATTTCCGAGAGCCGTTGCCCCGATTCTGTACGACGGAGGACGGTGAGTGAACACGTGGTTCTCGATGGTGTTCTAGAACCTCTTCGGACCAGAGTTTTAGTACGCTTAGGCACGTTTCTAGGCTGATGGCACAATTTGTCGACTAGTTCTGAGAATGCAGTAACAGTGGCATCACATTTCTTGTTCTGTGCGCATGTGGTGGTACCTGTTGCGCTGCTTGTGCATCTTCTGCATTGTGAAAAATGTGACTTTACCACATTTGACGGTGGTGTTATGTTGGCTGGTGAATGAGTCGAAATGTCTTTATTATGGCTGGGTAACTGAAAACTGATACGCAGCCCAGGATTTAAATGCTGCTGCTGTGAATTACTCGGGGAGACCTTTGTGTTGCTGTGTGTACATGTGACTTTAGATTGTGTTTTTGGACGCTCTTAGGACCAGAGTTTTCGTGCATATGAATTCGTTCATGATTCGCTGCTTGTTTGATACAAGTTTTGCATAGTGCAGTATTGGTGTCAACATACGTTGGTATCTGACGCTCGGCTAGGACATCATATTGTATATGTGTATATTGTGCGAATTGTGGTACCATGTGGCTCACATTTGGTGATTTGATTATGGTGATTGTTTTTTTTTTTTCATTTCTTTGCTGGGGCACTGCTACACTTGGATGGTTTGATTGCCAATGTGCCAGTGATTTTAATTCCTAAAGGAAGATGGGTTGAGTTATGTTATTCTATAATCTGTATGCTTATGTGTTTGTAATGTTGTAACACATTTGAGCACTGCATGGATTGGGTAGTACTTTTAGTCTTTGGATGTTCCTTGGATGGATTAATTTGTTCGCAAGAAACTTTTTAACTCCATTGCAAATAATTAGCTCTGCCATCTCTATTGGGTGCCTTTGACTCAGAAACCATCAAGAATCCTGAGGGTTGCTATTTAATTTTAATGCTGTTAGTTGCGTGTATGCTGAAGATGGATGTGATTCTGCTTTTGCATACTTATTGCTAACCTTACTCCTGTTGTACGCCTCACTCTATTGGATGAGATAATTGTTGTTCATTGATATTCTGTATATATCAGACTTATATAATGACATTAATTTTGCTGCATCTACTGACGCACATGGCTTAGTCAGATGTTTGATTGTACTGTTACTGCAATCTAGTGAATCTGATCACTAGCTTTGAAACTACTTGAGGAATTCGGTCAATAGTAGTTTAGGAAAGATTGGTTATTGTATTCTTAGAAGCATTTTAGCATTCTAGTTTCCGGGTTTTAACCTTAGATAGAGAATTCAGGTTCTTCGTGTACTACTGTCCTCCTGAAAACCGTTTGTTAATGTGTTGCAGTACTACCCAAGCCTCAATCGTTCAAAATGTTGCTCGAAGGGGATATGTACAGGTAATGCATCTACACTAATAATGATTTGGTCAACCATTTCCCGTGAGTTTCCTTTACATATCCTGATTGACATGTTTACAGAGTGTTTTCTTCAAATGAAACCGACACATACTGCTCGGCCTACACAGTATCCTTTTTTTTTTTCGTCTCTTGTCTTAATTTTATATTACTTTGGCAATCTATGGGCCTTGTTATGCAATAAAAAAAGAACTTAACCATTGAAGATGCCCATTCTGCAAAACATCCAATTATGCTGTGGAGTATCGCGGTGTGAAAACAAAGGAGGAAAGGAGCATAGAACAGTTTGTAAGTCCTATGTTTGAACACCATCACCTTTCTGCGTATGTATTATCAGTTTCTTAATATTATTTTTCATGCTTAGTCCTTATTGGTTTATGTATAACATATTGCAGGAGGAACAGAAAGTCATAGAAGCACAGTTGAGGATGCGCCAGCAAGCACTTAAAGATGAAGAGGATAAACTGAAAAGAAAACAGAGCAGGTGTTCTTCTACTAGAACGGTAACTCCAACAAAAGAAGTGGAGTATCGAGATATTTGCAGCACATCATTGTCAGGTCAGTAGTTGTGATTAACATTGTTATTGTTTTCAGGTTAGCAGTTGTGATTAACATGCTTGCTTAATGATTTCTGTAAGTTAGTCCAGTATTTTACAATTTCATATTGCCATGTATTTTCCAGCGCCATCATATCAGTGTACCGAGCTAGGAACTGAATGTTGTTCATCTGAACCCTCGTGCTCTACCCAGGCTACGATGCGGCCTTTCCATTCTAGGCATAATCGGTGAGACTGCCCTATCTCTCTGATTTTCCATACGAAAACATTCAAGATTTTTTTTGTTGCAAGTTGCAACTGGTATTTGCATGTCTACATTACTCAAATTCTATCTCTTATTTTGACAAAGAAAATGTCCAGGGCTCTTGAGACCACATTGGCATCTAACAATTGTACCACTTGTTTTTGCTGACAGCGATGATAACGTTGACATGAATCTGGAGGAGATGATGGTTATGGAAGCTATTTGGCGTTCTATTCAGGTGAGGGGACAGCAATTATTTTCAAGAATATGTGCAGTGTATGTTGTAAATAAATAAGATAATGAATGTTGATCTGTAGACTGATTAGATTGTGACTTTCAACAGCTGCAAACATAGAGTGACATTTGCATAAACAAAAAATACTGAACGAAATTAAAAACATTTTTTGTTAAAGTAAACACGGTGAAAGTGGAGTATTTTTAATTCCATACTATCTTCTCTCTTAAATAAATATAGGAATGTGTTTCACTGGTTACATTTTTAACCCAATACCTGTCATGCAAATATCACATTGCCCATCGTAATGCTGAGTGGTCCAAGTAATTTGAGCATAGTCATATTACTGACATAGGTTTTATCAGGTTCTCTTTTCATCTTTATCTTTTGCTATAAATTGCCCTTGAAAGCACTACTACACCTGTTAAGAAAAAATAGAAGTCTAACCTGTTGAGGTATCAGAAGGGCAACAGCACAATGTGTTGTGGAATGGCGCCGGGGGCCTCAGCCCACAACACAAGAAGAGAGAGACTTAGTCTTCTTCCTTGCCTACCTTTACAGTACATCTACCCTCTTCATATAGACATAGGAACACCAACCCTAGCTTCCATTACAGTGTGCTGCCGGCCCATAAAGGCCCAGCTGGCTGCCCGTAACAAAGGGTTAATGGCACTTTCTCATTCTTTTTCAATCCTTTATGAATAGCTTGTTTCAGAGCATATGAAGTTAGAGTAACTAAACTAAAACTATAGTGGGTGTGCTTGGCTCTTAATGAGTTTGTGTGTATTTTTCTATTGCTATAAAAGTGTTCCCTCTGAAACTTTGCATAAAGTTCCCAGATACGTGCCTGTTATATCTTGATTGCTGCATGCTTAGACCCAAGTAAAATCTTACACCAGGGGTCAACACAGATGGTAATTTAAGTAAAACCAAGTCGTAAGCATAGTAACACAATTGTTGGTGTCCATTGACATGAGTACCAATTTTTACGAGAGGTATTGATACTAAAATTACTTTTGAGATTCTTAAAACGAAATCCAGATACACAGTTTCTGTATCACATTCGTCCGATTTCTGCTTCTACTTTACCACTCATAGGATATTAAAAAATGATCTCACTTTGAAATTTATGTATTTTCTATGTCCAAGAAATGTTGTATCTGTTTCTTATTTTATTTTATACTTTAGCAGGAACAGGGAAATCTAGCAAACCCAGTTTGTGGCAACTATTTTCCTATAATGGAGGCACCGCCACGTGAAAGGCAGGCATTCCTCCCAGCTGCCCCACTAGAAATACCTCATCCTGGTGGATATTCTTGTGCGGTTGCGGCTTTGGCTGAACACCAACCACCGAGCATGGACTTCTCTTACATGGCTGGCAGTAGCACATACCCAGTCTTCGACATGATCCGCCGACCATGCAACATCTCCGGTGGAAGCATGTGTGGTATGGATAACAGTTCACTTGATAGCTGGAGCGGGATAGCACCAAGTTGCAGTAGAGAAGTGATAAGAGAGGAGGGAGAATGCTCAACAGACCACTGGTCTGAGGGTGCGGAGGCAGGAACAAGCTATGCTGGATCAGACATCGTGGCAGATCCATCAGCCATGCAACCATTGCCTTATGCTGAAAATTTCGCAATGGCTCCAAACCACTTTCGTCCGGAGAGCATTGAAGAACAGATGATGTTTTCCATGGCTGTTTCTCTAGCAGAAGCTCATCATGGTAGAACGCACGCACAAGGGATGGCATGGTTGTAAGTTGTAACAGTAATTTTGACACCGTCCTGCCTTTCCCGTTGCGCTGCTGTTCGACTTCTCTCCCTGCTTCTGCTTCTTTTTGCCACCTCTTTAGGCATTTTGTTTTCTTTTTCCTTCTCTTTTTGGATGTGTTGGTTCATGGCTTGATATAGATCCTGCTATAGTCATCCATTGTTATATGTATGTAAAATGGAATATGTGGAAATAGAAAAGGAAATGGGTCAAAGTTCTTTTGCTGGTACTGGTAGGATGCATATGGAGTTTTCGCATTGAGAAAGCGCCAGTGTATTGTATATCTTGCAAATTGCAGGTATTCTTGTTGCTGGGGCTGGCACTGGAGCAGAGATGCTTTCTAACTACTCTCCTCGTTCTTAGTATGACGAAATGTTTTAACTACTCTCCTCGTCTTAGTATGATGAAATGTTTTCAGTAGCTTGTGTAAGTGAGCAGTATCAGCTGATGCAGATATCTCTCTTTGTGTTCCTGTTTTCATGTAGACACATTGATCAATGATTCGGCTAATTCTGACCTTGACCCGCTTATGGATGATTCGTCCAGTATTGTACGTATGTTTATGAATCCAGAAACTTTGATCTGAAATGCACAAACACTATCAATTGCAGTGACTTGACGTGCAGGTTACCAACGTTATCCGCTTGTACCTTAGAATCTAGAGTGTTGAAACTGGTTGGCATGAGCTGTTGCACACGATTCCGGATTCCAAACCGTGAAGCTGACAAAAGAAGGTTCCCTTCGTGGACCTGAAGCATCCTGCTTCAGTAGTTCAGTTGCACGTTGGATCAGGTAAGAATGTAAGCTGCCGACGTGAACGCGTAAAGTCAGCCAGATTGGAATGTGAGGTTAGTCCGATTTCTGACCCGATTTGGAGAATCACGGGCAATTCTACATACAAAGTGTTTGGGTGAGAAATGAAAGGGTGCTCCTGGATTGAGAATTGTGGCCCATGAAACTGTACAAATTGTCTGCCTTCCAAAAAAAAAAAAGTAGAAAGGTCTACTTGATGCAATTCCACCTATAATCTTCAGTTGTTCATTCTTTTCAATTTCTTCTCATGTCCGCTATGCTGCCCTGTTCGTCAGCTTCAAGCTACTAGCATTTCCTATCTACCGGTGTTAATCCAAAACATGTCGCTTCTCCCGTTGCATCAAAGTGAAAAAGCGTCAGAACGACATACGTTTCGTGTTCCATCATCTCGCATTGGAAATTCTTCCACTCAGGCGCGCCAATCGCCTTTTGGTATGCATCTTTCCCGGATGGAGCAACGCCATAGCAATGAGGACAACAAGGGCAGGTGTGCCTTATCTGTCGAGTGTCGACCATATTCTCATCTAGGAAAGAACAGGCTGAAACGAAACATAAGTTTCGCTAAATCGAATTCATATGGGTTGCTCGTACTGGGAATGTCAAACCTGTCACTGGTGGTTATCAGTCGCATGCAGATTATGCAAAGGAAGGGATGAACAGAGTGCTACCTAGCTTGAGTGCTATACTATGTAGGAGTAGCTCAGTAGGTAAAGCTTTCTTCAGAAGTATGATTTTTGGAATATTTATTTAAGAATGTACCATACGGGGCTCCCGTTTCAAAAAAATGTACCATACGGGGAAATCTCATATGGAGACATTTGGAAACAACCAACAAGATTCTAGATCAAATAAAAATCATTTGGTAGATTATACATCTTGGATGGGTCCTATGAAAACCCTTATAATTTTATTTTAAAAGTAAGTCCCAATATCTACGAAAATATTTGCAAAAGTTCGTATGAAACTAATGCTATGTTTAAAAAGAGAAATATTGGACTATACAATTACTTACTTTCTTCCGATTATGAATTTAGAAAGTCTAGAGCCAAGCTTGTGTACATGTGGCCATTAATGTATGAAAGTATAGTTCTCCAGTTATCCGATGCATTAACACAGAATATCTAGTACTCCTTCTGCACCACAACTTACCTAGCATGTACTATATTTTTCAACTTTTGTCAAATTTTATTTGTTATGAAATTTACTTAAACAGCAGTGTCTCTTCATTGCGAAATATATTCTCCCAATATCTTGTACTATTCGATCCAGGCACACACTAACTTTATTTAACCACGATGGACTTTCGTCACAAATTTGTAGGCCTTTAGAAAGCTCTGAGGGCTATCTATAAATATTTAGGGGGTGTTCGGCGCACCCCCTCTAAACTTTAACACCCCGTCACATCAAAGACAATCTTACTATTTAAACATATTTTTATTAATTTAATGACAAAACCTATGTCACGACCCCCCTCTAAATCACGAGACGAAACTAATGGGCCTAATTAATCTATGTTTTGCTACAGTGATGCTATAGTAACCATCGTCTAATCACGCCTTAATTACCCTTGTCGAGGTGTGGAAACCACGGCAAACGGGGGCCTAGCACGGCCTCCCTTTGAGATTCGGAGGGGAGCGAACGGTTCTAAGTGTTGGAATCGCGTACCAGAGAGAGGGGAAGAACACAAGCAGTTTACCCAGGTTCGGGCCACCAGAGGTGTAAAACCCTACGTCCTGCTTGTCTGGTATTACCCAAGTGTTGTGTGTTGGTTTCATGTAGGCACTCCCTTTTATAGTGCAAGGAGAGGCCAGACCCGTTCATGGGCCGTTACGAGGGCGCCGGTTGGCAGCCCTTCTCCGCCCGAGATGCCGGGCGTCTTTTTCAGTGTCAGCGGGCTTCACTCGTCCTACCTTCATTGTTCGATTGACTCCCGTCGTCCTGTCCCGTCGTTCGTACCACACGCGCGCGGCAGCCGGAGCGGTGGGGCGCGGAAAGGGGGCGGATGCACCGGACGGCCCCTCGGTCCATGCGATGCCCCGTACGGCGGCAGGCGGCGCTCGTCAGCCCACGCCCCCCTGCCAGCCGAACAGTGCGCTACAGGGCTATGACTGGACGGGTCACGTTCATCGGTCGCGGCCCTGCGTGACGCGCACGCGCATTGAAGTCCAGCGACCCGCCCGCGCGGCCGCGCGGGCAGTCGCTGGCAGGTGGGACCCCTCTGCGAGGAATCCCCGCGCCCCGGATCCGCGCGTACTGTAGCCGCACGAAATCCCGAGGCGTCTCGTCGAGCCGCGGCGCTATCAAGGCGCCACGAACTACCGTCGCCACGTGCCAGGCTCCCACAGGCTCGCGGGACCCCGCCCTTATCCGCGTCCCGCGGCGGGCCGCGGGGGCAGCAGGGCGTAGCCACGTGGCGATGCCCTACGGCTCGCGGCTGCGAGCCGCTCAGGAGCCCAGCGCCCCGTGCCAACTTGCTGGGCCGCTTCGGCCCACCTGGCGCGCGGCTGTCTTCCTCGGCCCAGGATGGACTTGGGCCGGCCTTTTGACCGGGGGAGTGGGGACCCTGGTTCCCAGTACACCGACAGGAGCCCCCGCCCCGGTGGACGCCAAGCGGGACGCTGGGGTCGATCGGGGCCCATTAGTCAGCCTCGTTGGGTAGGTTCCCGTGCGCGCGCCGTTCTTCCCTTGGGAGGCGAAACGCCGCGGCCCTGACAGTTGCGCGGCGCTCGCTCGCGAAGATAGTGGCGGGGCCCTCACAGACTTCTGTCGTCTATGGGGCGTCGTTTCGCCTGCCTCGTCCCGGCGCGGCGTTCCGACTTCTCCACTTCCACACTCTTCCGCCGCGGTTGCACTTCTCGCGCTCTCCGTCTTCTTGCTCCCTTGCGTTCCAGGGTTTTGTGAGTTCTTGCTTCTGTTGCTCTTCCCGCCGATGGCCGGAGACAAGAAAGCTCATCGCCGCCACCGCTCGACCTCGGCGCACCCGGTTCCTCCGCCTGCGGCCGCAGCGCCGGAGGAGCTGGCTCTGCCGGTGTCGAACTTCTTGCAGGAGGGGGACCTGGAGTTGGTGCGGCTGCACCTGCCGGACCCCCAAGGGCAAGATCGCATCGTGGTGCGCGCGGCGACCGCCGACGTCAACCCGGACCACGACGGAGGGGAGATCGTCTCCTTCCTCTCCTTCGTTCTGGCCGGGGCGATCCCACCGTTCTCTCTCTTCTTGATGGAGGTGCTGCTGCAGTACAAGATCAAGCTGGCGCACCTCACGCCCAACTCGGTCCTGATCCTGTCCGTGTTCGCGCATCTCTGCGAATCTTTCGTGGGGGTGCGCCCGTGCGTCGAGCTTTTCCGGCGCTACTACCGGCTTCGCTCGATGGGGAGGGACGACCCCGTGGGAAGCGTCCGCTTCAGCCGCCGTACCGAGGGCGAGTCCGAGTCGTACATCGACTTCGCGCCCAGGGCGCGGTTCGACCGGTGGCGCAGCGATTGGTTCTACCTTCGCAGCGGCGCACCTTTCCGTCGTCTCTCCTTCCCGCGATCCGCGCCGACCGAGACGTCGGAGTATTGGGAGGGTTGCCCTCGCCTTCCTTCATGGCTCCAGCCGGTGACCAACCGCATCGCCATCCTCGCCGCCGCCGGCCTCCATGGGGGGTTCGTGATCCACGACTTCCTGCGGAGGCGGATCGCCCCGCTGCGGGATCGGCCCCAACTGACGTGGAGGTACTCTGATTTCAACTTCGTCGGTCGGACCCGCCGGGGATCCAACTCCGATCTGACGCCGTCGGAGGAGAGGGCGGCGTACAATGCGCTGACGGACACCAATCCCCCCGATACCTTGAGGTATCCGGACGACGCGCAGCCACTGCATCTGGACCCCCGGCGTCGTGACATTTTGGCGGCAATGCCTAACATCAATCACGCCGGGCCTCCGCTAGTACGCCGCATTTGGGGGTCCGAGCATTGGTACTCCTTGGAGACTTGGTTAACGACGAGCTGTGAGTCGCCCTTGGCGAGGAGTTTCTTGACGCCGAGTTCCGCGGCGATCCGCATCCCTGCGATCAACCCCTCGTACTCCGCCATGTTGTTGGTGGCCTTGAAGTGTAGCTGGATGGCGTAGTGCAGCTCCTCTCTGGTGGGAGCCACCAGCAACACTCCTGCACCGGCGCCTTGTAAGGTGAGGGACCCGTCGAAGTATACGGTCCAAATGTCGTCGCCTTCACAAGGTTCGTCTTTGGCTGGACGCGCGGTGAGCTCTTCCCGCTCAACTACAGGACCGGGCGTCCATTCTGCCACGAATTCCGCGAGGGCCTTGCTCTTGATTGCGCTGGAGATTGTGAACTCGAGCTCGAACTCGGACATCTCCACCGCCCACTTGACGATTCGCCCAGTGGCCTCGCGGTTGCGTAACACCGTCTCCAGCGGGAAACTGGTGACCACCCGGATTGGATGGTTTTGGAAATAGTGCCGCAGCTTCCTTGACGCTATGAGGACCGCGTAGAGGAGCTTCTGCACTTGTGGGTAGCGCGTCTTGGCGTCGCGCAGGACCTCGCTGACGAAGTAGACAGGGCGTTGCACCACGCGCTTCTTCATTTCGGCGTCGCCCGTACCGATGTCGGGCGCGAGAGCTGCGTTGTCCGTCGACGTCGGAGCCGGAGCCCCCGGGTCGGCCGTGGGCGTAGCCCCCGAGCCACCGTGTGAAGGCGGTGCTGCAGCCCCCGGGCGAGCCATAACGTTTGTCGACGTCGGAGCCGGAGCCCCCGGGTCGGCCGTGGGCGCAGCCCCCGAGCTTTCGTCCGAAAGCGGTGCTGCAGCCCCCGGGCGAGCCATGTCGTTTGTCGACGTCGGAGCCGGAGCCCCTGGGTCGGCCGTGGGCGCAGCCCCCGAGCTTTCGTCCGAAAGCGGTGCTGCAGCCCCCGGGCGAGCCATGTCGTTTGTCGACGTCGGAGCCGGAGCCCCTGGGTCGGCCGTGGGCGCAGCCCCCGAGTTTTCGTCCGAAAGCGGGGCCGCAGCCCCCGAGCCGTCGCCTTGGTTCGGCGCGGCGCCGGCGCGCTTTTTCTTCCGCCGGGGTTCGTCGAGCATGAACTCTTCGCGTTCGGCGATGAGCGCGGCACTGACCACGGCCGGTGTTGCCGCGATGTAGAGCAGGAGCGGCTCCTTGTCCTGGGGTGCGACCAAAACGGGTGCTGAGGAGAGGTAGGCCTTGAGTTCTTGGAATGCGGCCTCGGCCTCGGGAGTCCATTGGAAGCGGTCCTTCCGCTTCATCAGCTTGAACATGGGTAGGGCGCGCTCGCCAAGCCTTGCGATGAAGCGGCCAAGCGCGGCCATGCAGCCTGTCAACTTCTGGACATCCTTGAGGCGGGTGGGCGGGCGCATGTTTTCGATGGCCTGAATTTTTTCTGGGTTGGCTTCTATCCCCCAGTGCGAAACCAGGAAACCGAGGAGCTTTCCCGCAGGGACACCGAAGACACACTTCGCCGGGTTGAGCTTGACCCGCTTATCGCGTAAGTTGTCGAACGTCTGCTTCAGGTCGGACAGCAGGGTCTCGCTCTTATGCGACTTGATCACGATGTCGTCGACGTAGGCCTCTACGTTCTTCCCGAGTTGCTCATCAAGTGTTTTGCGCATTGCTCGTTGGAACGTAGGGCCCCGTTTTTTCAAACCAAAAGGCATGGTCACATAACAATAACACCCCGCCGGGGTCATGAATGCGGTTTTTTTCTTCATCTCCCCTAGCCATGGGAATCTGGTGATACCCAGAATTCGCATCTAACATACAGAGTAAGTCACAACCTGCGGTTGAGTCAACTACTGTGTCTATGCGTGGCAGCGGGAACGGATCCTTGGGGCATGCCTTGTTGAGGTCGGTGTAGTCGACGCACATGCGGAGCTTGCCGTTGCTCTTGGGGACGACCACCGGGTTTGCCAACCAGGTGGGGTGTAGGACTTCTCGTATGAAGCCGGCTTCGAGGAGCCGGCGGATTTCTTCCCGGATGAACATCTCTCGTTCCGGAGCTTGTCGCCGAGCTTTTTGCTTCACCGGCCGGGCGGCCGGGTTGACCTTTAACTCGTGCTCGATCACCTCCCTTGGTATGCCGGGCATATCGGACGGCTCCCAAGCGAAGACGTCCGCGTTCTCCCGAAGGAAGGCGACGAGCGCGAGTTCCTATTTGGGGTCGAGCTCGGCCCCGATGGTGACGGTCTTGGAGCCGTCCGCGTTGACGGCGACCTGTTTGGTCTTCACCGGCTCACCGGCCGTCATCTTGGAGCGCTTGGGGGCAGGCTTGACCACCTCCGGGATGCCACCGAGTTCTGGATCCGCCTCCGCCGCCTTCTCGGCGGCCAGGATCAGCTCGGTGCACGCGATGGCACTCTTGTAGTCGGCACGGACGGTGATCACGCCCTTGGGCCCCGGCATCTTCATGGTGAGGTAGGCGTAGTGGTCGCATGCCATGAACTTGCTGAGGGCCGGGCGCCCGATGATGGCGTTGTAGGGGAGGTCGATGTCCGCTACGTCGAAGACCACCTTCTCCGTGCGGAAATTGTCCTGGGTGCCAAACGTGACCGGGAGCGTAACCCGCCCGAGGGGTTGGGCGCGTCCCGGAAGGACCCCGTGGAAGGGCCTTGAGGGCTCCAGGTCAGTTTTGCTGCCCTGGAGCATCTCGTACACCTGCGGGGTGATGAGGTTGATGCTTGCGCCGCCATCGACCAGCGTGCGAGCGATCCTCTTGTTGCACACCGTCGGCGCGACGATGAGCGGGAGCCGGCCGTCCGAGTTGTCGGGGCCGACCAAGTCGCTTCGGTCGAAGGCGATCGGGACCTCCGACCACTTGACAGGGCGGGCGGGAGCCATCCCCGTGCCCAGCGCGCACACTTCGCGGCGTAGGAGTTTCACCTGCCGCTTGGAGGTTATGGGCGCAGAGCCGCCGCAGATGACCGCGACGGTGTCCTCGTGGTCCTGGAAGAGGAGAGCTTCCTCGTCCTCCTGGGACCCCTTCTCGTTCCCCGCGCGCTCCTCTCTGCGCTTCTTGCGCTTCTCCGCGTTGGCAAGGATATACTTGCACTCCGTTTGGTCGTGCCACGTGGAGTCGTGGAACGCGCAGAACTTCCCCGTGGGGGGAGACTTCTCGCCGCCCTTCGCCGCTTTCGGGGCCGCGGGGGTTTTGCCCCCCTTGGCGCCCGTCGGCGCTGTGGCCAGGACTTCGCCCGCCTTCCGCTTCTTGGCGAGCTTCTTCTTCTGTTTCCGAGACAGAGGGCGATTGTCGTCCTCGTCCTCCTTCTCCGGGTCGGAGTCGTGCCAGGCCTGCGCTTCCTGCCGGCGCGCGCACCGGTCAACCAATCCGAAGAGCTCCACGACGGTTTGGGGCTCGTGGACCCCGAGCTCGCCCAACACGTCCTTGTCGCGCACGCCGTGAGCGAACGCCGATATGACCCGTGCCGGGTCAATGTTGGGGATGGTGTTGCGGACGTGGCTGAAACGCTGCACGAACTTGCGCAGCGGCTCGTCCTTCCGCTGAATGACCTTGTCCAGGTCAATCTGCGTGCCAGGGCGCTTGGCGGTGCCCTGAAAATTGACGATGAAGTCGCGGCACAACCCCTTCCACGACTTGACCGATTCGGGCGGCAGGTTCATGAACCAAGACCGCGCCGAGTCCTTGAGCGCGAGGTGGAAGTAGTTGGCCATCACGTCCTCCGAGCCCCCGGCCGCTCGCACCGCCGTGGAGTAGATCTGCAGAAACTCGGAGGGAGGCGCCGTCCCGTCGTACCGCTCCGGTATGTCAGGGCGGAACTTGTTGGGCCATGTCACGGCGCGCAGCCTCTTAGAGAGGGCCGCGCATCCACCAGAGTACGCGACGCGACGACCTTCGCTCTCCGCGCGCCGTCTCCTGTCCGGAGGCGGTGAGGCGGACGAGCCGGACGACGGCGCGCGTGTCGAGTGGGAAGACTGCGCGCGATGTCTTTCGTGGCGCCGCTCCCGGGAGCGCTCGATGCTGATGCGAGCGTCTTCGCCGTCGCGGCGGCGTCCCTCCAGCTTCCGCCGGAGGTCGTCCGGGCCACGACGGGGAGTCGTCGCGGAGAAAGAGTAGTCCTCCGTGCCGGTGTGCGTGCGCTCGGTAGGCACGTACGTGGGGCCCTCCGAAGAGGAGTTTGCGCGCGAGCGCGACGGACCCGACTTGGTTTTCGCCTGGCGCCGCGCCGTGTCCACCATTTTGGCGACGTCCCGAAGCCAGGGCCCAGCTGGCGAGCCCTCCGCCAGCTCCGGCGGTGGGCTGCGCAGCAGGTCCCTCGCCCGGTCTAGTGCCGCGGTGGGGTCAGGCTGTCAAAGGAGAGGCGCCGCGCGGGGCGCGGCACTGCTCATGCTCGGGTGAGGCGGCCCGTCCGCTGGACGACCGCAGAGAACCCGTCTGCGAGCGAGTGCGGCGCTGGGGCCGCGCGCCCCTCCGCCCCGCTCAGCCGAGCAGGTCGGGGAGGACGCGGGCCCTTGGCAGCTTCGCCGTAGGCGGCTGGTCCGCCATGATTTCCTCCTCCACCGACTCCGAAACGGAGCGGCGCCGAGGGTGCACGTCCTCGTCGCTGGAGGACCTGCGGCTGACTCGCCCAGCAAACACTTAGATCGAACGCGAAGAAGAAACTCAGGAACTACGACGCTCTCCTACCTGGCGCGCCAAATGTCGAGGTGTGGAAACCACGGCAAACGGGGGCCTAGCACGGCCTCCCTTTGAGATTCGGAGGGGAGCGAACGGTTCTAAGTGTTGGAATCGCGTACCAGAGAGAGGGGAAGAACACAAGCAGTTTACCCAGGTTCGGGCCACCAGAGGTGTAAAACCCTACGTCCTGCTTGTCTGGTATTGCCCAAGTGTTGTGTGTTGGTTTCATGTACAAGGCACTCCCTTTTATAGTGCAAGGAGAGGCCAGACCCGCTCATGGGCCGTTACGAGGGCGCCGGTTGGCAGCCCTTCTCCGCCCGAGATGCCGGGCGTCTTTTCCAGTGTCAGCGGGCTTCACTCGTCCTGCCTTCATTGTTCGATTGACTCCCGTCGTCCTGTCCCGTCGTTCGTACCACACGCGCGCGGCAGCCGGAGCGGTGGGGCGCGGAAAGGGGGCGGATGCACCGGACGGCCCCTCGGTCCATGCGATGCCCCGTACGGCGGCAGGCGGCGCTCGTCAGCCCACGCCCCCCTGCCAGCCGAACAGTGCGCTACAGGGCTACGACTGGACGGGTCACGTCCATCGGTCGCGGCCCTGCGTGACGCGCACGCGCATTGAAGTCCAGCGACCCGCCCGCGCGGCCGCGCGGGCAGTCGCTGGCAGGTGGGACCCCTCTGCGAGGAATCCCGCGCCCCGGATCCGCGCGTACTGTAGCCGCACGAAATCCCGGGGCGTCTCGTCGAGCCGCGGCGCTATCAAGGCGCCACGAACCACCGTCGCCACGTGCCAGGCTCCCACAGGCTCGCGGGACCCCGCCCTTGTCCGCGTCCCGCGGCGGGCCGCGGGGGCAGCAGGGCGTAGCCACGTGGCGATGCCCTACGGCTCGCGGCTGCGAGCCGCTCAGGAGCCCAGCGCCCCGTGCCAACTTGCTGGGCCGCTTCGGCCCACCTGGCGCGCGGCTGTCTTCCTCGGCCCAGGATGGACTTGGGCCGGCCTTTTGACCGGGGGAGTGGGGACCCTAGTTCCCAGTACACCGACAACCCTCATTAGATTCGTCTCGCGAATTCGAGCGGAGTCCTGAAATTAGTTTTGTAATTAAACTTTATTTGTAATCACAATATTCGTTGGAAAAACCCTCTAAAGTTTAAACCCCGTGCGCCGAACACCGAGAATTTAGTCAACCTCACTTGATTTTTGCAGAGAACTCCAATCATGAATCATGAAGCTATGACTATCTGGTCTCCTTAAAAAATTCGAAGGTATGACTGTCACATCTCATAAAATAATGTTGTACCCATGTTGCCCTCGGCGCAAAACGCAGCGAAATGAATGAAGCGGGCCCTTGGTGGCTCGTGGCCCCTGCTGGAGCCATTGGTTCCCGCCATGTGAGAAGTGGGAACTGTCTTCTTGCGTAGACAGCAAGGGTCAACGGCAGAAGAAATCTCTCCTGCTCCTATCACCCGCTGCTTAATTTGGTGGGTTAACCTAATCACGCGCGCATAATGCAGAGGAATCTTTGCCAATTATGCCATCTTGACCCCACCAAAGTCATCCATGGACCAAAGAGTTTAATACGGTTAATTCCGACTCAACGAGTCCGCACTTCGCCCTCGCAGGCCATGGCAGCACAAAAATGCTACGAGTACCACCCCGGTGACCTCTTGTGCTGGTGGCATTTTTCTTTTCCCAATGCAGAAGGTAGTCGATCGGCATGGACATCACTATTCACTACCCATTCACACAACATACAATATTGCCTGCAAAACCGTTGAACGCACTCGGTCGTACTATGTAAAATAGTATGAATCATGTTTTATGGCTCTATCGTATCACTGGAGGTGGTTCCTTGTACTTATCACTTGTTTAGGCTTCTTTCCCTTTATTTGACATTGTTATTGTGAATAATGTTAGCTACATGCCATGTTTGACTTGTTTAGCTTTACTCTTAGCAATGTGCCACTTAGTGCATTTTATAGTATGAGGTAGGAGTAAATCGATAAGTTATATAGAATGATGTCACCACATATTAAGTGATCTTTTACTTAAGCAACTATTATCTCGTTACACAAAGCATGTATGCAATTTTAACTCCCCTTCACGATATTATTTGGAAGAATGTATGACGTAAAATGGTATATTGTCTAACAGAAACTTGAAAGGAAAGCTTTAAAATTTGTGATTCAATTTTTTTTTTGAAGGACTAATGCCCCAGAGGGGCTAGAAGCTTCTTATTTGTCCGCAAGATATACATAAGCTATTTTACAAATGACCCTCATACAAGATTGAAATTACATATGGGTCCTTTAAACAACCAAAGAGGACGTAAATAAAATTATCAATTACAAACAAGCCCTATTGGGAAACCTGCCAATACGGTCGACGGAGACGAAGCCAACGCCGCCGTAGAATCTCAGTCATGGAGACGATTATCGCCGGAGGAACAGAGAGAAAGACCCTCAGAGATGGCGCCTCCGATCTCGACGGAGCCAAACAGTGGGAACGGATGAAATCCATCAAGCCACTGCGCCAAAATCGGGCAAGAGCCTCACCGTGCTGGTCGATTAACTCGCCGGCGGCCCACCCGGAAGTCACCTCGAGCACAGCACTAGATTGAGAGGTAGAGATAAAGATCACAGCCGTAGATCTAAAAGAAGCTACACCGGGCTGGACCAAATAGGGATTCCATGGCAGAAAATGGGGATCAACACCTGGAGATCGACCCATACCAGAGAACAGCGACCATTGAGGATCTTCAAGTCTGTAGAACACCGGCCACCACCGATCTCCATGGTACCTGCTGCTGAGAAACAAAGAACAAGCAAGGGGAGAAGGAGCACCCATCGGGGAGGAAACCAATGGGGAAGAAAAACGGCATCACGCCGACATCCACTAGGGAAATCATAGAGCAGACGACGCAACAGCACCGTAGCAAGAACAAATCGCACATCAAGCTTGACGGCGATAGCGGCGAGCTAGAGAAGCTTTGATTATTCTTAAGAAAACTAACAACTAGAAACTACTGCTGTACAAGGAATGGTCCCTCACCCGAGATCACGCCGGCGACAGCCGGAGCAGCTGGGGAGGGGCCGGATGCGGCCAGAAGGAGAAGCTCTACTTGAGATTTGGTGGAGATTTCTGTGGAAGAGGAGAAGCTACAGTAGAGACTAGAGAGGTACAGGTGATTCAATAAGGGCGCGTTTGGATCTTAGCCACAGCTCGCCACAACTCGTCGTGCCATAACTGCGGCGCACAGCTGCTGCGTTTGGTTGCCGCCGCTGCTTAGGCGTGCCGAAGAATCACTGAAGCAGCGTAGTTCATTTTTGACGCCAAAGTGCGCCGAAGTTATGGCGGCCGTTTTGCTCGCCGAACCTGCGGCGCGGCCACACTTACGGCGTGGCAAAGCTCGGTAAGCATCCAAACGCGCCCTAAAACACAGGGATTCAACCATCGAGTGTGTTGCCTAACAGTAGGAGCAAATTTTACAAATTGGACTGCTGGGCAAAATATTTTACAAAAGGGCATGCAACGGTCATGACAGGACCATCCCTCCATCTCTCTCCAACTGTAGAAGCATCAATGCCCCTTGTAACATTGCTGCCTACCTGGTGGAGTGGTGGTAGCGCTGGCGTTTTCATCAGAAAGTGAGCAGGATTTGTAAGCGAGCGGCTGCGAAAACAGGGAACATCATGGGGATGGGGGCAGAACAAAAACTGCAATAGTAGTAGGAGTACCAGTGGAGCGCAGTACTCTTTTGTTTGCATCTTTTTGTTCTTTTGAGGAACAAACATGTGGCGCGCTCAGCCCGGAGCAGAATCATCACTAGCAGCTCCAGGTACGGCAGAGTTAATTTTCTCCGAGGAAGCAGGTGACCTTCAACTTTTCTTCTCTGATGTTTGAAGAAAGACTTGTTTCAAATTATTTTTCTTATTGTTCAAAATAAAGATTATTTTTCATGTTTATTACACAAATGTTTAGAACGCTTTTGCGCTTGAAACAAGCATTTAGTTTTATTCATTTGGCCTAAGCAGTAGAAGAATACACAAATCTTCTTCGCAAAGAAGAAGAATCAGAAAGAGGGTATACATAAATTGGACTGCAAGGCGCAAGACTGCCATATGAGCTTTGTATACGTTGATCTCAGAAATAGTTATCTACTTATATTATAAGAAATACATACATGCATGAAAAATAATTGATAAAGTAACTAAAAGTAGTCGTATTCTAAGGTCACCATTTTGCAACCTAGGTAGAATTCAATTCATCGGCTTAAAAGTTTCAAAGTTTTGAAAAAAAAAGGAGGTCACAGTGGCGGACCCAAGATTCATTAGTCGGGCATTCAAATATGCGAAGCAGCATGGAAAATTATCTAAGCCAAGAAATTTTTTGAACAAAGAACATCAAATTTGCAGGTTTTTATATGATTTCTATGTTTATATGCTGAAAAGAGACATGATTTAGGTCCAAATTGCTTGCATATATGCACACTTTTACAAAATACGTTTTGAATATTTTGTTTTTTTCTCAAACTTTTAGGCATTCAGATGAAGGCCCTTGAATCAAGGGAGGTCCGCCACTGGGAGGTCACAGTGTCATGGCAACTTAGCCATTAATAAATGGCCCACCAAATAATTCATATAATCATTGTCAAACAGAATAGTCCAAATAATCATTAGCAATCTGAACAGTCAAAGGGGGTCTGAAAAAAACTGAACAGTCAAAGTGCTGTGAGGTCAGAAAATATCAATATTAATTATAGCCAGAGGGTGGACATGAACATAGACATAGGCGCGTCATGCTTGTTAGGCTATGGATGACCACCGAGCCTAATTCTTTCTACTTGAGGTAATCCGACGGTTCTCACCTCTTTATACAATGAACGTATTCCACTTGTGCAGACATGACTCTTGTACCCTCGCAAGAAAAAGACATGACTCTTTGTACAAGACCCGACGAAAACCCAGCTGAGGAGAAAATAAAAATCCTCCTTTTATCCACACCATCTATCGCCACATCGACGGCCACGAAAATTAGCAGCATCCCCGCGGCACGCGCATTTCTTTACTACACATAAAATCGTCGGTTGGTGGCTTGTGTTGGTGTCCCGTCGTCGCTCCTCTGTGGGTTCGGCGCCGACATGTGGGCCCGTGCGGTGCCCAACCCCGAACGGGCCACAACCATTTGCGCTCGAGCAGCCGCCCCGAGCAGCTCTTCACCTCCTCGGCTGCATCGTCCCTCCCGTGTGGATTCAACGTGACGCCTACAGATGCCCTCCCCGACGCTTCCTCCATTATTCGCTCTCCTGCTTGCTTCTTCAACACACAAGCAGGGAGCCGGAGTGAGCGGGCAGAGATCAGGTTTACTGCAATAGAATGGGAAATTGAAGTAGCTGGTAAGATCCGCATTGGCAGGGGCCAGATCCATCGTCGCTGGGTGTGGATTTGAAGGAAGCAGACAGAGAAAAGAGAGAAGCGATCTGGGGAAGAAGATGATCCGTTTCCTTTTTTTTTTTTAGTTGGAACTCTGAGCAAGCTCATCGGCAATTAAGGCTGGGCCCACTAAATTTTCGCTCGACGCAATGCCACAACCAGAGAATGGCTATACTCACCCAGAATACAGTGAAAGGATCGGTTCATGTTAGAACTTAGAACGGGTAGGACCAAAAACAAAAGGCAAAAAGAAAAGGTATTTTAATAAAACTCACATCAAAGGATCGAACTTGCTTTTTTAATATATTTTTTGAATCTATATTCATTATTTAATTTAGAGGCCGTAACGACGTACGGCACATCGGCTAGTCCTCTTGGAAGCCAGGCAACCGACCTGAGCGTAGCAAATTCACTCGCACGACACACCCCGATCGAGCAGAACAGAGAGCAGAGCAGCGAGCACAGTAGCCAAGCGACTGAGCAAGCCCCAGTGCCTCCACCTCCACCCCACCACCACCACCACCACCACCCTCCCGATTCCCGACCCGCCACCTCCGCCGCCGCCGTCCGCCGTCCTTCTCCGGTCGCGGCCGCCCCGCCGGGACGCCCCTCCGTGTCCCGGCCTCGATCCCTTGCGGAACCACCGGCCTGGGTCGCTGCCCTCCCCCGCCGGAGATCCGCCGGGAGCGTGGCATTCTCGTGCTTGGTAAACCCTAGACTCGGTTGGGATCGATTTCCCCCTGTTTTTGGTGCTAAAAAATCGATTTTTTAGTCGCCTTCGGTGCCGGGTTATCAATGGAATCGCTCCGTGGGGTTGTTTCCTCGTGTCGGTGGGTTCTTGTGGGGCGTTTTTCAGTGGCGTTTTTGTCTGTTGGGCGCGTTCTGGGGATCTGGTAGCTCGTAGGGTTCTCGTTTTGAGATGAGGTTGTGCGCTGTGTCTCTGAGATTTCTCCTTTTGAGATTAGGGCTGGGCACTGCGTGGAAATTTCTCGTTTTTCAGATTAGGGCTGGCCGCTGGGTGAGAAATTTCTCATTTTGAGATTAGGGCTGGGCTCTGTGCGAGAAATCTCATTTTGAGCATTGCTCCTGTGAATGTGCTATGAACATGTAGGTGTTCTTTCCTCTGTCGATTTTCCTAAGTGTGGGTTACAACAAAGAAAACATTCATGGCAACACGTGAAGTAATAACCATAGCGTGAGTTATTCTTGGATTAGCAGGTTAAAGTAAGTAATCATTTAGGGAAATTTTTATTTGCCTCAATAGTGTCGTGTAGTTGTATGAAGTTCATAGATTCATATTCTTTTCTTCTGGTTTAGGATTTCAATGTAAAGTTAAAGGCCTATTCAGCGTAGCTTCCTCTTGGCTAAGTTGGCTTGCAAGCTGAAGATATTGTTGAACAAGTGGGAGCTTCGTGAGATCATTATATAACATTAAGAAAACATTGAAACCCCAAATGATCCGACTCCAGCTGGAGTAATTTTCTGCCATTCATGACATGATGCCCCGGTCAGCTGTTTTTCAATGAATAAACTTAACCTAGCCTAGGCCAAATTGTTTGGATGCTTTAGAGTTTTTCCTATTTTCTTCAATTTTAGTGATCGTGGAGTTTGTAGCCTTACCATTTGTATCTGCACTTTCTTGTAGGCCAATCTGGAATGTTTTTCCAGCTGAAGTAGAGAACTTCTGGAGCTGGATATCAATATTCTGTTAGGGACATGCTCCAACCAAGGGAGCTGATGTGCCTGTACTCATTTTTGTTTTCGTTGCACTTCCTGTGCTAGCTTATTTTCTTCTTGGGAAATGGAATGATGCTGTAAGTAAGAAGGCAAGGGCAAGTGTGCTTGCACAGCGTGCTGCAGAAGAAGCCTTTACAGAGGAAACCATGGCATGTCCAGATGTTATATCACCAGGACCTTCTTTGAGACCTATGCTTTATTGGAGACCTGCACCTTCATTCAGACATGAATACCATGAATGTGCTACTTGCCATGCCCCTGCAAAGACTCGCTGCTCCAGATGCAAGTCTGTTAGATACTGGTAAGATTGATCTTTTTCGGTGCTTAAAAGAACAGTTTGGCTAAGGCGTTTGAGTCTTACTTATCATGCTCCGTTTCTTGGTTGAATTTGTTGAAGTAATATGATCTAGGAATGTCTACTCTTTTACTTTTTTTAGTATTATACCAGCGTCGTGGTACCCCTTCCTGGTTCTGCAATTTGTATTAGCACTAGTATGTAGGTTTAACCTTGCTCATCGATCATACTGAATTTGACCTAAATAGGCTTGTTCTAATTGGTCAAGATGTTAGGTGTGCCTACTAAGCTGCTATTTAGCACCTCATCTATATCTGTTGTTCATGCACCGACGTTTCATTTCTTACCATGTATTCTCTGTTTTCTCTTCATTGTGACAACTACCGTAAGCATTATCTAGCGCTGTGTTGAGGGCAATTTGTAATGTCGTTTCAAATGTTCTGCAGCTCTGGAAAGTGCAAATAATACACTGGAGGCAAGGGCACAAGAAACATGCCAGAAATGGCATGGTAGTTGCAATGACAGCTCTGGTGTACCTGCAACTGAGGCTACAGAGCATATGCCCTTCTTGAGTAACTTAATTCCCCTCTTCCCGGTGGTGATGTCACTTGCGTGACATGAACTTTGATACTTTATCAGAGCCATCCTTTCCGACGACTGATAGCTACAATGTAGACGCGGATCCATTTCCAGTTGACAGATGCAACATGAAAGTCCAATCATAGTCGTCATACGAGTGAACATGGTGCTATTGGTGTATCTTTTGAAAAGAATAATTTTGTTGGTGATGAAGAATCCCGGCTCTGAGACTCTACCAGAAACAAGTACTTTAGGCAAACTACTACAATTTGCTTCGTATTCTTCACTCTACATGTTTATCTTAAATAATACAATCCCTTCCCTTATGATTGCAGGTGTCAGGTTCAGAGTGAAGAGTGGAAATTGTGATGCAACTTATCCCGTCAAAAGTACCGCACAACAATCTAGCATTTCTACTACTGACACAAGAAAACGGTCAAAAGCAAGCATCACGGTTTATGAACCTGATGTGGGTGTTTATTTAACCTCGGATATGGTCAGTTCCTGTGAGGGGGCATATGCATCTGCCACTATGCCACTACAAAGGAGTTTCTCATCTGGAAGAAATATTGGGAAAGGAAACGCGGTGCATAAGAGGCCTCCATACCCATCAGGTAGGGTGGCTGCATCACAAAAATCACAGGAGAAGGTGCCCACATCACATCAAAATGGTGTCCATGAGAAGAGTCTGTGCAACAAAAATGACCAAAGTTAGTAAATGAGTCTTCTGATTCAAGGACTATCTTATTAAGATGCTCTCTTTTATCTCATACGTTTATATTCACTGTCCAGGAGCAACCCAAACAAGTGTTCCAACAAGCAGCAACCTACAAGGATGCCATGGGATCTCAAAGATAGGCATCCAAGGTTGAAGCTTTGAAGAAGCCCTCGAAATTTCTCAAAACCAGCCTTGTTGGTTTAATCAATGATAACAAGAGGAGTAAGGTTAGAAATCCTCTAAGATGAATGTATCATTGTAATTGCTTCAAGATTTCTGTATGAAATGAAGGATTATTTCTAAATTTTGCTTCAGGTACTGTTCCCGTATGAGGATGTTGTGAGTTTTTCCAATATGAAGTACGGGGCATTTCTCCTAGAGGTCTTTTCAATTGTGGAAACAGGTAATGATCTTCCTTAATTAAATTTCTTACTATTTTATTCTCTTTCAATACGAGAAACATGTTATTTGAGTAAAAAAGTGTAAATGTGTCGTATAACAGCAGTTCACAGCACTTTGTTCCTGGAGTGCTCTGTCTTTTCCAGAAGAGATTCTTTTTACAGTATGGATTATCAAGAATATTGCAGAAAATAACATCCGTGACATATTGGGCAAAGAGCATTGCCTATAATCTTAAGACAAGAGACAAATTTCAGAACATGAATAAGACGACTTTTTTAAGTAAACGGATTAACTGATTAAAATAACTATGTTGCGAACAGAATTAGATCCTTATCCTATTTGGTGCAAAACTGATTAAAATAGGTCAGACATTATGTAAGGGAATAGCACAGTATTAATTTAAGGTTTCTTTTAATTTATTCGAATAAATTTGTAATAATATGCGTTAGTCATTCCCCTTGTTTAACTCAACATTTGATTGATTGAGAAACCAATTTCATTATTTAGCATTCACTTGATTAACCAGCAGTTTGTGGTGATTATCTCTTTTGTTTTGTAGCTGCTATGCCATGCTGTTCTACAATGTCTCATGAGCACAAAGCCACTGATGATCTACCTCCTCTGAGATTGCATTCTAAAGACTGTAATACTTATATCTCAACAATTTTCTTCCTCCCTTCATAACATTATGTAGATTTTTTTAATTTTTTAATCCTTTTAGTTAATATTTTAACAATAGGTTGCCTGAAACTGAATTTGCAAGATCTAGGTCATTTGGTCGCGCCGATTGTCTGGCGCGACCAAATACTGTGCCACGCCTATTGCCTCGGCGCGGCAAAACCGTTGACCGACATGTCGGATTGAGGCGACCCGAGTCGTGCCGATTGGGTTGGTGTGACGGAGGCCTTGGTCCTGTCAAACACCTCAGCGGGACTTGATCGGCAGTACTTTTGCGTTGCTGTGCCACTGCGAGTGTCACGCAATCTCCAAGTGAACCTTTATGGCGCCGTGCAAAGCTGAGTGCAGCTTTTACAGTTTTTACAGCTTTCGTGTTTCTTGCCTGGGTGCCTCGGTCTTCTGTGTGCACCCGCGGCTACGGTAGTACTAAAAGCTTGTGATCGGAGTATGTGCAGGTTTGTCCTGCATGCATGCAGGAATGCAGGAGGCTTTCAGCTTGTTGGCTGGTACCGCTAGTCATACGCGTGTTGTACCATAAAATGCATAAAGCACCCTTGCAAACAAAAAATAAATGCATGAAGCACATACTTTTGTGAAGAAAAAAATTGTGATCTGATATGCAGGGCACAATATTTTTTGTAACATAAAAATTTAGGAGATGCACTTAAATTTGATATTCTTCATAAGAATGCATATATTTTGGAAATAAAAGAAGAAAAAATGTGGTTCGATATGTAGGATGCATATATTTTGTGATACGAAAAATGTTTCTAGAAGAAATTGCACTCAAATTTGTGCATACACTCCATAGAATTGCATATATATTTTGCAAGTAAAAAAGAAAAGAGTTATGAATTGTTCTACCAGATGCATTTTGTAAACCATAGAATTTAGTAGAAGCATGAGCATGTAATTTGTGCGTATCGTTGTGAGCCCAGAGTGCTGTGGCATGTAACAGAGTGCTGTGGCCGCTGGTGGTGCCTATGCGTTGGTACCATCGATGGGGCTGCGAGAGAGAAGCAACGGCTCACGTGACGATGGATGTCGACGTGTGAGGGTGACAGGTGTGGTGCGCTCTGTTTGGCTACGCATGGCTATGCCCATTCTTTAGACCCAGTCAGGATGCGGAGACAGCACTAGTTGTATCTACGAGGAAGTAGGAGCAGAAGTTCCACACAGGTCACAGGTCAGGCAGTCATCGAGGTATGGAGACTAATGTCGCTGCGAGATCCAGGTTTGGTTGGTCCGCCGAGTTGTTTGGCGTGACAAAGGCCTCTATCACGCCAATCCAATCGGCGTGACTGGCTGTCAGCCAGGTTCGCAAAATCTTACGTGGCAGTCCACGCTGATGTGGAAGCTGGTCACGCCAGTCAGGTTGGCGTGACCGTAGTCTCAGTCAAGCCGATCGGTTTGGCGTGACCAAATGGTATAGATCTGCAAATTTAGGGGGTGTTCGGATCTTTAGGCCTAAATTTAGTTCTCGCACTAATTTGCTATTTAGGGTATTAAATAAAGTCTAATCATAAAACTAACTACAGACCCTGTTCTATTTCGCGAGACGATTCTAATGAAGGTAATTAAGCCGTGATTAGACGATAGTGTACTGTAGCATCACTGTAGCTCAACATGGATTAATTAGGCTCGTTAATTCGTCTCGCAAATAGCGTACATCTGTACCAAGGTTTTTGTAATTAGACTTTATTTAATACCCTTAATAGCAAATTAGTGCGAGAACTAATTTAGGCCTAAAGAAACGAACAGGGCCTTAGTTTCGAGCGGTCCACTATTAAATATTAATTATAAGATTAAAAATAAAAAAAATCCATTCTGTACTGTGTTTCAGTTCTCTTGACTTCATTTACTATCTTCCTTTAGGTTGCTCAAAGAGTGGTGTCTTATGTGTGAACTTGAGCAATATGCATCATCTTTACGTGAAAGTGGTGGACCCTATCTCCAAGCAGAATTCTATCCAATCTTAGGAATATGGATGTCGTCTGGGTGGCGGAACTCAGGAAGATGCACATGATTTTTTAAGGTATTGTAACTCTTAAATGCCAGTATTTAGTTCTTGCTCTTTTTCTTTGCTTTCCCTTTTTCTTTTGACAATCTAGTACCCAGTCGAACATGTACTCCATAGTATAGATTACTCGTTTCTTTTCTCGTAAAGTTGCATGGAAGCAATGTTTAGTGATAAAAAGCTTTTATTTGGATGGAAAATAAAAAACAGAAATGAATGGGATTTGTTCTAAAATAACTTTGGCCGGAGAGTCACTTCCTGATTTAAACATGATTGATCGTTTAAGTCGGTGTACTTGCTTAATATTCTTGAAAGAAATTTACGCCTTAACTTATTTTTTTAATGTTACTACAAATGATTTCCCTGTTTGTCTGGTAGTGGACCTTGAGTTAAAATTTACTCCCTCTGATCCCAATGTAATTCCGTTTAGCTTTGTGCTTAGTCGACTCTTTTTAACTTTGATCTAGTCGACTCTTTTTAACTTGATCATCAAATATCTAGAGAAACATAGGATCAACAATGTAAGGTTGATGTTAATATAGTCATCGTCAAGGATACTTTCATAAGTTTCTAGTTGAAATAAAATATCTGATAGATATTATTGGTCAGTTACATAGTGAAGATCATGCAATGTCAAACTGGACTTGTATTTGGATCGGATGCAGTATGTTGTCATAAATATGATTTCAAGGTAATCAGCACTGTATGATATTCAGTGACACAAGATATATGGTAGCTGGGGTGATATAACATATGTGGTGGTTTTTGGTGACATAGCATACTTTGTACCTTTTTCACTATCAGAAAAAAAAACAGGGCTAACTAGTAACTTGCCTATACACTATTGTCCTAGTGATAGTTCATTGCTATTTTCCAAAGCTTGGAAGGGTTGTGCTGATATCCTATGAATGTAACAATACCGAAGTGTCTTTTTCTTATATTCTCATGCTCTAATCTGTTTACACTGTATGAAGCATGGTACTCACTCTCTCCCAGTTTGTCACTTTAGCTTCCTCCAATTTTCTCCCAAAATATTGGCATTCTCACTTACTAATGCACCTTTCTCTCTTTCCAATACACCTCTCTCTCTCTCTCTCTCCTCGTTTCCTGCGCAGCTACCTTTACCAACTCTCCTTAATCTCCGTGCCAAGAACTAAAACGTTAATTATATTGGGACAAAGGGAGTATAAGATTAGGGAAAAGATACAGTACTTGTATTTATTAAACCATCACCCTTCCTATTCATCTGTTGACAATTGCCTTAATTTGTACACTACCAGCATCTTGTGATGTCTATGCAAGCATCATGCTTGGATGGACTGGGTGGTGAGAAGCACGTTGAACCAAGTTTGCAGGAACCACGCTCATCCAACAGATTTTGGCGGCCGTCTCATGTCCAAGGTAATCTGGTAAACCACGGATTTATTAATGTTGCAGTTTTGATATTCTGAAAAAAGTTGCTTGGTTATTTATGAAGTTGTAACCATCTCCCCCCACAATCACCCCCCCCCCCCCCCCCCCCCCCCCCAACCACAATTTCCCCCATTTGTAATAATAGGCAAAGATATTCGCTTCTCTTCCATTCATGCCACCCTCACGTGGTTTGTCATACTTAGGAACTGCCTATCTTTCATATATACTAATTTATTTTGTTTATGAAAAAAGGTCAAGTGCCTCAGATGCTATCATGAATCTGAAAGATATGAGAATATAATGGATCTTACTCTGGAGATTCATGGCTGGGTGAGGCCTTGCAAGATGCTTTGACGCAATTCACTGCTCCTGAAGATTTAGATGGCGAGAATATGTTAAATGTGGAAGGTAGTGTTGCAACTAGTTACTAGCAATTGGGTTACCCATCATTTCAAATTTCAATTGGACAACAGCAAACTGACTTCTTAAAATTTATTTATTTTCTATATGCAGATGTGCCGCATATGTCAGAGCTAGGAAACAATTGAGTGTGCATGAGGTCCCAAACATATTAACTGTTGTTCTTAAAAGATTCAAGGTAATTATTTTTTAGTGGATATCAATTTGTTTTCGAGAAGTGTTCGTGTTGTGCGTCTAATGTTCTGCCTGGTTTTCAGCCATGTGTTTGTATTTTTTTATTCAGTTGTTTAGATTATGTTTGTTGTATTGGGTAACTATCAGTGTGTCACTTGAAATAATTAAATCAGTAACTTCTAAGAGAACTTCATAGACACTTTTAGATTGTCTGTAAACTTTGATGAGTAATGCACCTAACTGTTTTCAATTCGTACATATACATGATCAGGAGTTTTTTCATAAAAATTTCCATATTTGTAATTCGTACAATGTACATAATTGCGTGTGTATTTTAGATTCTCAATGTCTAATATGGTAAATGGCAGTCATCTGGGAAACAAGGGGGTTAATGAAACTAATCTGGTGAAATTTTCATACCAGCATATTTGTTGGTGGATAGTACTAAATGTTTTTTTGCCCCCCTTTCTCCAGTCAGGAAAATATGGCAGATCAACAAATGTGTCACTTTTCCTGATATGTTGGACATGGTTCCTTTTGTGACTGGGTCTGGTGACAATCCCCCTCTTTATTTTTTGTACGCTGTGGTTGTGCACGTGGATCCAGAAAACGCATCATTCTCTGGGCATTATATATCATATGTCAAAGATATGCAGGGTACATGGTTGAGAATTGATGACTCAGAGGTATGTTTAACAACAAAATGCATTTCTTGAAATAGGCTTGTACCGAAACATGAAAACACATCATTCTCTGTGCATTATACTATATATCATATTAGGATGAACCGCGCGCTCCGCTGCCTGCACTGTGAACATTTTACTCCACGTGGTGGGCCTCGCATGCAATTTAAAAGGGAAATGCCGTAGTACATGCTTTGGTCTGGTGGACTTTGCGATTGGTGCATTTTTGCTGGCAGCCTCTGTAGCATTTGGGTTTTCTCTCTTCTTTCCTTTTCCTGTTCGTACATCTCTCTCTCGGTGTCGGGCTGTGGCAGTGCATCCCAGGAGGTCCATAAGAACTGGTCGCCACGACTTCCTCACTCCCAGGCCAGCAAGCCTTCGTACTCTCTCTCTCATCTAAAGGCGTCGTCTTCCTCGCTAGATCATCACAAGTCCTGCCCTCCACTCTCCGTCTCCCTAGTTTCTCATTCCAACTGCGGAGGCAGGCTAGACAAACCTCTCTCCCTCTCTGACCAGTAGCCAAATGTCAGTGGCACGTGGGGGCGTGCAGGGCCGCTGCCCAGGCCATGCCTTTCGACCCCGATCCGGCGATGCCGGCGCCTGGGGCGCGTGGAACATGCTGTGCCTGCTTATGTCGCGATCGATGCCGGTGGAACCTCGTGGTAGAGATGCCAAGCCCAGCCACCAGTTTGTCACGGCACCGGCAATGGGTTTGGCAGGAAGGCCAGGCCCAGCAAGACCACCGGTGGGCTAGGAGATGCACATCTGGTCGAGGTCCTACAAGTCGCCATCATCGTGGGCCTCCATCGACCCAACGAAGGAGAGAGCAAAAGAATCAGGCCCAGCTATCTGTGTCACGGAGCACGGCAGGCGTGTTTGGTGGCTACATGAGGCCACTAGTGCAGAGAGACGATGTGGCTGTGGCCCACGCTCGGCTTCCTCCCCAACTGACAGGACTTCGTATACAGCACTTGGGCGCCCCAGTCTCTGGGGCACCTAGTGTTTGAATTCGTGCTGTATAGCTCCTCTCCCCGCGCCGATGTGGCCCCGCCTTGACCCCATGGAGCGCCGCTGCAGCCCCGCCCGCGCCCCCACCTTGTCACCGCAATCCCGTTAACTGCTTCGCCGCCGCGCTGCGTCCCCACCCTGCTCCCCCACCGCACCGTGACTCCGTCCTGCGTCGCAGCGCCGCAGAGTCGCCGCTCCCGGCTTGTTTCTTCGGCTCGGCCGAACAATTCGTTACTTCGCACAGAACAAACCATTTCCTTGTCTGGAACAAATCGCTTCCTCGTCTAGAACAATTT
>JAAXCT010001365.1:0-186403 GCA_012490785.1 Eragrostis nindensis | reverse complement strand
CCGCCGGCACGCCTCTTGCCTTCATCATGCTCCTCGCCATCCCGACCACCTCTGATTCCGCCTCTCCACGACGCCGTTCTGCTGTGTGAGTACGTGCGCCGAGTGAGATGCCCGATCACCTCCCTTCTCGGCGCTAGTAGCGCCGAATTCACCGAGTGAACTAACTTCGCCGCCGCGGTCGGTCCTCAGCACCCGCAGCTTCCGCCGGTCTCGGCCTCGACGCGCGCCTGGAATCCATGATGGCGCGCGGAGCCTCGTCTTGCTCGACAGCAACCGGACCCACATGTACCGGCTGCAGTCGTCCACCAGCAGGAGGAAGTAGCGCCGCCCGCCGTGCGTCGGCGGCGCGATTGGCCCGCACAGGTCACCGCCACGAGATCAAGAAGACCCTCGGCACGGGTACTTGGCCTTCCGCGGAAAGGATTGACGCCTTTGCTTGCCGGCGAGACAGCTGTCACCCAGCTCGCCGGTGTGCTCGATCTTGGGGAGGCCGCGAACCATGTCCAGCCGCCCGAGCCGCGCCAGCGCGTCGAAGCCGATGTGGCCGAAACGACCATGCCAGAGCCACGCGTCGTCGTCCTTCTGCCCGCCAAGCACACCGGCTGCGTGACCTCCAGCTTGACGGTGTAACAGGCGGTCCTTCCTCGTTGTACTTCATCAGCAACTTGCGCTCGCGGTCCGCGGATGCGGAGCACTCCGTCCTCGATCAGCAATGGCACCCGCGCTCGTCGAGCTGGCCCAAGCTCACGATGTTTGCTCCTCAGGCGCGGGATGAAGTAGATTGTTCGTCAGCGCGCGGTGCTCGCCGTTCCGGCACCGGAACAAACCACCCGACCCGCGCCCCTCGATCCCCACCACCGAGCATCGCCGAACTTGACCGAGCCTTTCACGGCGGTGTTCCGACTCGGAGAACGCCGCCCCTTGTTGCCAGTCATGTGGCTGCTCGCGGCCCGTGTCGAGGTACCAGGTGTCGTCGATGTCGTCGTCCTCGCAGCCGAGGTTGTTGAGCTCAGGCCTCGTCCAGCTCCACGAACTCCACCCCTTCCTCCTCCACGGCGTCGCCGAGCGCGCACACTTGCGCCAGCAGCAGGGCCGGCTCCTCGTCGTCCTCCCGCTCCGCACGAGCGCACGCTCGTTGCGTCCGCGCGTCCTGCTTCCTGGGCGGCTTGCAATCGCCGCCCCAGTGGCCCTCCTTGCCACAACTTGTCGTCGGGGCGCGGCTTTTTCCTGCGCTTCGGCTTGGCCTTGCCGCGCCCGCCGCCTTTGCCGGAGCTCGAGGCGCCGCCGCGCTTCTCCTTGCAGCGCGCTGCTCGTCGCCGCCGCGGCCCGCTGCAGCGCGATCCTCGACCGCCTTTAGCCAGACCCGCCCGGTGACCTCCTCCAGCGAGAGCTCGGACAAATCGAGCAGAGTCTCGATTGACAGAGCAATCTGCTCGAATTTGGGCGGCACGACTCGCAGGAGCTTTTTCAATTGCTCGCTGCTCGTCGATCTCCTCCCCCAGCGCCGCTAGCTCCGACATCAGTGAGGTCAGACGCAGCGCGAAATCCTCCACGGATTCGCCGTCGCGAACGCGACATTCTCGAACTCCTTGCGGAGCTGCTGCGCCTTCGCCTTCTTCGATCGGTTCGAGCCGACGCGCATGGTGGCGAGCTTGTCCCGCCTCCTTCGCCGTCTTCTTCCTCCCCAAGGTGGAGATGAGCTCCGGCGGCACAGCGTGCAGGAGCGCCTCCAACGCCAGGCGGTCGTCAGCCTCGTCGTCAGTCCCGGACTCGACGGCGACCCACAGCCCCCGCGCTTGGAGCATCACCATCATCATCACCGCCCAGTCGGAGTAGTTGGTGCGCGTGAGCATGGGGTAGGTGGTGGAGCCGCCGATCTTGCGCACCGTCTTGTGGATCACCACCGGGCGCGACTCCGATCGATCCCGGCGCCCGCGCCGCTCGCTGCGGCCGCGGCGCTCCGCGACCTCTCCGGCGCCGGCGACCACGCCGGCGACCGCGTCGTCGACCCCTCTGGCGTGCCCACCATCTCCGGTGCTCAAACAACCTAGCTCTGATTACCAATTGTTGGCCCTAGCATCCACTCCTTCTCCCCTGTTTCTCACACACACACAAGAACAACACAGGCAGGCAAGAACTCGGTGAGAGCTCACACAGACAACACACATTTGCAGCAGCTGAGCTGCTTTTGAATGAAGCCATGCTCCTTGCCTTATAGTCAAAAGAAAAAAACTGTACAGCCATGCCCTTGCACTACCACTTGCAAGCACACCCATACCTCTTAACTCCTATACTGTACTGCTACCACTACATGCTACCAGCAGCTACTACTATTGCCATTTCACATTCTGGCGCCAAAAGAGCAAAACCCAAAATACTCCCCCAATCTTGATTTAGTGCAGCTGGATTACCAACAAAAAGAAAAGAACAGAGGTCTAATCTAGACCACGCGAACTGCTAGTATATTCAACTTGAGTTGAGCAAACAATTTAGAACGAAATCCATGGGGGGAATCGGTAAGAAAGAGAGGTATTGCATTCTCACCTTTGCTGTACCAAAACCAACACTTTTGGATGTCGATTGAGAGGGAAAAGTAGCAACAAGAGGAGCAAGTAGTCAGATCTAAAAACTAGAACATCATCCCTACGACATTCTCAATCTACACAGAGCCAATCTTGCTTTGTTGGACCATACGTCGTTGGGTTTTGGACTTACGGAGCGTCCCATAATACAAACTATTTTAACTTTGACTAGCAATATGTATAAAAATAAAATATCTTAAATATGAAAAGTTGCATATTAGGACAGTTGGTCTCACGATGAATCTAACAACATCAATTATATATGGTGAAATGCTATTTTTTTTGTTCTTGAAGAAGATTGACTTTGACCAAACCTAAATATAATACTTATATTCTAGGACGAAGGGAGTATGTGACATTGGGTACGCACGAATCCAGTTTTAGAATTAGGATGCATGTTTCTACCATAATTCCCAATCCAAAGGTGAAGAAGCAGCCCTCATGTAGAATTGACAACCAATTTATTAGTTGCCTTGGAATTGATGGCAAAGCCATATCATAGCTTAATATTTTCAACGGAAATGTTAATTCAATTCATTATAACATGTGGTCGCTTGTATTATTTACAACATCGCCGATGCATTCTGATAACTGCATAGTATAATTATAAATGGGTCACATGTACAAATGATAGGTCTTCTCCTATCATATGAATTGTATTCTGCGGCATTTTCTAAGGTATAGGGTTAAACTAGAGTTTGTGTACTCTACAAATTGAAATAAGTTTGACGAAACACTTCGAACTCTATAGGGAAATGTCGATCACTAAAGCATGAGCGGTGCGGCGCTAAGAATTGCTTTGGCTACCATCTCGTACGCCCTCTCCGACGGATGGACCGCGTCGAAGAACACATGCTTGTCGGCATTGTCGCATGTCAACGCACTGTTCAAGCTGCATAGAACTCCTGCCTCGACGTACCCTGTGCCGCAGCATCCTCGCTCTGAGTTCTCGAAACCTGAGAAATTAAGGCAGTCAGATAAGAAGGCAAATTTGGACCTTGTCAGCGAGTCACAATACCACTCCTGCCTCGATCGATGCAAGTTGAAGGACACATAGCTCAAATTTCAAATATCCTCTGTTGTGTCACTCACCGTACTCCCACGGCCGGTCGATCATGGCGGCCAAGAGACGGTACTGATCGACGTAGGCCACCTGCGCCCCAGGCAGCTCCAAGTTGAGCTTCCACGCCAGCGCCCTGAGCCGGCGGTTGAAGCGCAGCGCCACCGCGTTGTGCCGCCTGCTGCAGTCCCCGGGCCCGTCGAGGTTGAGCGTCCTCAGCAGCGGCAGGCACCCCAGCGGCGGCAGCCCGACGACCCTCACCCGCCGCGCGCCGAGGCCGTGGATCGCGTGCACCGCCGCCTCCGCCGCGCCGACGAGGTAGGCCTCGTACTCCGGCAGGGTGAACCGGCGGCGCCTGATCGGGTAGAGGAGGTAGTTCCCCAGGAAGTCGCTGGCGCCGACGCTGAAGATGTAGAGCGCGTGCGTGACGGTGCGGTTCGCAGCCGCGTCGCCTTTGGCGCGCCGCAGCCTCGCCGTGTACTCCTTGAAGTGATGTATCTGCTGCGTCAGCGTCACTGCCGACTGCAAACAGAAGGACCAATTAATTTCTGGCAGTGATCAGTTGAAGCGAACGATCATGTGCTTAGTTGCAGAAAGAAGCTCAGGTCAAGTGCACTCACAAGGATTTGGGCAGTAACTTCGTCCAGCCCGCTGCCGGCGGAGGCGAAGCTCACGCCCGACGCCAGCCGGTGGATGCCGTGGGCCGGGTCGAGGTACGCCGGCACGGCGGGGGCCAAGCCGAGCGCCTCGGACACGAAGTCGGCGGCGAGGCGGCCGTTGGACAGCCGGCCGGTGGCGACGCCGCCAGCGAAGTCCCGGCCGTACGGCGGGTAGTTGCCCCTGAACAAGGTCTGGATGAAGTTGTTGTTGCCCGTGTCGGCCGTCGAGTCGCCGAACACGATCACCGCGGGGACCTTGCCGGCGGCGGCGGCGCCCCGCAGCACGACCAGCATCAGGACGCCCATGGCGAGGAGCAGCTGCACCGCGGCCATCTGGCTCGCTCGCTCCAAGTGATGAAACGGCGGTGCTCCATCGATCTACCACGGTACGCTTATTTATTTATCGCATTGCCGCCGATCGAAATTCGAGGGACAAAGGATGGCTTTTAGTAGCAACAGTGGCGTTCGGTAGGAACAATTCGGGCGGCCGAGGCAAATCAACGGACGGTGGGCCGTGCTTCTTGCTCATCCATCTCAGAGGCGGCAGCGGCTTTGTTAGCAATTTTTGGTGCCTTCATTATTTGATTGAAATTTTTGGTACAACTCGCTGCTAGCACAAATTGTACCTCTTCCTAGCACATGTACGGGAGAAAAAAAATTCAAATAACCTTTTTAGCTTCGGAACGGTGCGAAGAGAAAAGAATTTAAAAGAGAAGAAATATCAGTAGTTAGCTGAAATTAGGAGCAACCATGCTTGTCTCAACTAACAAAGCTCCGTATGGGCTTTATTGAGTTTGCTACGTCAGATAAAGATGGGTAGGGTGAACCAAGAGAATAACATGTCAGGCTCACTGATCAAGATCCTCATCACAATGAAATTATTAGCTCGTTTAGACATAGTTTTCCTCGAATAATTTTCATTAAGGGCTATACCTGCCGGCCATCGACCAACCAGATGGTGCTGCACGATCTGGCACGTCGTCAGTGGCGTACTATTGTACAATTCGAGCCAGTTGATCAAACAGGGGCTATAGTGTTACATCCACCTACCACAAAAGTTCCCTATTCATACAAAACAGACGGCCTTATATATCAACACAAAACACCGTTGAACCTCCGTTCCGTTCTCGCACTCAGCTCCTGCCAGCGTTTATGGCCGCCCGCACAAAATCTTCACATTTCGTGTGACCGCTGGAGAATACATCGGTCAGTGCACCCATGACATCAAATGCTTCTTGCAAATCATCAGATGAGGTCATGTCCTCGAGCCAGGAGAGCATGTCCTTGGAGAACCCCACCATCTCCTTCATGTTGCCCAGCTTCTCTTTCATCAGAATCTCCCACTTCTCAAGGTTGCCACCTGATTCAGCATTCTCGCCCGACTTGCTTGTGCTGGATGATTTTCCTTTCTTGAAGAACTGCTGCAGCTGCTCAATCAAGCCAGTGTACACCAGCATCGGCTGGACAATGGCAAAGAGCCTTTTGTTGTCCTCTGTATCTGAGGATGAACCTTCTTCTGACCGAACCGCTGAGGAAGATGAATCTGGGGACGGCTTGTGGGTTGATCGCCCATGTTTATGTTGCATATAAGCATGGTAGATGCCCTTCTGCAGGAAAGCCGGGCGGTGCTGGAGCCAGCTCTCATAAGACTCCGACAAAAGGGAATAGACCATCATGAACTGTACCGTCTCCTCTGAGGAACCTGAACTAGTACGAGATCCAGAGACAGAAGCTGAAAGCCGAATAGGAGATTCCGTCGTTGATGGGGAGCTGGACAGGTACGTGGTGACAGCCTTAGCCATCGCATGACGCTGCTGGTTGGCACTTGCATCAACAATATGAGAAGCCATCTGGACCATGAATGGAAGAAAACGCGAGTTGCTTTCCCTTCCCCCACCTTTGCAGTCGGTGCTGAAAGAAGCGCCTGTTGCAAACCTCGCTAGCATCTAGAGGAAACAAAAAGAAACATTTTCTGTGATCAGTCGTGTGTATATATGGTATTAAAACTCAGTGTCAAACTTGTATCCTTACATCAAAATTTATAAAGCGTACAATAGCTATCTATTAGCCAAAGGTTCCTGTTGCTGTTTCGTTCGAAACATCAGAATGGTTTCCAATGCACCTTGATCACTGCTACCTCCATACCAAAATATAAGCGTTTCTAATTATGCCTGGACAAGTGCACGTTCTGGCATGTCGCTTGAAATGCTTCTTTTGACGGAGGTAGTACTTTTTATAACTGTGCTATTGATAACAATAATGATATAGGGATACTTCAGACTAGTGACGAAAACCTCACCTATATCATTAGCATGTGCCAAATTTGATATAGTTCTGTATGAGTGATCAAAGTTCAGATGTTGGGCAGCACACATTCTGAAATGATATATGTTTTGGAAGTGTATTTTGGAACTGAAGGAGTTATTTTTAGTGTGCACGATAAGCAGAAACAAGAATAACAAATATGCTGCAAACGCAGCCATGGATTTCCCAGGGCCAAATATAAAATTAAGAATGAATCAAAATAAAACTTAGATGATTACTATATAATGCAGTTCACACAGATTGAATTGTGTAATGCATGACCGAAAATTATCTCATAATTTTCGCACAAGAACATGCGACTGAAGTGAGCATGACATACCAGAACGATATCATAGGTCAACAAGCGGAGACGGCTCCCATCTGCTCGTCCAAGAGAATTTAATTGATCCCAGTACTGATCGACACACCGAGTGTATTGCCCAAGAGGAACAGACGGCCCCCTCAATGGAAAGATACAATTACACAATGTCTCATTATTTCGCAAGGTAGCGCCATCCCATTCCTTTTTGGGATTCTTCAGTGCAGCATCGGCTCGCTTAGCTTCCTGATGACATTGGTAGTGTATAATGTTGAAGTGGCTAACAGTAGTGTAAACACAGTCCCCACGGCCGCTACCAGAACTTGTTGCACCCAAATTAACTCGTTTACTGAATGCATAGACTCCAAGCATGTCAGTTGGTCTTAAAGTATACCCTTCTCTGCAAACCATACATGCTAGTCCATCCTCCTCTTCTTCCACATCATCCAAACCTTCGATTATAGGCTGAGAGACAACAATACGCCTACCTCCATCGGAAGCAAATTCTTGTCGCATTCCTAGCCCCTGAAGTACAAAAAGAAAAGGAAGCAAAATATGATCATGAGTACATGTAGAATCCAGACCTAATAGATGCCCCAACAAATAAGTGCAGAATAGAACTTCAGCAGGAGTACAACGGGACAAATACAGCAGCAGATGAAACTAAATGAATTACCTGGAGTAACATCTCTCTTTTCTCAAGAGCACGGCGGCGCATCTCATCCCTCGTAGCATGTCGCAGCTCTTGAATCTTCTCACCAAGGAAGCCATCACCATTATTTTCTTTGTTGGCCAGCGTGTCCAAAAGATTTTCTGCTCTTGCACCAATTTCATTTTCACCAGGCACCCCTTCCAAAGCATGAAGCAGTGGTAGTATACCTTCATCATCAATGCATTTCTGTGTAGGCAAATGGCCCTTAGCTAGCCCCTTCAACATAGATAGAATGAGCGGAATAGATGGTAGCTTTAAGCTAGATATCCATTCTGCACTTGTTCTAAAACCAGTCTGTCCTGCACAAGCAAAGCTTTCCTTCACATGCTTAACAGCAGCTTTTGTAATGCCCTTCTCCAAAATAATCTCTTTCAAACTCTCACCGCATGAACTAGTCTTGAGTGACTCAGAGACACGAACAAAGTTATCAACAGCAGATCGCTGCATTGATGCCTTTTGGCTTATATTGTCATCTTTTGGATTCTCTTCATGTTGCTTCTGCAACCGATCAAATTCAGTCCAGTCCCTAAGATATGGGTCAAAATGTTGAATGAGAGCTTCCATAGCTGTTGGCTCTCCATAGGTCAAGTAAGGCAGGATCCTTGCCACCATTTCCTCATTCCTTTGTTGCTTGTTTGATTTTTTGGCACCTAGATGATGACATAGTCGTTCCAAAAACATGAGAACAATTTTCCTGGCCTCTTCACCAGCTCCAGTCTCCTCATTACTAGTTGTAAAAACACTTTGGGCAATGCTTATGTCACTCTCATTGGCTTCCATAGTAAGACTTTCTACAATTAACAGAATACCTTCAGCTGGTTCCATTGCATCCACCGAAAATGCACGTCTAGCTGTCTCAAGAAGCAAACCCAAAGCACCCAGGCGTAACAAAGCACATCTATTTTCACGAATTTTGCAACAATACTTCAGAAGGTTGAGAACAGAAGCCAACTCTTCTTGATTAGATCTTAACTCATCATCACGCAGGCTCTGCTCAAAAGGATAAAACAAATTAGTACAAAAAAAAATCATCATCAAGTCTCTTTAATAAGGCTGGAACACAAAATTAACAAAATATGTTGAACTTCCTGTTGACATGCTTCTTAATAGATTAATCTAACTTCTTCTCAAAGGGACGAAAAATGAAAGGGATGAAGCACACAAGTGTAAATAAACTTAAAAGAACATACCTGAATCATGCTCAAAATAATCTCAAGACCTCCATATTCCCTAACAGCACCAGCTATGGCAAACTCGATTTCAGGATCTTGTGATTCCTCCCTTTCCTCTTCCAGCTCCTTAATCATAGGTTCAGTAGCTTCACCATCTAAACCCTGATAGGAAAATAAACATGTTGTGAATCTAACATTAAAGTGACGTGAACAAAATAAGAACATCTATTGACTCATCTAGGAATGTCAGGAAGTTCGAAACTCCGAATTCCAATTAGGCATGGAATCACATCAAGCACAAATACTTTTTTTTTAACGTATAGCTTAATTACTATTAAGTAATAGAAAGACCCCTCCAAATAAGTACATTAGTGCACAGCAACGCATTGTAATGGATAAAACTATATTGTGATTTAGAGTCTGTACGCCTTGTCCAGAAGAACTACATAAATATATTACCCTGAATAAAACACATGGTATAGTTCCCAACACTAGTGAAATTATATACTAGTCAACTTAGCTTGCTCGTAGCCAATGAACAATTCTTATAAACTATTCAAGATAATAAAATACCTTAGAACTATGTTCCAACAAAAGAAAAGATATTTTTAAGTAAACAAGAGAAACCATGACCCTAAGCTCCACAGCTAACCTGCAGTCTGTACGTTACTGTCATTGGCGGGCAATCTCTGACAGATGGAATCGCAGTAAGCGTGCTGGCACTAGACAAAGAATGTTGAGTTTGACCATGGTGCTTCCTCCATACTTGCTCATAGACTTGGGAAACACTCAGATCAAGTGAGATTATATTTCCAGCAACTAATAATTCCATACCATAGTCATCCTCCAAAAGTCCAATCAAATCAAGTTGGTGACATATTTTGTTTTTCACGTCTCTCATTAGAGGGCCAATCTCCACACTGGAGTATGGATTCTTTGTCATGGAACCCCTGATGAATTCTTCTTGCGTATGTGCCTTGTTGAGTATCAAATGATAAACAGGCTCTGGCTTCACTGGGCAAATCAAATTGCACAGTTGCTCCAAAATAAACTGCAAAATAAAATTCAAGATAAGGGACAGGGTATCATATAAATAAGTTGCATTTTATTTTCAAAAATGCTACCCAACTATAAGTGAAGCAACATAGAAAAATAGGAAACAGTATGTTCTTGTACCAAAGATGTCCGTCTCTTTTTCTCTTTCACATGCTTCTGTAATCCAGAGACGCAGGCACGAATAAACTGGCGTTTGTTTTCCGTACTCTCGATGAGCAAGCTATCAAGAAGGTCTTTCAAAAGACGATTGCAGTCATTAATTAACTTTGTCTTTTGCACAACTAGCCCACGGATAACCAAAAAAGCTTCCAAAATCTCAGATAGCAACCTATCGTTCATGAACCTGTAACATAGAAGAAGAGAGTAAAGACATGGAAGAGCAAGGGTGTAATTGGAGATGTGTAAAGATGAGCACAAATAGGAGCATCACCTTGCTCTGATATTGGGAATTTCGAGAAATTTATTCAGAAGCTCAACAAGCTTATGAAGGATGAATCCTTGTGATATATCAATGCTTAGGCTCCTCTCCTGTGATTCAACATTGGACACCTCTTTCGTTATCAAAGAACATAATGTTGCCAAACAACCACGAACAGTTAAGAAAAGACGTGAAGCCTCTGAATTGATCATGGTCCCAAGTAACTCAAAGTACTCTGCTGCACTTTCTCCAGCTGGCAGTGTTCGAGGAAGTAAAGACATGAGCAAGTTCAATAACTGAAACTGTCTGGGTGAGTTTGATGGGCATAGCAAGCTTATGAGAGTGCATATCTCAGATCTTATTGACTGGGAACAGGAACTTAAAATTAAATCTGACACCCAGGAGCCTAAGGCGAATTTTGAGAAGTCACTTTTACATGACTTCCTACATGCACGGCGCTTCCATCGAAGTCCATATTTCAGAACCAGGTAGTCCGACTTCTGTGAATCATGGCGTGTCTTCTGCACAGATCCTTTCACTGCCTGGGATACTTTGTACTGCCTCCTGACAAAATCTAAATATGATGCACCACTCTCCCATTCCGAATAGCTCAGGAGTGGAATATCCTGACCTCTTCGACTTCCATCAAGACTTTTCCCAGATATTTCTGATTGAATCTTAGCACTGGGTAGATTAGTTGCAGAATTACCAGTTGTATCATCATTCTTCGACTGCAAAACCAAGCTCGATTTTCCCAAGCCTGCATCTTTGTCCCCACCATCAGATTTTGGGGGCGTGCAAGCCTGAGAAATTATTCTCAAACAAGGAAGGATAATATGCTCTGAAATCGCAGGATGCTTTGCTCCAACCTTAATAGAGGCAAACAAAAGCTGAAAAGCAACACGTAGCCTAGCCTCCCAAAACTCATCCACAAGAGCACATGTCTCTGATAGCAGCAGTAATTCTTCTCGAGTTGACTGTGCAATGTCCATGGATCGATGGTGATCAAGACAATACATAACCTTCTTCTGAATCAAATTATTCAATTCATGAACTGCATCTGCATCACCTTCAGAGAAAGAAGATAGCACAGCCCTAGCAAGAGTTCGTGCAGTCCTTGGGCCCTGATGAATGTTGTTTTCAAATAACTCCGACAAAATTCCAGCTTTTACAAGTTGCTTCCTGCAGTTTGCATGTTTGGAAAGTACTTGCAGTAACTCCAAGCATTGTGTAACAAATGTAGTACTACACCCATAGCAGCTACTTGGAGATCTTGGTATTGAAAAGGCTGGTAATGCATTAATATCAGTAGAATTTTTCTGGTGCAGATATGTCATCAAAACACGGCGCAGACCTTGTAATGTCTGAACACTTTTGCTCACAGAATCAAAAGCTGCTTTGCATTTTTCACCATACAGAACACCAAGTAGTGCAATCTTACGATTTACTTTGCACGTGGGCCCAGGCAAGGACACCATCATCTGCTGGACAGCATCCTTCTGTTGCGAGTCTATTTCCTGTTCACCAATGCTTGACACAAGCTTAATGAGAGGCTTCTTGAATCCCACCAGTTGCTGGTACCTCCTATGAGCATTTTCTGACTCTGACTCAATTGCTGCCAATCCTTTCCTCATATCATCATCATTTTCCATGTTGTCAAATGAAAAACTAGGTTTTGCCATGAAATGGAATTCAAAACGACCATATTTGCTGTATCCACATTCATTGCAGAGGAAGGAGTCAAGATTTTCATAGTTAATGTTTCTACACTGCCGACATTGATATGCATTTTCATGGCAGTTACTACATATGCCATGCTTATCAGTCACAGACCTGCTACACCGTGGGCATTGCAATGACTCAAGGGAAGAAGCTTGAAGATTTTCATAAAATGAATCAAGCTCAATCATGAAATTGCAGGCCGTAATTGGAATAGGGAAATCAACCTTTAATTCGGTCTGATTAAATGTAAGATGGCAACTCTTAGCACGCTTCCAAAGAGACCAATTATTCTTCAGTTCGGACAAGTCCGTTACAGGTCTGTTGTTGTAATACAAGTTGAGTACTTTTACTGACTTGGACTTGCGAGCATCATAAACATTCATTGTCACTGACTGTATCGTAAAACTTCCGGTACATTTTATTATTATCCTGTTATCAGTAAATTTGGTCTCAGACTTGAGGCTTTCAAGCTTCATTCTTGAATATGGGACATCTGGGCAGCTGCAGGTAACACATGGCTCACTCTCCAAATAATAGCCATCGAACTCCACTAAGCAACTTAATGTGTTGTATATACGAGAATTCGGGTGATTTGCCAAAAGCTCATTCTGTGAATGGAGCGTGTCAAAAATGCAGCTTATTACCTCAGGTGTCAAACATTTATTCACAAGTTCAGAGTCATTCTGCTTTGCACTTGAGTCATGCACTTTTCCAAGTAAACAGGTCATGAGGTCAGTGTACTCAACGATGTTCTGTCCATACATGGGAAGATATGTCACCTTCTGCAGTAGAATTGTCATCATAGTCTCCCTAAGCGTGTTTTTTGCATGGTACCAAACTCCAAATAGAACACATTTAGCCTCATGACGGACACCTGCTGAGTTCCATTCTAGCAAGAATATGTCGACAAAGCGCTTCAGCATGACACCGTCCTTATCATTAAACATTTCTACAACCTGTTCCATGTCCATGCATGATTTTTCTTCAGAACCATCATCGCCCTTCCGCTTCTTTTTTGAATCTGAAGACTGTGAGCTAGTTCTTGTAGAACTTCCTAGATCCAGACTCTCTGGTTTTTGTGCATTATGATTGGCATCTTTCCCTGAATAGAAAGCTAAATTAAGAAGCTTGAGAGTCTGAATAATACACTCTTCACTGAAATGGTAAAAGTTGTCCATAAGAAACGGAAGAAGGTCCATGTGCTTCAAGCAGAACTTTTGCCAATTTTTAGGCCTTGCTGCAGCAACATCACAAAGTGTAGACAAACATTTTATGAGCTTAACACTTCTCTCATACGGCACAGGATTTCGGAAACCACCAGATTTGTCTACAATTTTATGAAGTTTCCTGACTTCATGGGAATATTGCCATGAGTCCCTCACACTATAGTAATGGGTCTTACTGCCACACAAATGGAGGAAGAGTCTCCTCGCATACCTCCGAACAAATGTAGTATGAGGATTGCTGATATAGCTACAAAGAACATCCTGATATCCATCCAACTTTAGATCCTTTGAATTGGGAACCTTGTAGCCTCTGTCCTTCTCAGCAGACTTCTCTTTTTCTGGTCGAACCATGCTATATACAAGCCGAAAAGTATTCTCCAACAACAGTTTGTAGTAGTCCATGAAAAGGTCAGTTGGATGAGATTTAGCATATGAGTCTGAGAAGAACGGAGAAAAGTTTCCAGCTGGAAGCTCCCTCCTTATTGTCAATAGTGATCCGCAGCCTGAACCAGAAGCAGCAGCTTCTCCGCTTATGGATGATGACTTGAAAACATGAACAAGTTGTTGCAAAATATCCATTAGGTAATTCAAAAACGACTGCTGCCTGAGGGCCGAACAAGAACGAACTAACTGAGAAGCAAAGTCATGTTTATCCTGGTCACCACTGGAGGACGGAAGAGGTACTGCAGATGGCACCGGAACCTGAACAGGACCTTTATCTGTCAAATCAGCTCCCCCACTTGATTTTGAATGAGAATTATCACCCCCAGGCTGATGCCAGTTACGGAACATCAGTGTGAAAAACATGAAAACAAGGATTGATACTTCTCCAAAAGAGCATCGTGTTTTAGCAGGGAAAGGTCTATTTATATTTATCTCATCCATGAGCCATTTGACAAACTTTTCCAAATCCAAATTATCTGGCTTTGAACTATCCATGAAAGGACCACCAACTGCAGAGGAAAGCCTGTAGAACAACTGCATTATGGGTATGGCTCGAGTACCAGCTGTAGTGCCCATCCAGCCTCTCAGCTCTTCAATTAGATGGCTAAGTAGCAAGGAATTAACGGCACGTTTTGACGCAGAAATTGAGACAGTCGTCTGGTCCACAACAGACTCGGGGAAGTCGCCAGACTCACTTGCATCCAATATATGAACTGATGATGGGGAGGTCTGAACACTTCTATCCGCAGGAGCTTGAACAACACCAGAATTTGTTAGCTCATCAATAGAGAAATGAATTTCATTGCCTTCACCTCCAAATGTATCAAGTTCAATCGGTATTGCTGACATGGGATGATCCTTCGAATGTGGTGCAGGTAGGCGATCTGCATCAAGTATCTCATAGCAAGTTTCACATAGGTCGAAATCTGGACATATATTGCAGTGCCACCTTTGCCGAAGTATCGGAACAGTGGAACAACCATCGCAGCAGTATTGCACAGATGATGTGGCCGGATCTTCTTCAATCATAACCTGAGCATTTCCAGTGGAGGAACTCATAGCAGAACCGCTTGCTTTAGCTTGGTTCTCTGGAGCGTCATCATTAGCTATCATTGTCTGTTTTGGGAAAGGAACTTGGAGAAATCGTGATGAAATAGCCAAACTGAAACCAGCAATAAACAAACAATTAGTAAATTGGTAGAACAAACAAAAGAAAATTTGCAAATGTCAATAGTAATGCTCTAATTGATAGACAGGCAATAAAAAGAACATCACCTGCTAGAAGTCTGTACTGCTTCATACGGTGCAAAGAGCAGCTTCTTCAATAGAGTAACAGCAGGTGCCACTGAAACTCCAGACTTTTCTTTTGAATGCAGAGCCAGGCATTCAGCATAACTATAAATAAATTCCACACAGGGTACAACAAGACTATTTATCGTCTGTGTGTCTGGCCTGTCTAAGTCCAAAATACCCCAGAAGACTTGCATGAGGCCATCAACTAGTTCTGTACCTGCAAAATGTGTAGACATTCTAATAAAATATGTATACTTTATAAAATGCTCTTAAACTTTTTTTTCTTGAATGCGCAGGAGAACTGCATATCTTTTAGATTATAAGAGAGAAAAGCAGTCCGGACCTAGGAGAGTTGGGCTGCTTGTTACACATTTAGTCTCACCGATTATAACATCGTGCTCAACCCGACTTTCTACCACTAGAAATGGTTCTAATTCAGCAATGACGTCCATTTTTACTTTAAGTCCAAATTTCATAACTACTAATACTAATTCATAACTACTAATGTTGCTATCATTTGTATCAAAATTACAATACTCCCAAGTCCCACCCGACTTTCTACCACTAGAAATGGTTCTAACTCAGCAATGATGTCCATTACATCCAGCAATCATATCGATTTTGTACTTGAAGTCCCAATTTCAAAACTACTAATGCAGAATCTTTATTGCTATCAACTGTATCAAAATTACATAATAGGGGTATTTTTATTAGAAACATGCCCACTGTCTCATTAGTTGTGTCCAATATTGATGTTTAGAAATATGCCAGTTCTTGTTTAAGAAAGTTTAACTACAACCTCCGGCTCTCGAAGCAGTTGAGGCGGCATAGAGCACTGATTTAGGGGTTTGGGGTGCGGTTTTCATCACCCATCAGGCTTTAGAAGCTGGAAGGGATTTGGGCCTCTCGATTGGCAGGGCGATACCTGTGGGAACTCCCCGCAGTTGTCAAAAAGAAAGACAGCAATAAAGTCTAGTGGCTGCCAGTGATGGATGGGAGATGAGCAGCTGCAGCATTGGTGGCTGTGATGGGAGGTAGCACAGTGACGCAAAGGGGCGTAGCCAGAAATGGAAAGGAGCTAGAGAGGTAACTTTAGCCACCTCCACATGTATCAAACTTCCAAAGCTTGACCAGCATGCGAAAAAAGTGAACTTTTCCACTATCAACCCCAAAAAATACAGTTCTCAATGCTGGGGATAGGACTATAAAAATTGTTTTTTTGTTTTTAATAATTAATTTTTCTGAAATCTTAATGGTGGTAATTCAATGTAGAAGTTTCAAAAATAGTTAGGACGCTATTGCTAACAGCATCCCACTTTGGATGCTGACCTTATTAGCATCCAATTCCGGACGCTGTTTTCAATGGCAGCTGCACGAGCGTGCATGGAGACGCGGTCACCAAGCTCTGCCGCAGTCGGAGATGCCGCCGCGTCCCTGTGTGCGAGGCCAGCAAGTGCTGCCATTGCCGCTTGCCGTCAGGAGCCAAAGCAACAGGCCCCCTTCTCATTCTCCTCTCTCTCCCCCTCGTTCCTTGCCCAAGCACAGCAGCAGCCACAGCTTGTTCTCTCCATGTGTGCAGTCACCATTCGGAGAAGACGACCACGGCGAGCATCCCCATCGAGTCCCTGCTGCAGGAGCTCAACCTGGGCTGTGTCGAGCTTGTCCTTCCCAGAGCACGGCAACCTAACCCGTTGGACCAGACTGTGTTTTCGGACGCTATTGACAAGAGCATCTGTACTATTTCTAATTTTCCACGTTGAATCACCATTATTAAGATTCCAAAATTATTAATTACTAAAAGTAATCAAAAACAGTTTATAACTTGATAAGAACCATCAAGTAAACAAGAGTCAATGTATGATTAATACCGTGAGTCTCGAGGAAAGATGCCAGGTTTGATTTCCTGTGCAACGCAACTTTGGATACAGTATGAATCTGGGCTATTAATTCTTTTATCACCCAGCTAGATGCAGCACCTCCTACTCCAATTCTTGACATTATTGCTGGAAGTGATTTTATTACCCCTAGAAGGCGCATAGTGTCCTTAACCTGTACAAACATAAGCCATAGTTAATTAACTAAATGACAGTGGAGCATAAGGCATTAACCCATGAGCATAAGATTAGCATATAACAAAAATCGGTATTTACATGATAGTAAATGTCCTTCTTTGGGAACACGGCCTGAAGGACACGGCAAGCAGCAGAAAGTAGCAGAGGCTCCCTGTCACTCTGAAAGATGGTTTCCAATAGGGCTCTGCATTTTAGATTATTGAGTTCCATGCCTGCATCAGTGTCAGTAAAGCAACTTGGTCGGCAAAGCAGATATATACGAGAGAGAATCCTGAGAGCATCCGCCAAAACTTGCTCCTGGATAGGAGCAGCTTGCACAATTTGAGGTCTCTTTCCCGACCTTCCACCAGAAGAATGACCCCCCAGTACTTCCATATCAAGCACAGCATCCATTTTCTCTTTCCATCCAAATTCATCTTTAGCTCGACCATAAACTTCAATAGAATCTATTCTAGGTACAGATGAACCATCGAACGTTCGGCCAACAGTAATTGTGAATTCTTCATCAGCCAAAAGTGACTCCGCAGTAGTAAATGGAATATCATACCATGATCGCATGCCTTCATCCAGCTTAATGACTCGATGAAAAATTGTGACTTCAGAAGGAATGTTGCTGGCAGATGTGTTGCCAACATGGATCCGGCAACCAACCATGACTATATCAGAGTTAGGATTTGAAATAGTTACCTACAGCAAAACAGCGGAGTGCAAATTAGTCATTCAATATCAATAACAGAGATTAGGGCCACCACATTGGTAAAAAAAAAAAAAATCACAGTACAACCACAAATAGTATGATCAAATTAAAGCTTCCTACCTTGAAGCCAGCAGATGTCAGACTCTCTAAATACCCATCATCGGATGTCAATCTTTGCTTGATACTTTCAGAATCACTGCTCTTGGTTGTGTCACTATTGAATTTCACATCGCCTGTGATGCAAGTTGTCTTCTCAAAAAAATCAAGTGGAAATTCTGGTTTTGTGCCTGCGTAGGCTCTACTACTGAGAATGCTGCTGCCCAACTTCTTCGTATGCTCTGCCGTAAGGCTTGTCGAACTGTCACCTCCACTAGATGTATGCGAGTAAATATGAAGGCTGCCATCATCATACAAAAGAAGACAATGTGTTTTATCTTTGGATAAAGGCTTATAGGCAGCAACACCAACCACAGAAGAATTCGAACCAGTACTGTGCCTCATGTTCTGTGCAACCAATACGTGAGGACCCAAAGACACAGCAAGAGGAGCGTTAGATTTTGATTTTGATAGGCAGGTAAGAATCCCAGTGCCAGCTACTAGCTCTCTCCAACGGTGAAGACCTGCTGGCTTGGACTTACCATCAGGATCTTCCTCACATATATATGACAATTCAGTAACTGATGAACAATCCGCATCCAAGCGCCCCATGAAGGTTGTACCATCCTGATGAGACACGAACAGGAGCCTATACGTTGGTGAGAAGTACAATGATGAACCTTTATGCATGGATACCGCATCTTTAACCGAGACTGTTTCAGTCAATATTTTGGCGCCAACATCGCCCTCCAAAATAACATTCAGCCTATACAAAAGACCCCCCTCTGAAAGAACAAGCAGCACCAATTTTCCCATTGAGGAGGGGACAAGGGAAGCATCAACTATTATATCATCAGCAACAGTAAAATAATGCATGGGGCTAATGTTGTCCTGTGAGAGATCATATATCTTCACAAACCTGCTCGTTACTACCATGAGTTGCACCTGAGAACCTGGAACCCATTCCACACGACGAATATATGCACCTTGCAAAGCAAGTTCTATGGCAAGGCGATCAGTTACTTCACCACGACTATTTAATGTTAGCACTTGGCAGTCCTCATATCCGGCAACGGCAAGGTAATGATCCATCAATGGATTGAAAACCAAATGAACAATTTCAAAGCGGACGATGTTCCTGGAGAGAGGCTTCACATTTGTCTTGTCTGCTGTAATAGGGGCTGCAGTAGGCTGTCCAATGATTTGTCCCACATCAAATATAGCAACTTTATCACCTTCTCCAACAGCAAGTTTACCCCGAGTGCTGATACTCAGCAATGATTTAGCAAGAGAACCGTTAGCAAGTTGAGACTTAAGTTCTCTAGAGTTTGGATAGTCCGCTTTTATCTTCAGGTCCAGGGATCCACTTTTAAAAGCTTTCTTTAGTTGAAAAATGTCAGAGGAATGTGAAACCAGCATGTTACCTCCTAAACAAACCTTCCTGTCTTTCAAAAGATTCAACTCCCTTTGGCTGAGTATAGTGGGCAGCAATTTCTTGCAGATTTCAAGCATTCTAGCTTCAATGTCCAGGTCTTTAAGAAATACAGGAAGCTTGTCACTGAATCCTTTGGGGACAGAGAGCTTCATTGAATTATCAGCATCAGTGGACATGTCATCTTCAAAATCAGAGGCACTGTCCGCAACCTGCTCCACATCCTCATGAAACGGTAATATTGGGTGGAAGCTGCTAGCTGCAGGTGATGGAACAGTAGGCATGGGAGTAAATTTCCGAGGTTTCAAGCACTGACAGCTGCTTCCTCTCACACCCCCAGCCCCACAATCACAGAAGAAACGACTAGATCGGGAGTAAACCACACGATGCCCCCGATGACACACCTTGGCACAAACAGAACAGCAACCTTTTGAAACTGTCAAGTCACAAGTATAGCAGAAGTACCAATGTTGCTCCATGAAATTACTGCCACTGGAAGTGAATGTACACACTTTTGATGCTAGAGCTCTATCACTGTTTCCATCTTCTTCCTCGTCTCTATCAATGCTCCCTAATTCTCCATCAGATGTACCATCATCTTCATCTTCCTCACCAGAACTAGCATCACAATCAACAGTGGGATTACTTTCTTGACCGGAGCGAATAACAAGATTTTCTGAATTTTTTAACTGCTTTGGGATGAGAGATCCTGATCCAAAACTGTTGCCAGACGTCTTTGCTGAAATTCTCTTATGGACACTTCTATTCAATCCAGCATCACCGAACACTGCTTCCACGAATGAAAACAGAAATTTCAAGGTGGGCAGCATATTCTCATCCCCAACCATCGACTCCATCAGCGTCAGAGTCTTTTCAAATAAGTGCTTGAATTGTGATTCCTCACTTGGCAGTTGAACGATAAAATCGAAATAAGCTTTGGCAGTCTGGAGGTCACTTGATAAAAATGCTCTATCGAGTAACAGTAGCATAGAGTTAAAAAGATGATGTTTAAGTTCATTGGTCAATGTTTCAGATGAAGAGCACATGAGACGCATAAAAAAGTCCACTCCTAATTCTCTGGTTGAAGGCCCCAATATTACAGATTCTAACCAAGACGAAAGGTAGGGCACTTCCATTCCAATGAACTTGCTTTGTAACTTCTGCTTAAGGCCCGGACAAAAACCATTGCTTAATATGTCAGTAAAAAAGTGGAGAATCTTCAAAATAACCTGCTCAGATTTGCAATTGTTCAAAACATCAATAAAGGTTGACATATCAGCTTGCTCAGAGCCAAAAATACTTGCACCTTCAGGTGCTCCTTCTGCATCACCAAGGAAGAATTTAAACACGTCTGCTTTAGATCGAAGGTCTTCCACTAGATCAACAACTGCAGAAATTAAAATTTCTTTCACCCCACTATCTATGATTTCATTTGAGTTGATGTCAGCCAGGAATCCTTCTAGCTGCTTCAGAACAAACAGTTCACTGTATCTAGCTAGATCATCCCTGTTGCTAATTAGACTCATAAATATAGAATCACACTGCCCATGAATAGGCCTGAATATTCGATCAGATTTTATAGCCATTACCATATGAAGCAGTTTGGAAATAATACTGACATCAACTTGATATCCCTCTCCCGGTCGTGTAACCTTTATATATACATCAAAGATTTTCATGATCTCATTTATCACCAGCATGCAAGAAAGGAGAGCACTGTTGCTAGAAGTATAATCTGATGGAAATCCATGTAACAAGCACTTCAGGAGAAAACAATTTTTCTGTCCTTCACCCAGCTTTGTGGCGACTCCATCTATCCTTGACGAAAGCTCACATATGGATTCCAGCAATTCCATGTATGAACCAAATTTCTCAGAGAAGAGTTGATGCTTGGATTTGTCGAAAGCAGAATGCTTGATCAGCAAGGAAGGATAACAATAATCCAAGGCTGGCTTCCCATGAGCAACAAATGATAGATATGCTTTCTTAAAAGTATGAAGATAGACCTCCAAGAGAGATGATAAAACATCCAAAAACAGTCCACAGTTCTCCATTATGTATGTAAACAAACTCTTCCCAAGAGCAAATAGCCGTTCACCATCGACCTCTTTCTTTCTATTCAAATCCACCTGAGTCTTTCCTCCTGTTTGCAGCTGCCGGCAAAGACTGTCATTAACGAGAGAGAGAATAAAAGAAAGCCATGCTCCTTTCCTGGGGAAATCCCAACTCTCTAGCTCACTTGAACCGGGAATATCAGAATGCAACTTCTTTAGAAGTCCAATTATTGATGCAGGTAGATCAACACCCATATGAGATGGAGCACCATTGCTAATACTGAGAGCAAATGTTATGAAGACATTTACATCAGCAAAGTCAGGATTCAGCAAAGCATCTTTCAGAAGAAGACTATCATTGTCATAATAGCCTATACCAGAGAGTATGCTCCAGCAGATCAAAAATAAATATCTTTCCACGATAAGATCATCAGCAACAATGGCGCTCCTACCAGTCCAAGGACTAAGAATTCTTGAAATAGCTGCACCCAAATCGGCCGTGTTCAAGCCCAGTGTTTCGACAGCAGTCTTATCAAAACAGAACTCAGTATGAGCTGGGGTAACATCAATCAACTGAGGTAACAAGTTACTTGTTACATCATTCTTCTTGACAGAATCACCAAACATTCTCTCCACAATAACAATGGCAAAGGACGGCAAACAATCATTCATGGAATGTGACTGGTCTTCCTTCAAATGGATATCCCTCAGCCTGGATCTTAACCTTGTAAACAACCATGATGGATGCGTTAAGGGGTACAACAATATATGTCGCAAGACGAGCAGAACCCGTGATAGGAGCAATGCCCATCTTGTAAGGACAGCTGCAGTTACTCCGGGCGGAGGGACTTTAATTTTCTCTAGGGAAGAAAGCACAAATTTGATCAAATCAGCCTTTTCTGATTCTGTAGTTAAATGGAAAGCCACCAAAACAATTTCCAGATGAAACGCGCAAGGAAGAATCGCACAGAAATCACTAACATTCAGTGTGCTGGATGACATATCATTTGTCCTTTCCAAAAGATACCCAGCATACTGAGTTAATATCTTTCTTCCCAGACTAAAACCTGAGTGTGCACAAGTCACAGCATGTGCAACCAGAGCAAGTGTATAGTTGTTATACGTGTACCTCCCATTTTCAGCATTAAACACTTTCTCCACAAGGCTTTCCCTCAGAGCAGCAGGGCATTCATCACTAACAAGAAACGCTTGTAGAAGTTCAAAACAGGCTGCATTGATGTGCAGTAATTTATTTTCAGGAAGACAAGGTGGCATATTTCCATTGTTGCTTTCATCAGGGGAACAAGCTTGGCATTTCAGTATTGAAAGAAATTGATCCAGATGATGGACATTGAACTTTTTGCAAGCATCCATATATAAAGAACTGCACCATTCAGGAGAGAAGATGAAGATTTTCATAAAGCATATCAAATCAGCAGCTAACTGGATAGGCCCAGCCTGGCTGCCTGATGGGCTGCTCCCCAGAGAAGTTGGCTGCTCAACAATATCAACTACTCCAGTAGGACGTACTTCAGCAAAAAGATTCCCAAAAAGTGCTTCTTCCTCGTGACTAGCCACAGACTCCAACTCTGAAATAAGAGCTTGTTTTGTGCAACTCAACTGTGGCTTCTCACTTGTTGTCAGTGACTTCACTCCTTCTTCATGCAGGAAAACTATGAGATGTACCAAACCATCCAACCATTGTTCTCCTGAAGGGAAGATCAATTGTAAATACTCCTCGCATGTGTATTTCTTCAGCAGTGGTACCTCCTCTGAACGAACCTGACAAGACAGGCCATCATCTATCTCGCTTTTGCATGAATAATCCCGGAGGACATCTGTGTCAGGTTTGTCCCTGTCAAGGCGACTGGTTCGTCGTTTGGTATCTTCAAGAAGTTTAAGAACATACTGAATAACGTGGGGAGAATAAGCTAAAGGAGGAACCAAGCAAGCACTAGATTTTTCATATCTCCATATATTAGGGCTAAAGATTTCCAACATGGATGAAACTATGCATACTTGAATGGTACAACAGATATCACTGTCGCAAATGATAATTTGCATTAGCTGTAGAAATTCTTCAAGTATCTGGAGCAAGACAGTGCCAACACCATCCACAGAAAACACTCTGTCATGATTAGAGAACTTGAACTTCAGTCTGAACAATGCTGGCAGACTATCCGCGCATCTTGCTACTGAGGATAACATCACAGTATCAGAGTCATCAGAAGGGAACTCCATAGCTAGACCACAAATTAACTTCAAAATCCTTTGGGTGAAAGACAATCTCAAGTTAATATTTATATCTTCAACCATTTCCAAAGCAGGAGACTGGCAAAGCTTCTGAACTAGTGTAAGAAGGCGAGATTTACAATATAAATGAACAACTGCAAAATGTTGTGCCAATGGCACCATCCCATTTGGAGATGCTGCACCGCACGATTCAATATTCTCTGGAATAATGTGATCTCGCCGTAAATATTCTGGTGATAAGGCCAAACAAAGCCGTTTCAGATCATCTTCACTTTTCGAGCAATTACAGCCTGGTCAGATGACAAGAAATCATCAAATGAAGAAGTAACCACGCATTAAACATAATAGTGCATTTAAAAATAGAAGCCTCAAGAGATTACCTTTTAGATAGCAGAAATATTTCTCTTGCGGGCTTAAGCGCTCAGCTTCAATTTGGACAGATGTCCACTGCTCAATGATGTCATTTATAGTGCCAGGCTCCAGTGAGTATACCTTGCTATGAGCTTTCAGCAGGACATATTCCAAGAAACATGCAACTTCATTCTGAAAAGATGAAAGCAGAAATTAACAAAAAAGAATGTCCAGTTAATAGAACTCCAAACATCTTTGTAAAATGCAGCTGAGCAAAGACGGAAACATGAACATGATAGCATAACAAATTAATCTTAAGATGAAAGCATTCAAATTTTTGATAGATCCGAATGATCATATCATATCCCATCAATTTACCAATAACCTACCAGTAAGCTGAAGTCATCACACGCATATGATGATTTTTCAAGATAGAAGAGACAAAATTCCAAAGACCTCTCAACAATCTCCACAACCGTCGTCTCCACTTGCTCCACTGATAACAAAAAATTCAAGGGAGATATAAGTGAGTGAGATACAGTTAAAATCCTAACTAGATATGTTCCTTTTCTTTTCATGATATGCTGCATCTGTTTCTAATTAAAAAGAATACAAAACAGCATAGAGGGTGAAAAACGTTGGAATTGTCTGATAGACGTAAAGGAGCACTCAAATCATGATAGACCAAAAAGAAAATGATTTCCCAGAATATACTAACAATAGGTTCTGCTACTTATTCATTCAACACGCATATCGGCAAGGAGTGGAAGGATCAGTATTTTCAGTCTAATCCAAGAAGTCAATATGTTACTTAGGGCACTCCCAAGCTATATGTCAGCTATCCGCGTGGAACTTAAGATGATGTGCAAGAGGTTGAGGAGGCAGAGAGATAGAAAATGCTGATAGAAAGGGGAGATGTCCCTTTAACAATTTTGTAGGAAGGGAGAAGATGAACCTGGGTAGGCTAGCTCAGTAGCTCACCACCTATGGTGCTGACCAACTCAACCCAGGAGTCTCCTCACAGTTGAGAGAGAGAGAGAGAGTAGTGTTTCATGATACCCTGCTTAGCACAAAATCAAACAAGCGATACAGAACTACAAAAATACAATAATGAGAGAAGCAATGCCTATTCAAGAGGCAAGACCTAAAATTCATCACTCTTCCTTGATATATAACAGATCCATTGCTCACCAAGGAATAATCTCTTCAATGAAAAAATATCTCTCCAAACATGATATATCAAAGTAAACTAACCCAAGGAAAAAAAATATTCGTATCTGATGAATCATTCCCAAAACCAACAGCGACCACACAATTACAGCCGTTAACTCCTTGATATACGGATATACCTAATCTGCGTGCTATTTTTACATACCAATGAAAATTTTTGAAGGGTTCCTTCCAAAAAATATTATATAAACATCCTATTCTTTTATTGAAAAGACACGGGACCGCTGCATCAATTTCTGCCAATCAATAAAAACTGCAATGAAAATTTGTGATCAATGTAATCCTATAATGCAGTTGACACACCGAGTTTGAGAACTGATACAACGAGACTTGATGTACTACTAGGTTATGGGAAAGGAAGGAAGCAAACCTAATCCATGCATGAATTAGAGAGTCTAAAGTGCAAATGCGGAACAACAGAAAAATGCAGCCAGCTTAAATGAGTCTCTTCATAGTACGAAAGGACTCAGAAGAAAGTCCATGAACTTGCGGCACCAGAAGTAACCATGGTAGAATAACAAGAACAGGGGAACCCAGGTTTTTGTAAAAGATAAAGGCTACACGGGCGGCGAGGCCCGTTTAACGTTTAGAATGTTTATACGGCTTTTAGACACTGTTTAGATGGATTAAACGGTTTGCTACTGTAGCACAATGTATCAGCGTGAGAAGGAAAAAGAAAAGAGGAGAGAAAGCGAAAAGGAGATGGGAATGCTGTCGGACCATCAGCAGGCCCACGGCCCATCTATCCACTTCCCTTATCTCCTAGCTGATCGACACCATCAGGTAGCCAGCCATTTTTCTCCGCCGCCGCCACTCCCGAGCTCCTCCCCTGCTCTCTTGCTCCTCCACTCACGGGATCCACGATCCACAGGACCACAGCTCTCCCAGCTTCCACTTTCTCCTCTGCTCCCTGCTCTTCCTCCATTCCTCCGCTCCCTTGCTTCTCCCCTGCTCTCTGCTCCCTGCTCCACTCGCCGGATCCACAGCTCGCCGGAGAATCTTGCGCCGGTGACAAGCGTCGGGGCTTGCGGGGCCATAGATGATGGCGGCTGATGGCCATCCTTGCTGGTTTCGCTACCTCTCTTCTGCTCCTCCCGCCATCCCTGCCCACCACCATCTCCTAATCGTCACCCAAATTGGCCAAAACGCCGCACAAGACCGTCTCGTCCTGTGTAGGGCGTTTCAGCCGTTTTGCGACGATTTTGACCGATTAAACGGGTCAACAGTGTAGGAGTCCGCCTAGCCCCTAAACTGCATGGTGGCCTCCCGTGTAACGTCTACACGTGTGTAGACGGACGTCTAGAACCGTTTAGGAAAACATTGAGGGGAACTCATACACCTCCCATTACACAAACTTAACGAACTAAAAGAGTGCATAAGTCGAGCACAGCCTAACATTTGAAACAGAAAGGATGTTGTTGCTGATGCCTTAACCTTCCTGACAAACGAATCAAGACTGAAGCCTTATTCAATGATGAGGTAAACAAAAGACCAAGATATGAAGCAAACAACTAAAACAGTGATGAGGAGATCAAACAATTCATTAGGCAATCCGAATTCCATACTAATATCGTGCGAATATTTTTTATAAAAAGAAAAGGCTGAAAGTAACTAGGCCGTCGAACTTGCCAAGAAGCACGAACGCAACACCAAGCGATATAAAAGTACCAAGATATGACAGCTATCAGTCCACCGATCAACAGGAGGGAGAGGCTGATTTTACTCTACCGCAAGCATGAGCAAACTTAAGATCGCACCAGAGCACAGTAGCAGCAGAAGCACATCTCAATAGCACCCGTCGCGCCCCTAGCTTACAACTACAGAATCAAAACCTGCTAAGCAAATCCAAAGCCCTCGACAGCAGCAGCAACGCGACCGTGGCCCCTCATGAGCCATCTGCACGGAAGGGTTGCGCGAGGGATCAGAGGAGCTCACCTGAGGTGGGAAGGACGGCCGACACGACGGCCCGGGCGGCAGCGAGGACGGCGCGGGCGGCGCCGGGGTCGGCAGGCGGGCCAGCGGCGAGGGCTCCAGCGAGGGCCTCGAGCCCCGGCCGGGCGGCGGGCGCGCGGAGGCGGCGCGCAGGCGGGTCCCGCTCCCCCGTGGCGGCGACGAGGAGATCGAGCAGCGCCGAGATCTCCGCCGCCGCCATGGCGAGGGATCTCCGATCGGAGGCCGTGCCCCTAGAGAGAGAGACGGGGTCGGATCGATCCCGGTGAGATGGGTGTGGGAGGGTTTTGGTGATGTTGTGTTGTCGTTTAGAGAGAGAGAGGAGAGAGAAGGGGGAGAGGAGAGAGATGGGGCGTGGGGAGGAAGGAGATGAATGATGCGAGTGGCGTTTTATTTTACACGGGTTTTTGGGTTCTGCACTTCTGCTTCCTTAAGGGCAGGTAAAATGCTACACGTAGGCAGTCTCATAGCCCGTTTCATGCGTTAATATATAGAATTTTTGGTGACATGGAAGAGAGAGAGGGAGGTGAGAGAAAGAAGCGGTTGTTTCGCGAGGCAACCACCTCATGCGCTAAAATTTAGGAGTATGAGACGGCTTTCGCACCATTGTAGGAGTTGTAGTTGCCATGCAACTCATAAATATTCCTTTTTTCATCCACAAATAAAGGAAATAATACTTCTTTAAGACAACTAAAACAACTATGCATTGTATATGTGGTCTCATAAATCGTCTTATGATTATGAGACCGCCTATGAGACAACACCTTTGTACCTGCCCTAAGGCGTAAGGAGTTTTTTAGCCGTTGATTGGTTGTCATAAGTCGGTGCTCCATGATTTTTCATGGGATTTGATAAACTTCACCTGGGCATTACGGAGGCCACCAATGTCCGGATTTTTTTTTTTGTAACCCTCCAAACGGATTCCCTCCTCTGCCCCTCTTCTCCAACTCCGGCGAGCTCTCTGACGGATTAGTGTTCGGGATTGAGGTTAGAGTTCGAGGTTGAGGGTCCACCGGACCTAGAAGAGGGAAGTCGGAGAGGTAGGCAGGACAGGCGGTGGTGGCCGTTTGTGGGCGGGCGGCAAGGCGGCGGGATGCCGCCGGCCGGGGTGGTGGAAGAAGGCGGTCGGGCCAGGTTGAGGCGGGGGCAAGGATGGCGGTGACAGCGACGGGTGGTGGTGACGACAGCGGGCGACTGTCTGGGCGCCTCCAGCGAGACCCTAGCCCGCTGAGGCAGGGGCGGCGGGCGAGCGCAAGGAAGCTTCGAGCCTTCGACTCTTCGACTGGAGGTTGACGAAGACGAACGTCCGTTCATCACTTCATCCAACGGCTCAAAATCCAGGCATTAGAGATGGGCTGAAATGCCCGGGCATGATACGGGCCCTTTTTCATTATTTTTGCGCTACGGCCTCCTCAAAAAGGATAATGTTTTCTGAAAATAGTGCTCTAAAGTGGATCATCCCCTCTCTATTCAGAAAAAAAATGTTTTCAAGAGAAAAATAGTTTTCAACAAGTAGAAATATACTCTTTTGCATTCATTTTAGGTAGTAATTCAAAATTTCAATAATGTTTTCGTTATTTTCGTAAAGGAATAGTCGTTGTTTGTCCAAGCTTTTTAGTCATCGAATAAATGATAACTTCTTTCTTGATTATTTTTAATTTCCTACTATGCCTTTTTTAACATGTTGGATGACTTGAAAATACCCTTTTTTAGCTGTAAATGCGGGACCTAGAGTCCAGTGACGGATCTTGGTAAAGAAACAAGGGGAGCAGTGTATGTTTAGAATTTAAGTGGCTAAACCATGCTTTTCTCTAACAAAAATTAGAAAATTAGAGGGGGCCATAGCTACCCCTGATCCTAGAGAAGCTCCGTCAGTGCTAGAATCAAGTTTGATATGCCAAAAGACACCTTTGTAAAAGAAATAAATAAATGTAACAACATTAACTGAAAAAAAAAACTTAACTAGAAGCAATCATTGAGAATGATAAGAAACAGAAGATGGTCCATCCCTTTTTGGTTTGACAAGGTCTAAAGGATCTATTGCACATGTTAAATCTCCCACCTTACTACTAGATCCCAACTCCAGCTCGGTTCATCGCATGTTTTTGTCTTGATGAAAGTTTACATTTTACATTTCGGAAATGCTTTGCCTACTTCTGTCTTTGGACTGCTAGATTAAGAGTCGGACCTTGCAGTCGTAGACTCGTACTTCTGGCACCTAGAAGTACGTATAGCATTGTTCTTCACATTTTTAACTGTCAATGCTAGCTAAGTGCAAAATTAATGCATGACTTGAAAAGCAACAACATCATCGTAATATTGTCCATTTTTGTGCAGCTAACTATTAATAGTAAGCAATTCTTACTTGATTGGCATAAGAGCAACTCCAACGAAGCCCTTAAATGAGAGCCCCTACATGCTATGTAGAGGCTGGCCCTTACATCAAAGACTCCAGAAAATACATCCAACTCCAACAGCACCCTTTATATCAAAGCCCCTATGTTCGCGGGTCCGACTAGTCATCCTCTCTTCTTTTCTTATCTTCCTCCTCGGTCTGGAGCATGGCGCGGGCGCAGCTTGAGGTAGGGGCTGGCGCGGGCCAGGCGCCGCGCGGCGCGACCCACCGGCTTGGAGCAGGTGCGATGCGGCCTCGTCGGTCTCGAGCAGGTGGTCGGGCAAGATGAGCGCGGCTCGGCACGGCGCGCGGAAGGGGAAGGATGGGCGACGGCTCGATTTCGTTGCCGGAAGGGGAAGGATGGGCGGCAGGGCGAGAAGAGCGCGCCCCTCAGGTGGAGCTCCTCGGCGTGGAGCTGGCTACGATGGGCGGCGATTCGACGGGCGGTGATTCGGCGGCGATTCGACGACGGCGACGGGCAATGATTCGGCGGCGGGAGGGGCGGGGAGGGGCGACGACCGGCGGCGAGAGAGAGGAACGAGGAGGATGCGGCGCGCGGGGCAGGACGTGCGGGAGCGTCAGTTGGTGGTGGGACCCTCGTCTAGCGACCCCGTAGAGAGCCCCCAGATTTGTTGGCTCAAGGGGGAATTCTAGGGACCCAATAAGTCTAGGGACTCATTTAGAAGCCCTATTGGAGTTGATTTTTTGACCTCAAACCTCTACATCTCATGTGGGGCTCACGTAGGGGCTTGTGTTGGAGTTGCTCTAACTTGGTAAATATCATCCGCACCCTGATAACAAATGTCATTGCACCATCATCGGTTTTGTCATGTTGTCTACCATGTGGTCAGTCGTCACCAAAAGTCACAAGTTGCAACACTAGATGCAAGGAACATAAAAGAGGAAAGTTACAATTACCTCATTAATTTTCTTTTCCTAAGTAGTGAAGTCATCACAAAATCGGATTCAATATTTTTTTTTTTTTGCGATGAAAGATCGGATTCAATATGATTCACATAGATTTTGACACTTGAATACGCAAGGTAATTTCTTATTAGAATTGATAGCTATCAACTCCATAGTAAGAGAGAGTGCTCTATAGCTGCATTTCTCATACAACTACATCGAAAGTTGCGCTTACAAAAGTCGTCAAGAGAGAGAGTGCTGTATAGCTGCATTTATCATTCATCAAATTTTCAATTCTTATTAGTAAAAAAAAAGTATACAATAAATGTGTGCGGCATCACGGGTCTTATCTACCAACTTTTTCTATATGAACCAAGTTTCTCAGCGTCATAGCAGGTAGGATTTTTTTTTTTTTTGAAAGTAGGCAGGAGAGCTGCCCTTTTCATTAAGGTAGAAAAAGGAGTACAAAAGAATTACAGGTACAGTTTGTCGACTCGGGGGCGATCTCGCCGCGCCGCCACTACCACCTCCTTGTCTCCTCTCACCCTGCCGCCGCCTGAGTCTTTGCTGCCGGCACAACCCGCGTGGAGGGCGAGGACGGCGGCGGCGGGGTCTCCGGTGCCTGCGCCCCCATCTCCTACCCTCTCAACTCAAGATCTAGATGGGGATTGGGGATTTGTGGAGGAGATCGTGCTGCCTGTAATGCAAATCGTGGCGGAGGTCAGCAATGGAGAGGACGACGTCGGCCACTGCGGGGCAAGTTGCCTCGCAAATCGCCCGGCAGCGCCGTCGCGGAGCTATGCGTGGTAACCCGGCGGCGAGCCCGACGGGCACAAGGCCGCAACTAAGGCGGCGCAGTTGGGGTTCGTTCATGCTGAGAGCCGATTGGATCCATATACTAGTGATGTTGAGGACACGACGATGGTGTGTCGTGGTTATTGCGCCGGATCTGCAGTGGTGGCCGTGTATCCATTGCCAAGAGGAGAATACGGTTGCAGCGTTTAAGTTCTCCAACCTCAAGTTTCGCATTTGTGTGGCAGGTCATTTTGATCTCATCAGCATTTGCACCTTGTATCATTTTGGTGGTCGAGATGGTGACACAATGGAGCAGGCTTGGCGGACTTTGCAGTGGCGATGTCTATGGTGGCTAGATCTCGTTGTTCGGGAGAGGCCAGTAATACCATGGCCATGGTGGTTTGCCGGTTTGGCCAACTTGTTGCCATTGCTATGTCAAGGTGACCGACTCTGGTATCTGGGTACACTAAATTGCAAGCAAGGTTTCTGTTCATCGACGGGGAAGTCATTCAATGTTGGTAAATGATGCAGCGAAAGCGTCGCGCGGTGCGCGGGGAGATGTTCCATCTTCGCATGATCCGACAGACATCCTTGTGCATGATGATAAATCGTGCAACGAAAGTGCCGCGTATGTGCGCGGGGAGGTGCTATACCTCCGCACAACCTTGCCTGACGGAGTTCGAAGGTATGCTTAAGTGTTGTTTAAGCAGCGACAAATATTTTCGGCAAAGAAGATTGAGTCTTCTGACTACTTCGGAGGATGAAGATATGGCTGCAACAATAGTGATTAATCGACACCATAGGATTTTGGTGGTGCTGAGCTAGATGATACAGTGTTCATTGTTTTTAGGTGTTTTTAGGCTGCTTTGTAGTAGCTCACCTTGGTGTGTGACATGTAAAGGCTAAATGTACCGTTGTTGTGCAGAGGCCGGAACATTATTTCACCTCGAAATAAAAGCATCCTTTATCTAAAAAAAGTCAAAGAAGCTTTATGAAAGAGCTTAATTTCCTCTATGATGCCATCTACTGTCTTTGCATGGGATTGTTCTTTATTCTGGAACACATGTCGGTTTCTCCTTTCCAGATTCCCCACCAGAAGTAAATCAGAACTCCTGTTCCTAGCTTCTTTTCTTTTTTGTTTTTGAATCTTCTTGTCACTCTATAGATGAAGTCTCTGAGATCGTCAACACTATGATAAATTGCCGCCAAGTCTGGTCTGTTGGCCTGCAGAGTCAAGAGTTTCCATGATGCCTCAGTATAGTTGCAACCATGTAGTAGGTGCTGTGCAGTCTCAGGTATGCAGTAGCACAGGGAGCATGTTTCATTTGCATTCCAGTTTTTTGTTTTCATGATATCCGCAGCGTTGATTCTGTTAAGGCATGCAAGCCAGGCAAAGAACTTGCACTTTGACTCACATTTTGAGCTCCAAATTGCTTTGGCCCATGGGAGTTTTAAATGGGGTCCGAATTGACATTCATATGCCGACTTAGCTGAATATTGTCCATTTGCTGTCCACTTCCATATAATCTTGTCATCCTCCTCTGTTAGTGATACATCCTGTATTCTACCCTGCAAGAGCATAAATTCGTCAATGAGGGTCAGGTTGTTCAGGTTTTTCAGATTTCGGATCCAATTATGATTTTTCATTTCTGTTGCAACATTTCTTTTCTTGAATCTGGAGACCTTGTATAGATTGGGTGCTAGAATTTTGGGAGCCATCCCGTCCAGCCATGCTCCCTCCCAGAAAGGGGTTTTAGTTCCATTTCCTATAATAATTGTCGTAGATGGAAAGAAAAGCTCACGGTCAGTTAGGCTGTCCACTATGCTCATACCAGCCCAAGGTCTATCAACCTCATCCCATTGGTACCATAACCATCTGAGTCTAAGGGCCCGGTTGAATTTCTCCAGATCCTTTATTCCTAGCCCTCCAAGCAGGTAGGAATTTTACTTTCGTGTTAAACACTGGTTTTTTTGGAGCGGAAAATCTTTTAAAAAAAAACTAAAGGTTGTAGGTGATGTTGCCTTTTCCTTTGATCATAACAGTCGTGGTAGCGCACGAGGACTGACGAGTGGACGTCTGGACTTGAGGTCAATGGTTAGGACAGCACTGACAATAGCATTTCATTTGCCAAAGAGATTTTTTTTAAAAAAAAGGAACAAGCTGGAGTGGACGAACTTTTTCTAGGGGTAAACTCGACTTGAAGGTGAGAATTAATGCATGTTCACGTAGCTAATTAAGAAACAAACAAAAGCGTACTAGTACAAGAAAGAGAATAGAGAGGAGATTGGCCGGACGGCGAATCCTTTTTCTCTCTTTTGGTGGCAACTTTTGGCCTTTCTGCAGTTGCTTACGCCTCAAACCTACTTTACAAGCAGGATTAGCATGTCTTTATGTTTTTATTGACAGAATAACATTGCGACCATCCTGGTATTGTCTAGATTTCTCGGTTGCTTTTTCATTTTTCTTCTTGTGTTCTCTTTCAAGGATTGATAATTTGATGGCGATGTGTATCTATCAATCTAAGACATATTTTTCATTTAAAAAATACTTAGACATCATAACTAAAATTATCAAATTACATGGATATGTATAAAAGCTATATCAACAGATTCCTAATATTTATTTCATATGCAACATCAAATTTGTCAGATTTAGTATTTTATTACAACACCGATTAAATTTCATAAATTACAGTAACTCTTTTAATTTTGGCAAATATTTTTTTTAGATTAAGTTGGGGAGGGATTTATTAGTTATATATAGGAATTGGTTAGATTTCTTCAGGTGAATCTTGCCCATATCTGATGCTTGTAGAAGACGAATTACCTGTGGTAATTCCAACAGCCTCTGAGGGCATGTTTCGGTGTTTTAGTTTTCAAAACCAAAGTGTTAAGACCATGGTATTAGAAGCTAGTGCCGAACAAAACTATAGTTTAGAAAAAGAAAGTTAGGAGTGGAGTTTTTAAAACTCCAAAATGGTTGCACTATTTGACTATTAGCAATATCATGGTATTTTAAAATGCAAAACTCCAAACATCTTCTTACCACTCAAAACCAAAGCATTTTGCTAAACCATATTATTTTTACAAAACTTTAGAAATATTTTGTATCCAAACATGGCCCAAAAGTCTTTTGGGTCAGCCTCTCCTTGGCTCAGGGGAGTTTTGCGTGAGAGTGGTCACTTGATGATAGATTAATTAAAAGCTAATATTGCAAACATATTAACACCACTAGGACCAGCTAAAAGCATCTTCAAGAAAGCCTCATAAACTCCCTATAAATAAAATATTAGAGTTCAATCTAAAAAACAATCTCCAACAACACCGATAAAACCATCACAATTTTTTCCTATGCCCTAAGATCCCCTTCGTATTTAGGTACAAACAGGGGAAAAGTTGGGCCTCCTATTTCTTCTCTTTCCAATATAATTAATATTTGATGGCCTCAAATGCTGATGTGAATCATGTGATCCAACCAAAAGTGTTTTTTTTATCCTTTTAGGGCGTTGGTGGAGGAGTGAAGAAAAATGACCTCTAATATTTTTTGATTGCTCCAAAAACAAGTTAATTTTGTGGTGATATTTTGGAGATGCTCTAAGGCCATGTTTGAAATCTCTATAGATAATTATTAGCTTCTAAAATTAGCTCTAGAGGTTTACCAGCTAATAGCTAGCTCAGCTAAATATTAGCTAACTTCCAAGGCTTCAACTAGCAATTATCTCATTAGGTTCCTAATCTAGCTAATTTCAGTTAATAGATGGCTAAAGAACAAATATAAATACAACAACACTATTAGCCAGCTAATAATTAAAGGTTTCAAACGCCACCTTACAAACTATAATAGTTATCTAGTTAATAATTACAAAAAGTCCATTTTACTCCTTCGAACAATTCACTTGTCCATTTCTTGTCCATTTTACACACTAAACAAAATAATAGCTCATTTTACTCAAACAATTCCAATCAGTGCAATATACACCTTATTGAGGTTTGTTTTTTTGTTTCTGTTGGTCGTTTGTACGCACCCACTTATATACCGCAAGAGGACGGTGTACAGTTGTAGCACTTTTTTCCTTAGAGTATTCCAAGGTTTAATATCGAACCACAGAGAACAAGCGGAACTTAAACTATTATTTAAACTACTAGATTAATATAGCAAAGATGTGTATGAGAAGGATGAGTAACAACTAGAAGTGAAAGAGCCTGCGGTTGTAACAAGATTATGAAGGGATTCTCTCCTATGGTTTGGGGTACTGGCATGCAACTCTAATTAATGGTCGATTGATAGGTTTAGTATTCTACAAGACATGGTGGTTTCGTTCTCCTCTCGCCCTGTCACGACAAGGTTAATAGCTCCCCACTGGTTCTTGCACTATGTGATAATAACGTATTGATCAGATACGAAATAGAAGCATCACATAGACTGAACACATCAAAAGAGTATTGTAAGTGTGAGAGTTACATAACCAGATTTCCCTCGCCACGGAGAGAATATGAGATCTACTCACGCATCATACTGTAACACATGAACATGGCTACAATAGGACGCGGGATTTTGGCGTGGTCCCACAGGTGCCGATCGGCACGGCAGTGTGCCGGTCGGCACAATCTTTCTTTTTGGTGGTGATGATCGGTGATCGCCGTCTTCGCCGCCACAACCTTCAACCTAGGTCAAAACCTCCATCTGTCTGTCTTCTCCTCCTGTTTCGTGACCCAGATCTTCTCTTCCCAGATCTTCTCTTTATAGTTCCTGTCGATTATGGGCTGGACTTCACTGACTCCGACTCTGATATTTCTCCTGGGCTTCATATTCTCCGAGTGGGCTTCATGTTTGGGCTCGACCTCCGTGGTGCCGGTCGGCACAAGCACGTACCGACCGGCACGGCCTCCAATTTCTCCGCTCTTCGGGCCTCCGGCAGCTCTTTATCCGTAGTCTCTCAATTTTCACCTATTTCCTGCAAATCCTTCCAAATACACAGAAACTACGCATATATATAATAATGGGGGTTAATTGTTAGCAATAATGACATAATAAGGTATTAAAAACACCATATTTGTCATACAAAATGGGTACCTAGAAAGCACCAACAGTTTCTTTGCCTACAAGAGGAATTTAAAGCTCAATTTTGACATATGATAGTTCCCATAGTAACCTATGTCAACATAATTTTTAATTATTTTTTGATATGAGATGCATGCATATATTATTAATTGTAATTATATATGTAATAATGTTAAAAATATGTCATAACTATTTTCACATAGGTTATCATATGAGTTATCACAATGCAAAATTTGAGCTTCAAATTCCTCTCCTAGACCAAGAAATAAAAAAGACAAATCTTAACAGAGTGTATATTGCGCCGATTGAAATTGTTTGAGAGAGTAAAGCGAGCCAACATTTTAGTTAGGATGTGATAGCTTTAGAGATTTAGAATGCGTTAAACGTGATTAGCTCATCAATTCGGGAAAAAAAGATTTGCTTCTACATAAGGGATTAGTGTTACCTTGAACAAATTTTGAAAGGAGGCTCGAACGACAAAGCTTGATGTGTGGTATATCTAATACCCCATCCGTTTTTAAATACTACCTCCGTCTCAGAATATAAGTATTTCTAGATTTGTTGAAAGTCAATCAAGTTCAACTTTAACTAGCAATAACTATAAAAATAAAATATTTTAAATATGAAGAGTCGCATATTAAGATAGTTGATTTCACGATGAATCTAACAACATCAACTATGTATAATGGAGTACTATAAATATTTTGCTATTGATGGTCAAAGTTAAAGAAGTTTGACTTTGACTAAGGGCGTGTTTGGCGCAGCTTCTCCACCTGCTTTTTTCACTGTAGCGACACTGTTTGACACTGTAGCAACACTGTTCATCATTTTACTGTAGCTACAGTGTAGAACAGTGTTTGTGTCAGGGTGAAGCCGAAGCTGAAGCCGCATTCGGCAAACACGCCCTAAACTCTGGAATGCTTATATTCTGGGACGGAGGGAGTATGTGGCACGGTTGACTTTTTCGTTAAACTTTGACTAATAATATAGATTTAAATAATTATTTTTTAACGTGAAATGAATATCATTGAATTCGTTATCAAAAGTATTTCAAAGTTAACTTATACACTTAGCTATTTACACAAATATTTATAGATAAGACGAATGCTCAAAATAACAAAAAAAAAAGTCGACGATGTCATATATTAAAAAAGAAGGGAGTATTTGTTCAGAAAAGATCACATGAATGAAATACTGGTTCAATATACTGTTCGGCGTAGTTGTCCATCTTGTTACGCGGCACAATTTTCACCGTTCTACCGGTAGATTCCGAACTGGATGCTAAATCTCCGTGATTTAAGTGAAAAACAGTTTTTGATTTTTTGAACTGAAGTGAAAAACAGTTTTTTTTAATTGAAGTGAAAAACAGTTTTTTCCGTGAACTCGCCACAAAATTTGGGCGAAAATCCACGGCGGAAGCAGCACGTGCACAACAGAGCTCTACTCTCATCACGACCGTCCGTCAGAGGATGAGCGTGCCTCGTCCGCCTGATAGCAGCACCCCCCGCCCTGCCCGGTTCCGCCCGTCCAGCCGCACGGCGCCGGAGCCACACGTCGAGGCCGCCGCCACCCGCCCCTCTCCCCGGCGTCCGCGCAGACTGCCGGCGCCGGCGCGCTGTCGCCGCGCCCTCTGGCCTCTCCTCCTCCCCCTCCATCACAACGCGCTCCCCAAGGTAAGAAACCATGTGATCCCTACACCTCTCACTCCCTCCGCCGCTCCGCCCGCGTCGTGTTCGACGGAATGCCGCGTGGACTCGTGCTCACCGTCCCATCTTCTTCCTCTCTCCCACAGGTCGCCGCGATGCTGCGCAGCTTCCCGCAGGCCCGGAGGCTCCTTAAGTGAGCAGCTCCCTTCGCTTGATACCTGGCTTCCCTCTCGTTGCCTTGCCTACGGGGTTCATGATGTTTCCTTGTACTTGTGTGGCGGATTGGCAGGCGGCTGGGATTCGAGAAGGAGGATGCCTACTTCTTCAAGCAGATGGGCAAGGCCATGCTCTGCACCTACACCCTCTTCGGCGTCGCCTGGCTCTGGAACGAGACGTCCCCGCTTGGCTGGTGGACGCTCAAGCCCCGCCCCAAGGTAGGGATGGCCTCACTGGTCCCCCGTCGTTTTTTTTGCTCCTTGCGTTGTACTGTGATAATGTAAATGTTTATTTGCCTTTGCTGGAATCGGACTAGGTAACAGGTTCTGCATTTGTTGCTGTACGTTTCCGTCTTCTATTGGAAGCTTCTGTAGTCTGTAATTATGCATATTGCATATGGTTGAATCGTGGAAGTTAAATGGTCCAAACTATGTGAGAATTTGAAGCAGTTTCGTTGAGCTTCAGTGGCGTCATCAGTTTGTAACAACTTTTGCTAACACATAATGCCCTTATTGAGCTTCATTGACATTATTTCATATGTCCTCTACCTGCACAATTACTTTTGTTCAGACATGAGAATGAGAAAAGTCTCACTATGAATGACCTCTGTTTTATTTATTTTTTGATGATTTAGGACAACTTTTGTGGTTCATTTTTTTAATAAAGAAAGTTGTTCTAACGTCATCCATTAGAAAACCGAAGGGCCTATATGGAATATGTTAATGGGCCATGGACTAAGGCTAGGCTGCTATGTTGAATTAAATCATAAACATTCTTCTTTCAGATTGCTTATTTATATTTGGACAAAAGCATCAACCTCCCCCACCGTCATTTTGAAAAATGATGTGATGGATTAAATTGAGTGATCCGAAAAGTGGACCTAGACCCTGAAACTTTAGGACCATTATCACCATACGCTTCACAATCTTGATCTGGAAGTAAACAAAGTATATCAGACATCTTGCCCCATCTGTGGCAAAAGCAGTTGTGTGGGGTCTTATCAGAGTTAGCTTCTGTTCAAAGTACAAATAAACCATTAAACTTGTTTCATACATTCGCAGTCAGTTCTAACAATTCTATATGTTCTAACCATGTAATATTCAAGACTTGGGCTTGACATATCTGCCTAAATGAAGAGCATCACTGTACTAAAATGCTACATTAGTGAATTGCATTTTAAGATTTTTGGAGGCATGTCCTGCCCTGTTGATGTTATCTTTATAGTACGCTTTCCTTTCCTTTTACCCCGAAAATTTGGTTCGAGCCCTGCCATTTATCATAGCAGAAGAGAGTTTTAAGAACATGCATGCCATTCTCACTAGCTGGGATTACGGCTAGTATGTGACCATAAGAGGCACCAGCACCATGACAAAGAAACTCAAGGGCTACTTATAACCGGCAAAAATAGAAAAACATATCGGAATTGGGCTTGATTCATAGAGCAAACCTCGTCAGAGACTCCTTTCCGTAATGATGAAACACAGATTGGAGTGAACAAGCATAGGATGTTGTTTGATTTCTTCATTCAGAAGATTCCAACGCGCTTAGGCTAAGGTGGGATTCAACAAATTCCTGATATCTTCATCTGTTACTAAATTTTGTGTAATGCCGGGCCTGAAACTTTTTGTGTTTATGCACTGCAGAAAATATAGCCCTGAATATTAATGCAAAACATGATTGTTTATAAGAATCATGTACGAATATAGGATAATCTCCCCTTCCCTGAATTATGTATCATGGGTGTTGCTGTGGAGCATCCTTTTATAAAGCTCTAAGATGATGGCATTTTGCAGGAAGAAAAAGAAATGGCACACCTTTATGAGCGCAGGGAGTTCCCGTACCCAGGTGATGAAGAGGCAGTTGAGGAGTTTATAAAAAGTGGAGGCGCTCTTGGCACCACCATTGGACCAAAGGGTTTTGCTGATGCCAACATGGATTCTGACAACATGCAGAAGCAGTTGCAGTCGAAAAAGTTTGAGCAGGAAGCACAAAAGCTATGGCTTCGCATGAGGAACGAGGTTATACAGGAGCTCCAAGAGAAGGGATTTGATATTGAATAGTTTCAGTTCTGCATTGTGGTTACAACAATCATTACGGGCATATTGTACGTTAGGGAATTCTCGCATATTAGCTCATTTCACCCCCTTTTTGTCGCATGTTGTTGGCTGATCATAAGGGAATAGTGACTCTGATCTCGTGTAGTTTTTCCCAGATGAATATAACCTTTGTATATTCAATAATCTTTCAGTACTGTAGTTAGTCAAATGATGCTGAAAGGGATCATTTGACATAATTGAAGCTTTTGTGAGTTGCTTGCTTTGTTACCCGTGCTGTGTATGTATAGTAGGCAAATCTGTTGCTCAGTTGAAAGGGGTTGGCTACTGGAGATTTGTAGAAAGAGAAAAATATCTGTTAATCCATTTCTGTCTTTGAGAAATATTGAGTGTGATGAAACACTGCATGCGACCCCCCCCCCCCCCCCCCCCCCCCCCCCCCCCCCCCCCCCCCGCGCGCGTCATTTGAATCTTTCATCATTTGAATGTGGTTTTGAAGGTTGGATGCAGTGGACAGTGCCAACACTGAAGTTGAAAGTTGCTGGAAAATGGAAAGGATGAGGGAAAAATAAATTGTATCCTTTGCTCCATGACCCGCCAGTAAATGTATGGCACGTGTGAAGATGTGCGCGTGTCACACTAAGGTTCCTAGAATCAAACCAAGGACTTGCCATATACTATAAACTAAAAATTTAGCTAGGTGGAAAGAAAATGTCTGTTGCTTATTTTGCAGAGCATTACAAACAATGCAAACAAGAATATTCAGCTCAATTTCAATACAAGTAGCAAATGAATAAACCAGCGTACACAGCGAATGGTCTCCCCAAGCGGGGCAGGAGGACGGGAAAGGCTGGTAATCACCTCGCATTCTAGCTATATGTCATGAATGTCCATGGCCCAGCATAACTCTGATTTCCCCAAAACTCAAAATCATAGTCGTCCCACTGAACTGAAACCGGAGGACTGCTGGGAAGCGAGCTTGCAGCACTCCTGAGAGCGGATTCCACTTCTTCCCTCTCTGACTCCTGAACATCGATACCGAAGCACTCGATAGAGAGGCTGATCCCTTCGAGGGTCGACAAGTTCTCAGTCCCCATAGGCAAGGCCTGATGTTTGTTCCATCCATGCAACCTGCAGTCCAGATAGAGCCTCCGTAGCTTAGGCATTGCCCTGCCCCGACCTGGAAGATCAGGTGTGCGTATGAACTACAGCTCCTGGCACAGTAGAATGCGAAGGACTTGAGAACTGGGAATGCTGACGGGTAGATAACAATCATTTCCTCCGTGGAGCCAATATAAAGTGTGAGATCAAAAAGGCTAGGCAGCTCTGCAAGACTAGCAAGGGCATCATTTTCATGCAAGTTACCGACGCCGATTGATAGCTCGCAGAGATTACGGAGCCCTGACATCCAGTTAGGGACCCTGGAGAACCAGCACGATGTCAGATGGAGCGTCTCAAGGCAGGGCGACAAGATGCTCAAGCCATCGAACCTGTGGCCACCCAGAACATGTTCCACTGCCAGGTGCTTGAGTTTGCAAAGTTTTCCAAGGGAGGAGAAAAGTAGTTCATGAGTTCCCTGCTCATCACTCCAATTATTATTTGTCAGTTTCAGGAACCTCAGATTGGTCAGCTCTCCAAGCCCCCTGATACTTTCTTTTGAGTTATCACGCAAATCAAATTTCCAGAGGTAACGTAGGGATTTCATGTTGCTGATCCCATCAGGCAGCTCTTTTGCCCCCTCTCCAGCTCTCAGATATGACAAGCACGGCAGATGAACAATATCTGATGGGATCCTGTCCCCATCTGTGTCATATGTTTCTATATGCTGCAGCCCTCTCATTTGCGTAGGCAGCTGACATGAATGACAACCTCTGATCTTTATGTATCGTAGCAAATGCAGTTTACACAACTCAGTCAGATCGACTTTTATATTCTCAGTGGCGCCACCGGGATAAATAGAAACTTCCAGAACCCGGAGAAACTTGAACTCTGACAAAGGAGGTATATACTTCACTTCTTGATGAATTGCAAATGTCCGGAGTTGTGACAAGCTGATATTTTTTGGCAACAAAGCGATGTCTCCTGCCAATATTGTGCGATCTTGTTCACCGATTCCGCAGAGAGACAGTCGACGTGCCTTCAGATGCTGTCCTGTAATACCTGATTGATCATATACAACAGTGATGAAATTCTCCTCTGCAGACTTGCACAAGATCAGATCAAGCATCATGTCATGTACTTTGCACCTTCTCACTGATCCATCATCGTCAATATACAAAGGTTGAACAAGGCTCCTGTTGACAAGCTCATGGAAACATCTGCTTGCATCCTCCCACACATCTTCACCATTTGATTTTGTAACAAAACCTTCAGCTATCCATCGACGTAATAACTTAGACTTCCGTATAGTGTAGTCTTCTGGGTACATGCCAAGATACAACAAGCATGTCTTGAGATGGCTAGGGAGATTTCTATAGCTCAGGTTCAAGATTTCTCTCATTCCTTGTAAGTTCAGATTCGCTCCAGACATGGAACGCAGAGAGTTCCGCACGAGTTCCCAAATTTTCATCTTGTTACCTTCACTGGCTAAAAGACTAGCTATAAAGATAATAGCCAGAGGCAGACCGCCACACTTCTTTAGAATTTCAACAGAAAATTCTTTATATTTTGGGGAGCAAGCTTCTTCAGAGCCAAATATCCTACCAAAAAACAGTGTTCTCGAGTCTTCGTCACCAAGAGGTTTCATGTTGAAAACGTAGTGATTGCAATTGGAGCAACAAGCATTGGCTACACTCAGGATTCTTGTGGTCACTATTAGTCTACTACCACGATGATTTTCCGGGAAAGCACATTTGATAACATCCCATGCTTTTACATCCCATATATCATCAATTATGATGAGGTACCTGCCAAGTAATTCAACAAAGTCGAGTGGTGAATAGTGGAATTTTGAATGATTTCAGACACCAGTGAGCGAAATTTAATTTACTCAATAAACAGCCTGGATCATGTATATTGAAGATCATTACCTAAAAAGAAATACTTTTGGTGGAAAATTGTCAAACCCACAAATGAAGGAAGCATTATGCCAATTATAAATAATATAGAGGAGGCAGTGCATAGAGCTCAAACAAGTACCAACAAGTATCTTGTAACTCTTGTCTGATGTTGTTAAGAAGAACATGCAACTCATAATTGTAAAAAGATGGCCGTCTATGATGTTGAAGTTGTGATAGTAAACTGCTAAGAAGTTTTGTAATGTCTGGATTTTGTGATACTAATATGAATGCTTTGCATTGAAATTCTGCACCGAGCTTATTGTACACCTGGTTAGCCAGAGTTGTCTTGCCTAAACCTCCGAATCCCACAATTGAGACCACCTTTAACAGCTGTTCCTCATCCATCAAGCAGTTGACAAGCTCGTTCATTGGCTCCTCCATGCCCACAAGATTAGCTGCCTTCTCATAGAGCGCAACAATTCGCTGGTCGATGGCCACATGGCTTAGCGTGGGGATCCATTCATCAAGCTTATACCTTTCCCGGCGTTCGCTTGTCTCACGCACAAGTGTCTTGATCTCTTCGATCTGCCCAGCAATACGATGTTTGGCTCTCAAAGCCTTGAGACGTCGAATAGTCTTCTTGATAAACCCAGTATCTCCAGTTTGATTCCCAATGTCACAGTGCGTGAAGTCATCAATGATGTCCTCGATGTCATATGCCATCTCCCTCACTTGGTTTCTCCAGCCCCTTGTTTGCTGATCTAGCTCCTCCACATCTGCTATCCTCTCTAAAAGATCATTCATGCTGCTAAGCTCATCACTTATGAACTTCACTTCTTTCCGCAAGCCTTTTATCTTGGCGTACTCCTGACCCATTAGGTCGGTTAGCTTGCCCAAAAGGGAGTTCAACACCGCTGTAGAAGCACTCACCAAGATTTTCTCCATCTTTTTTGCAGCTGACACTTAATCTTGGGTTCCCGATAAAGCACTTGACTAATCTTGTGTGGTAACTATATAATCTTGTGTGGTACCTATAGTAATTTAGTATTAAAAAATTCAGAATTCAAGTTTAAATTAATGTAAGATTAATTACCACAAAAGTTTATAATGCAATCACCATAGATCCATGCCAACCAACTCTGATAGGTACAGATGTTACTCTCATTATTATTCTTTTTTAGTTGACTTTTAGTACTTTTCTAAAGGCCAGATCCTTTGGCTTTTTATGAGTACTTATCTAAAGGCTTTTTATGAGTACTTATCTAAAGGCCATTGCTCACCCTGTCAAACAATCACCATAGATCCTTTGGTTTTTTATTAGTACTTATCTAAAGGCCAGCTTTCCTAGAACTAAGGACGGCAACTTGCCAACAAAACAGCATGTGACATGTAGTTCAGTTGTAGTGTACCGGGGTTTGATGGATCTGACGCTAGTACACAGTAGTACTAATTCTTGGTTATGGTAACTGCTGAACGTACTGCACCTAGATGAAATCAGGCTCTGATGGATAGTAGTATCTGGCCGCGAAAACACTGATATCGATCGAGAAATCATGTTTGTGAGGCAGAAGTGCATACCTCCATTTGTCTTGTTTCGTCGCGCCGTCGGTCGGAGAGAGCTCACGACAGGCGCCGCCATGCCCTTCTCCGTTTGCGCCGGCGAGGGGCGATGGACGCCTGCGCAAACACAACCAGATCGAAAATGGCGTGTGGTGCCTGGCAGGGTAAGGAGTTTTTTTTTTTTTAGAGTAACGGGTAGCTTTCATTAATTAACAGCGATCGTTACAAAGAGTTCGCCAGAGAAACTCTGGTGGTACATCAAGCCAAATTGATTCTAAAAGCTGATCAGCCGACCTAGCCAAAACATGAGCTACCTCATTACATTGCCTGCTAACATGGATAAAGATGAAATTAATAGAAGAAGCACTTTTCGCCCTCAAAATGTCTTGGATGATGATCCCAGTGTGTGAGCGATCTGTTGTCCTTGATTGGAGCTTATTGATAAGAGTGAGACAATCGGATGCCACTATCACCTGGTTGAAGGAGAGTTCCATAGCGAAGAAGATTTATCTTCAGGGAAGACGCGGAGAAAGGAGAAGACTCGGTACGCAGGGTTCAGTGAGCCACTGTTACACCATCCTGTTCTCCCACAGTACCCACACGAATCATCCACCGATGCTTGGATGAGACGATCTCACCGGTCAAGTTGTCGAGCATGCTCCGCTCAGTCTTTTGTCGCCTGTCAGCCTCAGCTGACTGGGTCTTGTATGGGGGCGTTCCTGCGCCACAGTAACATTGACCAGACTGCTCCTGGCAAGGTGACTTGTGTCTCGTTGAATGCACCAAATAATTTATCCAAAAGTGTAAGATATTGAGTTGCACAAAACTTAGTTTAGTCACACGGAATGTTGTGAAAAAAATCCGACTGATTTTCTCATGAAAAACAACGCTCCCTCCGTCCTTATGTGCAGCTCAACAAAAAATGTTTTCTTTCTCTGCAATTACATAATCTCCTGTTCAAATTTGAGCTAACCAACATCAATTAAAAATCAACAGAGGAAGTACTTCTAAACCTACTCCGTGTGCTATCAGGTTTAGGGTGATTTCTTTTACTCCCAAACAATCAAGATTCAAGAAGAAACAAATCACGTATGATAATAGACATCTTAATAAGGTGGAACTAAGACCGTTAATACCCGTTCCACAAAAAAAAAAAAAGGACCGTTGATACTCCCAAACAATCAAGAAAAAAATCACATCTGATAATACACATCTTAATATATATGGCTGAACTAAAACCATTGATAACCCCAAACAATCAAGACGACGTCTGATAATATATATCTTAATTAGTTGGAGCTAAGACCAAGACAAACTTTTCTAATTACCATAAGTATTGTTCCCGACCTTCTTTTACAGTTGAACTGAACAAATTTGTAGATTCTTCTTTCAGGGTTAATATCATGACACGGAGCGTGATGTAAAACATAACTTGGAACGGTTGGCAATTAAAGGTCAACGGCAAAATTCATTCCAAACAGAACCAGTACAAACATGGTCTCAAATAGAAGCCAGTGTTATAACATGGTCTCTTCCAATATTATAACATGGTGTCTTTTACAAGTTTAGTCTAGATACCTGCCTGATGCAATAAATTTCAAAACGATGGAACTAGGACAGTGCATTTCAATGAACAGTTACTCCACTGCAACCATATTTGTAATGAGTGCTTTTCCAAGCTCTCGTAGTAATATCAAATGCAATCCACAGATAGGGTAGTTTTTTAGACCATAGGAAAACCCTGCTTTAAGAAAAGCACACAGATAGGGTAGTAACGCTTATACAACATGCTTGGCTACAAAATGCCATCAACAGAAACATAAGAATAACGCTAACAAGATTTGAGGAGATCACCAGATGAAATCAGTTCCGGAAAATAGTTACTGTCACATGTCAAACATTGCACGAAGGTGAACTGTTACCTCTTAAATTATCTGAATAAACATAGTAGAAATAGGGCACTCATCCATTCACAGTTTCACACACACACACACAATAGAAACCTCAGCTCCACTGAGTACTGAGAGAACATAAATTTCATGCAGTAAAATAACAGGGGAAGCTGAGAAGTCTGCATACACAACTTTATAAGATACTTGTATCCGAAACATCAGTCATATCGAGGGTAAGATTCTGGTTGGCCATAAAGAAGCAGCACCTCAGTTGCTTCCATCAAGTAAATGCCCAACCATTGACATCATAATCATATAGCTTTGTAAAGAAGGCATGTGGAACAAGACTCTGCTTGATCATTCTGAATAAAGCATTAGATTCTGGCCATCGCGGTGGAAAATCGCCTGCAATTTCCCCTTAGTATCAACATGAAACAGCCACCCAACGCCATGGTGATGAGGACATCACCGTGCTAGACACGCACGAACGGGTCTCACCACCGAGTTTCAAGTCGTCATCAAGTTGCCTTTCGAGTTGGATTCAGATTCCAGGAGCACCTTCCACTAAAACGGGCACGCCGGTCCCATACGGACTCCGATTGGGACGTTCTTCATATGGATGGAAAGCTAAAAAGATAAGCTTTCCAACGGATCCAGTCGCACATCCAAATTCCATCTGAGTCAACGGGAATCGTCGAAACAAGTCCACGTCCAGAAACTGTTTCGGTGCTGCGTCACCGTTTTTGGCCTTTGGGCCATGTATCGTGTCTTGGCCCATTAGGGACGCGTCCTTAGGGTTTTGCACGACCCTAAACTCTATATTATCAGTAGCCGCCGCTACATTAGGATTCGGGTTTTGTTTAGTTGAGTTTTCCTTCGAGAAACTTGAGTCATTGTTGTATCTGTGGCGACAAGTCCTTATACGTTGATCCAGGGCCCCTGTTCTTACTCTCCTCTACTGTGTCGATTAGTCCTTTCAAATCGAGTGTTTGAACCTCACTTGTGATTTGCTTCAATTCATATTTGCAATTTCAGATTGCGTGTTTACACTTTCTTGCTTGCGTTCTCGACTCGTCTGCAGGAAAAGCCTTATCGGTGAGGTCAATCAAGTTGTGCTTGGTTGATAACCAACGGAGCAGTGGTGTAGCGGTTGCAGGGTTCGAATCGTGTTGATTTGAAGCCGGATCGTCAACGTCGAGTTCTCCAATTATCGAGTTTACCTCTACCTCTCGGAAGATCGGGCCTAGTCCTCATCAAGTGGTATCAGATTTCAGGTTTCCCGTGAGGTATTACCTTTGTTTTTCCCTTCGATTCGTTTGAGTCATATACCTAGAGTCCACAAAAAGCCTATTAAAAAAAAATCCCCAGTCCTAGAACCTCTTTTAGCCTTTGCAATTTCGTTTCAGATTCGCTTTGTTGAGTTTGTGTTCGTGGTGGAGTCTTGTTGCTGGTTAGTGTATTCGCGTCGTAGTTCACTTCGCCCTGTTTGCTGTGTTTCCGCCGCTATCCTATCCACCTTTCCCAGATTACAAGTCGTGCCACACATTACTCGACTTGCCCTCGCCAGCCGTCTTGCGTGAACTCTCGCCGTGCAAGCCCTAGTTAGGTTGCAAGCCGCCTTGTGTTCATCGCTTTGCATCGCAGCCCCCCTTGATTCATATTGCATATCCTTTTCTGCTGCTTGTACCAGGGATAATTTGCCCTAGTTGTGATCCTTTGCTCTGCTGTGATCTGTGCCGTGGTTCAAGGAAGCTTTGCCCTAGCCGCCGTCGCCTTGTCTGCCGGGTTACTAAATAATGCATCCGGCCGAGGTGGGGTTGGCCGAGGCCCAATAAATTAAGGTTGCCCGGACCCCAACAGTTCTTATAAGCACCCACTTGGGGAAATGCCCAATCGCCCTAAAAGACTAGTCCGATAGGGGAAGGGTGGCTCTCCCTTTTAAGGTGGCTTCCTCCTCCCAAGCTAAGCAAGGTGGGATTATTCAGAGGCTCACACGGTCGTCGCCGACTACAACTAAGCCACTATGGCCATTTTTTTGTTGCGTCTTTGCCAGCGGGTAATAGTGGAGGATGTCCTCATCACATGGACTAACACAACCACACTACCCTTTACGAACACAGCCATTGCGCTCCATTGTCGACACCCATCAAACTTCTCTATGATCTCTGACATGGGTAATTCAACCTGGTACCTTAATTTCCAGACTTCCTTCTCGTAGTCCTGCAGCACCCAGATATCAACGCGCTCCAGTTTGCCATCATTACAGTTGAACATGCCCAGCGTGCCATCCATCTCAAATAGACGTGTATACACCCCATACCCATAATTCATGTTGGGAAAAATGGGGGCACGCATCACCCTGAATGATTCGACCATGGTGTCGAACACGGTTATCATGCCGCCATGGCCGCTCTGGTGCTGAACTGGGTTCCAGTGCAGGCAACCACGAACCAGGACAGGTGTTCCACGGCACCGCGGTCTCTCTGATGACGGTGATCCAATGCACCTCGGCAGACCACTACCCAATGAGTAGATATAGTAGGCATTTCGAGGACCAGGAATCTCATGTTCGAGCATCAATTCAGCCTGACGGTAGAGCAGCGTCCGGTACTCTCCGGTGGGGCTGTGCGGGTAGAACCCCAGGAAGTTGAAACCACAGATCGCATCCAGGGCAGCACACTCACGGGTGACTGGGTTGCAGATAGAGAAGAACATGCCCTGGATGGAGAGGATGAGGAGGCCGTCGCAGGAGGCATGGACGTCTAAGGTGGCGTCGCTGAGCCGAGCGAGGGGGATGAGCTGCGCGGTGGGGTCGGTGGCCCGGCAGTCGAGGGCCAGGAAGTCTTGGTACCTGCTGCCTCCGTGCTGGAAGCCGGAGACGAGGGGGAAGGAGGGCTGGTGGCGGTGGTGCGCTAGGAGGAAGGCGTGGGTGGTGAGGAGGCGGCGCCAGGCGCGGCAGACGGCGCGGCATCGGAGGAGGGGCTTGGGGGGCAGGCGGACCAGGATCTCCCAGATGATGATCTCCTCCTAAAGGCCGGCGAACGGGGTCGCGTCGGATCTCGCGCCCTTCGCCATGGTCGCCGGACGCGGCGGACGGGAGCTCGTACGGATTACTGGATCGAAATGAACGGATCTGTGACAGGGAACACGAGGAATGGGGAATCAGTGAAGGCGGCGGCGGCGGCGGCGAGGAGTGGTGGCCGTGGGACCGAAATGCGTTATGCATCCATCTGGAGGGGTTGTCCGCAAGATTTCGCCAACAAGCTAAAGAAAAAAAAAGCAACTTATTTGATAAGTTATAACTCCACTTATTTCAATTTTTTAGTTTTTAGTTTATTATTTTTCAGAATCCTCATATTTATTACAACTTCTGCTTATTTTAAGTAAATATAAGTTTTAATTTAGTTGCGCCAAACTGGCATTAAGTGTGAAGTATAGCCGTGGAGATCTATCCTCCAATCACATAACATTTGATTCTAAGAAAATGATTACATAACATTTATATTCTTTTTTCTAATATATTTAGGTGCAAGTCACTAGAGCAAGAACCATCAATTCTTCAGTTCAGGGATATAGATATATAATAAGTTGCCTCACTCGTCAAATAAATTTTAAGGCAGCACGAAAGTGAACTTCCAATTCTTTAATTTCATTGAACGAAAGCAGGAGTGACTCACTACAATTAAGATAGGTAAAAAGGGGCAAACAATTCGATAATAATATTTGTTGTGTCACACATAATGTGGCCCTAGGCCCAAAATATCATCATCATCATCATCATCATCATCATGCAGCATATTATTTTTCATTTTCCATGTCATCATGCAGCTAATTTTCTCTGACCTGGACGGTTAAGTGTGCACATGATATCCCACGAGAACTGATGAATCTCGAGAACATGACCGATTATTTTTGAGATTCATAAAGCCATCGTAATTGTCTCATTGTCCATGACATTGTTATTATATAGTGACAATAAGGTCACATATTATAATAGTTAATTTTTGTATTGCAGATGCCACTGGCGGAGCCACGGCTGCGGTCCCCTTTGATGTATACGAATCATGATGAACATAGCATCTGAGACCAGTTCATTTACGTTCAGAGCACGAAGTACAAGTAAATTCTCTTTCTCTCTCTCTCTGCATTCAAATGCAAATAAAAATCCTCAAGAACTGAAAAACATTGGCATCTGATTAATGCGTCGATTAGCATTTGCATCTTCAGCTAATTGGCCCCTCCTATGATTTGCGTCTGGCTCCGCCACCGGCAGATACAATGAAGATGTACCTCCAAATATTTTGCTATTGTTATTATAAAACATACTCCCTCCATTTGTGTTTTGTTGATGCTTCTGATCAACAAATAAACTAGAAAAGAACTAGCCAGAAGTAATTTTTTTTTAAAGAAATCACCATGATGGTGGCCTTTAAGCAACCAATATGGTAGCATATTCACTTTATGTGATTATGTTTAATTTGGGCTTTCTTAGAAGATCATTAAGAAAAAAAGGTGTTCCTTTTTTTAAAGACAAAACTCGCCGTGGAGAACTTCAAAACACAAACGGCCCAAAATTGCCGCGGATCAGGAACCCAAACGAGGCCGCCCACCGGTTCCTGATCCCCGTCAACGACAGGTAGACCGAACGCAGGAGCAGGACACCTGCCTGGTCGGTGGCTCCAGAACCCATGTCCGGCCCGCCCACAGGTTCCGCCGTTCGCTGGTCGACTCCCGTCCGCCGCGGGTAAAGAGAGACGTGGAATCCTCGTACTCTTCTCTCTCTCTCGTGCCCTGAGACGGTACTCACTGCAGCGTAGCGATAAGTAGCGCCTCACCGTCGGCGGCGAGGAGACTCAGGAGAGGGATTGCGGGCGGAGGAGATGGTGATTCTTGTGGTGGCGACGGCGTCGGACCCCGCGTCCATCGGCCCCGCCGCCGCCTTTCTCGCCATGCCCGGGTGGTCCCCTGGCCCGCCCATCGCCGTAAGCAATCACGCCCACACCCCTTCAATCTGTTCCCCTTATACCTCGATTCCATCCGTGCTGTTGCGCGCTGCATCCGAACCCAAGATTAGCTGTGCTTCACTCGGCGTTGATTGGTAGTAGCAACGAGTTGCGGTGTTTAGGATATCTCAGGTCGGTGGGATGCAGAGGAGACATGCTAGATGTCGGTTTAGGCGATTTCATGGATCTAATTTTGGATGCATGCATGAATTCCTGTTGTACCAATACTGGTTTTCAAGGAGCACTAGTATCCAATAGGAGAGGTATAATTGGTGAGGCAATTAAGGACTAGTTTACCGGATTTCTTGTTTTCTATGGACCTGTTTCTCGTATTTTTGTGGGGATCAAACATATTGTTCCAAGGTTACAACCATAAGTACATTATAAGAAATCACATCTCATTGGCCATGCCAAGGACTCAACCTTGTAACAGATATGAACGCTGTTTTTTCTTGAGTTAAATGCATCCAAACGGTGTTCGTTTGTACCTTTGAAATTTGTTAAATAGCCTCTCAAACTATCCTTGTACTCTAGTGATCTCTTCTGTTTCTTGTTCTGTAGGAGGGGATGGAGAGCTTCATTAATGGCGATGTTCGGCTATTAAAGCACGCGCGAAGCATTATTGCTGAGGATCATCTTGACCGCAGATGGCAGGAAGCCACTGGAGAGGTCGTTTCGGAGGTCATATTCCTCAGCAAACACACCGCAGTCTCCAACCGCCCTGCACTCACTGTCCATCCCATTGGTACGATTATCACTCGTATGCTTCTTTCTCCCAGTTTGTTACTGTCTTGATGTATCATATATGTTGAAAACCTTACTTACGCTGGTTAGAGCATGAAGGCAACTAGCAGTCTAGCAATATATTCAAGTTTTAAATGGCATGCACGCACATCTGTTAATTTGTTTAATTAATGGTTTTATTTCCTCAAACATCCATTTGCGCGCTACTGGACATGCTGTTAACTGCTCAACTGAAGGCGTACCACATCTGAGGGAGGATGAGACCCCACCTCAAGGAGGGATTCCTGGGTGGGCAGCAATGCCAAACCCCCGAATTGGCCCATGGCTCCGGTTGATGCAAAAGGTTGCTGCAGACCAAGGTCTTGTTCCAGAATTTGAGGTACCTTTCTCTACATTAGTGATCTGTATTTTTTCGTTGACAAATGACTCTGATAATGATAATGATTGCTTGTGAAGATTACGCTTGAGGCTACTCACCATGGGCCAGTTACCAACACACCTACCATGTTTGTTGAGATAGGTACACGCTTATATCAGTACTTATTTTTCTTACTTCTGGTATTCCATCGTCCTTAACTGCGAAAATTTTGAAAATCATCCTACAAGATAAACCTTTTTACTTTAGGCGCCAGTCCCTCGTACATGTTATTTACAGTTTCAGAAACAGATCTACTTAGAAGACTTCTTGCCTTGTAGAATTCTCTCTTTCTTTGCCTCCTACATGCCATCATGCTCAACTCCTATGTGCGTGCTTTCGTTTACTGAACATATGATTCCTTCAACGTTGCAAGCATAGCTATGGATCATAATTAAAAAGGACTTTGAAACTTTGTTCTTTTGACAGACTTGACTAATCTAAAGCAGTAACTGTCATTTTCACTTGTAGGTCTCACATGTCGATGACAGTTATTTTCAATCTCTTTGATCTTAGTGCAAATCATGCAACTAAATGTAGACAAGTAAATAACCTCTCTTAAGACATCTTGCATGGCACATTCTAACTGAGAAAACAATGTACTCAACTGCTAAAAAAATGTTGCTTAAAACATGATCAGGCTGAACAAGATGCGAGCAAAGCAGGCAGCTTCTGTGCAGTTCTCTCCATCTAGCTTTCTAGTCCCTCTGTCCGACAAAGATTCTATTTCTAGGAGTCAAACTAACTTAAAAGTGACCAAGCTTATATAAAAAAGTATCATTATTTATAATACCAAATTAGTATCACTAGATACATCATGGCATAATCAAACTGAGGAAACAAAATATTCAACTTCTTAAAACATGACCAGCGAACAAGATGCGAGTAAGCACCCATCTTCTGTTCAAGTTTCTCCATCTAGCCTTATATTTTGTAGTAGTAATGGGTACATGTGAATCTTATAGTATCATGATGTATCCCACCAACCCACTTTTGCAACTGAACTAACAGGCATACAAAATGTCAGGAAGTACGGAAGAATACTGGGGTAGACAAGATGCTGCACAGGCAGTTGCTCTAGTGAGTCCTCTCTCTCTCTCTCTCTCTCTCTCTCTCTCTATCTTTTTCTTCCCCATCCCCCTTTTCAGTTTGGTGCATCTCTATTTGCTACAAATCCTTGTAACCAGATATTGTTTTTACCCTTTCATTGAAACCTTCAACACCTGTTCCCTTGGTGAACAACCTTTGATTTCCTTAGTCAAAATGCACCAAGTTTGTGTATTCGGTGAATATAAATCTAACTTTTCATTAGATGGCATGTTTTGTGTAAAGAGTCAATATGGGAAAGGTTAGAACTGAGCTTTCTAATTTTTGCAGGTTCTATGGAAAGGTCTTGGTTTTGAGGATGGAACTGCTGTTGGAAGTTGGCAGAGGTATGTCCGTACAAGTTGCTCACATTGTGGGATACGGCATTGTCATTGACAACATTTTAAACTTGGTCTTTCTTTTTGCTTTTGTGAGTGATTGGGTTTTCTGTTTTTTTTCTCTTTTCGAGTGGAATGGAATATCCCACTAAGGATTAGACACGAACATCTCCTGCCAAATGGAGATATAGATGCCACCGTATGGGCCAAATGGCCCCAGTCACCTCTGCCCAGCCCAACCCATCAGATCAGCAATGACTCCGGTTTCCCTATGTATATAGATTAGGTCTGTAGGCGCACTACATCGCGCCCATTTAAAGGTCTCAATCATAGAAAAATGAGGATTTAAATTACAGACTATTTTAACACAATTTAGAAGGCCTTATACCTTTTCAAAAATAGTGGCTCCATGCAAATGTGAAATTAGCAATAGAAATGAGTACAGCCTTTCTATACAGTAGTATTAGTACTACTCGAGTGCACCTAGCATAATTTTCACTTTGATTTAATGGTGTATAATTATGGGCACTTGGGTGCACCTAGCAAAATTTCTTTTTGGTGATGTTGGAGCAGTGTGCCAGTGTGGAATGTGGAGCAGTAGCACTTCATGGCAGCCCATGGACCCACGTCTGCAAGCCAGCTGCTGCATCGGTCATACTCCTATCTCCCATCTCCACAGCCAGACCTGGCTGGTAGGGGCTGACTAACCACAGAGCACAGAAGAGATGCTCAGACACCAAGCAAGTAGGCTGGAGTAGGAAAGAAAGGCTTGAAAAAACTGGAGCAGGAAAGTGGTGAGAGAGAGCGCCTGTGGGAATGGGAGCCGGGCATCAGGAAAAAAGACACTGCGGGCGTGCGAGGGAAGGACACGACGACCACAAAACCCGTGCCGCACTGGAAAGATTCCACATAGTCCAAAACACTGTACGTTGCAGAATCCTTCTGCTTTCAGCTTTAGACTATTAGTAATGTTTGGAGTAGTTCAGATTTGAAGTAATTCTGATTACACCACTCTCATAACATATAGAGGACTAGACTCCTATGCACATTCCTACTCGAATACTGTCATACCTTCCTACTTTAGTCACTCCTTTATCTAAACCATTGCTCCAAATCTGAACTATCTCTAAGACTAAATATTCCTAATCTTGATAGATGGAACACCCGATCCATGCTGCCCTCCTGGCAGAGCTGCAAGCGAAGCATCAGCATTAATCCTAACCCCTAAGGGTTGCCCGCTGCTGGGTTGGTGTGATGGGCCAACCCGGTGGTGGCGGCCCTTAGGGCTAGTGCTGCCTGCCCTTGTGCTGGTGTGATGGGCCAACCCGGTGGTGGCGGCCCTTAGGGCTAGTGCTGCCTGCCCTTGTGCAGTCACCAGGAGGGTGGTAAGGATGGGGTGCAGTTGCACCCTTTCCATACATCATCATTAGAAGGTTTGGTCTATTTGGATCAGGAGTCGTTGATTAGGAAAGGGATGTTGAGTCGAAGGAAAGATGTAATCCTAATATATTAGGAGTCGGTTTGGATTCAAGTCCAGGCCTCTCTGTATAATGAGCGGGTGTAATCATATTTGGTAAGGAGAGCTTGTTGTACCGAGAAACAACCATGCTCCCAGGCAAGTTTGGCACATAACAATACCACTGAGTTGACAAAATGTTATGCGGGCGATTTGACTACAGGACACTGAATAATGTTGGCTTGGTCCTACAGACAAAGTTTTTTGATTTAGTGTCCTGCAGACAAAGTTGGAGAGAGTGGAAGCAAGCAATCCACATGCCGGAACCTTGATTTCTCCTTTTTTAACCCTTTTTTAATACCCTTTTCACTCTTTTTTCTCTCTTCTTTCTCTTTGTCCTGTTTTGCCCTTTCTCTTTTTGGTTGGTTTTGCCTCTCTTGTTGGTTCCTGCAGGTTTCATCTCTAGCCTACCCCAACTTGCTTGGGATAAAAAGGCTTTGTTGTTGTTTGTTGTTGTTGTTTGTTTGTCCTGCAGACAAAGTTGGCTTTTTACGGTGTCCCGACAAATTGTCCTTGGATTTTCATCTCCTACATTACTACAATGATTTTTCCTTTTATTTGTGTGGTGGAAATTTGACCTTTGCTTTCTTCGAAGAATTAATTGGTTACCTTCTGACCCTCTTTCCATTTATTTATTAAGAACCCATTTATTTATTAAGAACACGAAACTCATTTGTTATGCAGGAATGGTGAAAAAGTTCTACTAGGTATTGGTGGTGGTCACTATGCTCCTCGTCATATGGATATTGTCATGTAAGTGCAGGGGTGAAGTTAAGGAACTTTCTAGTGATGGGCCATCTCCTCTGTGTCTTTTTGCTTTGCGTCTGTTAGGGCTTTCAAAGTTAAAATATCAACATAGTTCATCTCTGGTTAGTTCGAGTGCTCTTTTGATGAACTTTCAATTATATGACATCAGTACAAGGTGTTTTCTTTACCTAGATGTAATGGTAGATATCTCAAGGAGAAAAGACCATCTATCAGTTTGCCAGGCATAGACGGTCATTAACTAGTATTATCTCTAGTTTTCTTTCTTATTGAATGATATGCTTGCTTTACTAAAGGGCATATGAGTGAGCATTTTACATGCACTTGAACCTGTGAATCTAAGGCTGTGTCAGAATCTCAAAATATTTCAGCAAAGATGGCGTATGGGTTGGTCATTTGCTCTCTGGTTACTCTTTGCCAATGGATACACCAGCACAAGTAAATGGAAAGACTTCTGGTGAGGTTGGTGGAATGTGGAAACACTCCATTAAAGCTTCTTATGACGCCACGAAGGCAGCATTCCCTGAGGGTGAGATTATAGCTCATCTTGATCACAAGTAAGTGTCAACCAACTTCTCTATGCTGTAGAATACACAATTTTATTGCATATATTTTTAAGATAATATTAATAAGATACTTTTGAATTACAGAACAGTTTCACTTGTAAATCATTATCTCAAATCCTATTTCCACCTTAGGTTACTTAAAATCCTGGCGGTCTGCACTGAAATTATTTAGTTTGGTATCCCTGTATAGAACAATTCTAACTTAAGTTGCCTGAAGGCTCAAAACTCTATAGGCTTTTTAAAAAACTTTTTCGGTGTGTTTTAACACGATTTTCGTTGTCATAATTCAAAGCACATATATAGCAAAAGAATGATTATATTGCCTTCTGTTGTACTTGATACATGCTTTGCCATTTGTCCCAAAAATCAAGTTAACTGATCATATCAAGGTTTGACCAGTTAACAAATTACGATTGTTTCTTTTAAGTTAGAATTAAAGTAGTAGGATTTACATGTTAAGACATCTGTTCTTATCAAATTTACCTGTACTATAGTTTGATGAGGTGAGGGTCTCTTTGATACCCAGTCCCACCACAGTTCAATCTTGCTCCATATTTACTTGAAGTTCAACAATGCAGCTTAATGATAGAATGTTCTTGCTGTTCTTACCTTCTTTGATGATAATATTTTTTATTGACGAAAGTTTCTTGTTCAGTCAGTTTATCTGGCTTAAAATTATTAACTGTTCACAACTATGACCGTAGGATTATTCTGATGGTAATAGATTTTTCTGATGTTGCTTTGAATTGTTTATTATGAGTATGATCGTGATCCATTTTCTAGTTGACAATATTTTTTTTTTTTGCTCTGCTTTGCAGGAGCTTCAAGGGCTGGCAGAAAAATGCCATTACGAGCTACTTGCAGGAGCAGAACATAAGGGTTGGAAAACCTAATGATTTTCTCTAACATACTGCATCAGTACTCTGCCAAAAATTTTGCACGCATCATATTGGACTGCCTATTCCTGACAAATTCACGCCTCTAGTATTCCGTAGGACAATCTGTATATTTTGAGCACTGTACTCGGAACATCACATCTACAACATCAATGAAATAGCTGTTGGACAACATATCCATTGTACGATCTGCTATAGAGATTCACAAAATATATACTGGTAAATAAACAATGAGAACACCAAAACAACGGTGATCCGAATAGATGGATGTGGAGAAAATCTGACTACTTAAATTCTAATATTTTAACATGTTGATAAATGCTCCTTGCAAAAAAAGGTGATAAATGCAGATGGTCACAAAAGGAATAGTATAGAAAAAGAGAGCACCAAAATATATAACATTAATAAATTTAGTTGTTATCTTTTTCAGCTTACCAGCCACACCAAACTTGGGTTGAGTCATTACACAAGAGGGGATATTATGTTGTTTGCTGCAGGACAGTGGGAATGAGCTTAGAAGTTATGCAGCGAACAAAATTTTCTTAAGCCAATTCCATAATTAAATAATGTCTCACAGCAGTCGCTCTAAACCAAATATCTCATGCCATATCTTTTGATGACTGGGATTAAAGAATTTAACTTCGTTGAATCACGTCACTGCACGATTGAAAAAAAAAATCACGTTACTGTATGCGGAGGGAGAGTGCATGGAGTTAACCGTCGTATTTTTTTTTTAAAAAAAGAGAAATACTTAACATGTTAAAAATGAAGCGGGCTCGTGTCAAAGGAGTTAAAGTCATTGAACGGTTGTACAAATGGATGGATCGGATGTCTAGCAGTACTCAGTTTTAAATCTCTAGCCTGAAGTTAAATGTTGGTTGCACCGGTTTGCACAAACCGTTGTTAATTGTTATATGATACCATTTTTTCACAAGAGAATTCCGTGCATATATATGCATGGCAATTGATTTGATTCATGGCATAAGCGATTCAGCTGCTACATGTGCTCGAAAGAAACTTGGCAGATTTTTGTTACTCTAAAATAATTGATTGAGCTGCTACATGTGCTCAAAAGAAACCGTGGAAAGGTAAAGCAAATTACTGCCTCCAGTTTTTATTGATGAAGTTAAACACAAAAGGATATAATATTCAGAAAACAATAGTTTGTGTGTAATACAATTAATTAATGTCACGTATCATACACATGTCAGGTATGTTTGGGTTGTACCTGACGGTCAGACACCGTCTTGCGTACATATATCTGGTTGGTCGATCACTTTTTCCCCGTATAAATAGTTTAGGCCAGTACATTGCCTGTTTATATCTTCACAAGTCACTGTGACAGTGCAAGCAATCACGATGTCAACCAACATGTTTAAAGGTGTGATCCATTCCACCCAGCTGGGAATCGACATCGACTGTGTACTTTGATGCTGGTGTGGTAACAGGTTGCAATCAGGTTACGAGAGTCGAAGCTGAATGGATAATGGCATGTAGCATGCGGATTGGGGCATTATATTGGCTAGTGTCACACATCTGCTTGGCATGGTAGTTAAGTGTTCACTTTCTTTCCGAAAGCAAAGTTAAATGTTCACTCTCAGGCAGGACAAATGTTCACTCTCAGGCGGGACAAATGTTCAAAGGTAAGCTTCCTTTGCACGAAAAGTAGGAACTACTAGTTAGGAAGGTTCTTTTATACGTCCAATCCAATTTAATTCGAGGTTTCCTACACCGATAAAATCCACATTTGACAGCGTGTTGTCCTGCTGTCAATTTAGGATGTAATAACTAATATCACTGAAATTTCTTTAGCTCCAACACCAGATATCACTGGTAAAAAAAAATACTAACAATCTCAAAACCAACGGTGATAATGGTTCTTAACAGTCACTGATCACCATATCGATGGAACTCCTAGAGGCAGCTATACTGAGCAGTGCTACGGCTTATATTGTTCAATAAATATAACAATCTTTATGATACACGTATCTTTATATCGTGGGTTACGTTTCAATGTATAAATATGTCAACAATCCTTATATTAATAGACCTTCTTCTCGAGAATTAAAACAAAGACAGGCTAGCAAATTAATGAAAAGGTTCGTCGCATACATATGTTGAAAACAATACAAGAAAGGTACTAACTATTGGTTATAAGGGACGCTGGATTATGTTCAAATAATCATGCTGCATGCGTATAATTTGATCAGCTGTTGTACACAATTATCGTATTGGTATATAGGGAAAAAAATCAGGATAAGCTTTTTTAGTAGCTTGCTGCGGGTCGAGCGTTTTATGGCGCACCACTGCTTGTAATTATAGCCGTTTTTACAAAAGATAAAAAATAATATAGGGATTAATATTGTTTTGATCAGCTGTCTAAAGCGCCAAATTTTGCAATGATGTCTTTTAACCTTTTCCATTTTTCTTTTTTCTGAAAAAGAGTAGGAATACTTCGCTGGAATTACATATCTTATGGTTACACAACACATGATGTGAGGTAGGAATTTTGATTAAGCTGCTGTGCCCTCAGTGCTCTTGTGTTTTAGTTAAAAAAAGAGAAAAGTTATCATATATCCATTGAACGTTCACAAGCCATCCAGCCAAGCCGTGTTAATAGTCTCTTAAGTACGAAAAGGCATGTAGCCTAGTGATTATAAGAGCCTTAGTAGCACCTAAGGTCCTGGGTTCGACTCCCTGTGGGAGCGAATTTTCCAGGATTTAACGGCATTGTACTTTCAGCGGGAGGCGACGTGGCCGTCAACAGCGTGACGTCAAGTGGTGACTTCGTCAATCTCGAGGATTTGCTGGCTCAGTCTTTGAAGATGCTTATAGAGGTAGGGTTGGCGTATGTGCGTTCATAGGGGGCATGTGTTGAGTGCCTGAGTTGTACTGCGCAATCGTAAAAAAAAAATCTTTATTTTTGAGGAACAAAAATCTTTTGAAGTGTCAGGAACAAAATCGGTCTATGGTGACATTATGGGCCTGTTTGCTTGTGAACATTGGAAATCTGCCTAGCTGAGGCAGGTGCTCCCATACCTCCGATTTTGAACGTTTGCGGCTGGCAGCTCTGCCTAGCGGACGACCTGCCTGCCTGCCAGGGCAGCATGAAATCAGTAGTCCCTATATGTTGTGTAGCTCAATACACTAGCAAGATGGCATTAAACTCCTTCCTCTCATGTGCACAAGAACATTAGGCATGAGAGGAAGGAGTTATAGAGGCCACTCAATGCCTGGATTTTTTTGGCTAGCTCTCCTAGTGCGACGACTCCTCTGCTCCTCTTCTCCAACTCCGGCGAGATTTCCGACAGATTAGTGTTCGGGATTGGGGTTAGGGTCCGGGTTCGGGGGCTAAACCGGAGTCTGCCGGACTTAAAAGGGGAGCCGGGGCAGGTAGGCCAGGCTGGCGGTGGTGGCGGGAGAGACAACGGAGGCGAAGGCGACGGGAACGCCGCCGGAGCGGGTGGCGGGGGATATCGTTGGGCCAGGGTCGGGGCGGGGGCGAGGAAGGCGACGGCGGGGGTGGGAGGCGGCGAGGGTGGCTGCCTCGGCGGGCTCTAGGGCCTCGCCGGAGCTCCGGGCGCGCGGAGCTCGGTGAAGCCCTAGCCCGCCGAGGCAGGGGCGGCGGCGCGTGGAGGAAGGAGAGATCGAGAGGAAGGAGAGATCGGGGGGAGGAAGAAAGCAGGTGCCGTTGGATCTCCAGATGTGCGGCTGAAACTCGCCCTGTGGAATGCTCGGGCAACGTATATACGGATCCAATCAAAATCGATCATAGATATCCCATACACATCACCATGCATATGCACACCCCACACTCGTGAGTTGCATCCTTTTACATGCTTATAAATCGAAGAAGACTCCCTTGAGTGCAAATTGTGGACACCAAGATTTGACCTATCCTGTTCTAATTTATATATGCTTATGTATATGACACATTGTCCAGAATTATATTCCTTTACAATGCAAGTCTAGTGCATTAGTTGACATGTGAAAGAAAAGAAATCTTAGAAACCACGTTACCCTTGCGTTATACAATAAAGTAAACATTGTATAAGTAATCTGTTCTAGAATATCGGTCTAGTCAAGATGAAAAAGGCCTGTGTGACTTCACATTTTGTACTGTACTGTATGTTAATTTGCACACGTATTTTGCCCGCACATTCATGATAAGTTAACTATATTCCCCGCACATTCATGATAAGTTAACTATATTTTGATGTCATACATGCTGTTGTGGAGTTCTTTACAGCATTCTGGTTGCTATGTAGTTTTCAATTTCCGTCAATAATTTTTGTCCAAAACAAGAACAGTTTATTTTTCCACATCTCCACCTTTATTTATTAGGTTCCTCGTTTATACTGACTCATTGGCTTTTCTCTAGTAGATGGAATATAGCTAATGGATGTATAACGTGGCTAAATATTTCTAAATGGTGAGCATGACATTCTAACCGTAGAACACGTAGCTTTTGGTTTCTCACATTCCCGGTCATACAGAATTCGTTAAGACAACAATCATTTTCATCAACCAGCTAGCCATCGTGAAGAACTTGTCCGGTTAGGGATTTTCTGAGAGGGTGGGTAGATTTTAATGGGATATATACACATCATCGAACTACAAATGGACCCTTGTTTACCAAAACGTAGAGGCAAAGAGCAGAAAGACAGTCTGGCAAATGAAGAAAAAAGTTGTCTGCATGCATATATATTCGGAAAAATACAAGAAAGGCACTAACCACCGGTAATAATGAACAGTGGATTATGCTTCACCGCGAGCTGCCACGAATAATTTATCGGGTGCTGGTGCAGCCATTCCTGGTGCACAACTACTGCTAATCATAGCCGTGTTTAGACGAACGATAAGCCCAAATATGTTGAGAATGCTGGATGAGCTTTGGCAGTTTTCTATATATGTTGTCCCTGGATATATGCACGTGCATTTTGCTTCTCGCTGCCTGAAAGCAAAATTTAGAAATAAATTGTCTTTGACTCCGTCTTTTTCCTTTCATTTTCTTTCTGCAAAGAACGTAGGAACGTCACTATAATGTTATGGCCAAGCGAGCAAGGTGTCATGGTGGCATCATTTTCTTAATGGAGCTATTGGCAAGGACATATTGTTTTTAACCCTCCTTTCAGTAGGGCTGCAACACTTCGTTTAAGTCCGTGGAATTTGGTGGCTGGCATGTTCCTTGATTGGGGCGCAGTGTTTTGTTCTTTTTTCTTGTTTTATCCTTTCTACGGTGTCATTGATGTAATAATTGATAGTTCTATGTATCGATTGATACAGAAGCTGAAATATCAATATATTCTTTTTTAAAAAAACAACAATCATCTGTCGAGACACAAGAGATCGCAGAAAAATGATACTTCCTCCGTTTTAAAATAATTGTCGTTTTAGCTCTCGACACGAAGATTAAGAAAAGTTGGTAAAGGTAGGTGCGCAGAAAACAAGGAGGAGAGAGATAGAGATAGAGGTGTATTGGGAAGAGAGAAAGGTGCATCGGGAAGTGAGAATGACAATTATTTTGGGAAAACTGGATGAGGCTAGGATGCCAAGTAAACTGGGACGGAGGGAGTATAAACTAAAAACCTCTCTCTCTCTCTGCACTGCAATGTTCTTGCCTTTTCGCGAACAGAAAAAAAAATGATCAAGCCTCAGTTTGTCTCAAAAACTAGATTGTCGCGATGGATCAACCAGCCCTGCTTCGCTGACATGCATTTCGGATAATGCGCAATGTAATCAACCAAATAGATTACTACAACCTAATGACAGCGAGAGGTACTCCTACCAGCCAGTCGTGGCATTAGTAGCCTAATCGATTTGTGGTCTGTATAATACGCGTGTTGTGTGTGGTCGGGAGTTATTATTATGTGCACCATGCACGATGCTCTCCGGACGGTGCACCACCCAACCTAGCGTCGCCATCAGCTTGGTTACTACCGGGTTCGGTAGTAGAGGTGGGACCGTGTGTCAGTCGGCATTAGTTAGTTTCATCCCCACAGTGCGGAGGTAAAGCTGAGGCCCTCAGCTTGGTTAAAAAATCATTTCTCCAGCAAATTGTGCGGCGGTATCAAAGTCATAGCAGAGGGAGCAGAGAGAGGAAGAGAGAATTAATACTTTTTTATTCTCTTACGGTCGGCAGTAGCCATATGACCAGGTTTTACTACTACCGACGTTACTACCTGCTTCCACAATGCAAAGTCGACAGTAAGGCTCCTTACTACCTGCTTTATTCTCCCATTGCGGACGCCCTCATTCCCATCCCCATCTGGCGGCACGCAACGTCTCCAAACTCCGACGACGTACGACGTATCACCGGCAGCACCAACAACGTACGAGAGAAGCGGCTGTCGGTGGTGGCCTTTCCGACCGGCCGGTCCCTATGAGCTGAGGACATGACTTTACCTTTGACTACAACTAACTATATGCTGCATGCCCCCGCGTTTAACTTGTGGTGGAACACGGGATCGAAGCGCTAATCGTAACTGGGAATAGAAAACGACGACACTTTCAAGCTCCACCTGTAAGGAAAGCTCGCAGGAGAAAGCTAGTACCCTTCAAAGGAACCATGAAAAACCCATTTAAAAACATGTTTAGAAGTTTTGAAAATTACATGAACCTTTACCTCAGCCGTTTACTTGGAAATTTTTTAGTGTACGATGTTTCAGATAAAGTGTCCATCATAATAATTTGGCTGCCATGTTTTATGTGAAAATGGCGACAATTTGGAATGCCATTGCTAACTACAAGTTCTTTTTGTGTAAAGAGAGAACTTTATTGATTACTCATGGTTACAATCAGGAGCAGTCAGATGCTCGACAAAGAGGAATATTGGCATGTGTTTTTGTAAAAATACTTTTGACTTTTGTATTAAGAAAACATTTTTGTCTACATAGCCGATATTGTTTGGAAGGGCTTATCAAATATTATTCTCATATAGTAAAACTTAATATATTGATGCTTACTGAAAATCAATGGTATCGAGAGTTTGACCACACACGCGTTGTAGAACAATATCTATTAGATTGACCAATGTGGCTAGCTTGACATCCTTCAGCAGTTCGCTGGAATGATGTGCTGGCTCACCATCATTTAGTTGTTTGGTGGACTCCCGCAGGATTAGACACGGCTTATCTGGTCAGAAGCCAATTAAAATTACATGCGCGTTGTCCTTCATGGAGGTTGAGGGTGTTCGACCACAAAAAAAAAAACTGCATCACTGAAAACTTTAGTCCATTTCGTGAAGGCAGGCCCACCTAACAACAGTTGTTATCGGATTGAGGAACGAACAAGACCCTTCGCGATCAATCATGCATTGTGGTTACAGATATTGACAAGATAATTGGTTTTGATTGATTAACAAGAATTTTTCCGCCATCTTTGTTACGGAAAATTAGGCTGGATAAACTGCTGAACATAGAACTATATATCTACATTGGCCGATGAGGAAAAATATGATATCTTCCATTACTTGAATTTTCGACGAAATCTGAGATGTGCGAATAACTTCCTCTGCGAGAAGTAGATATTATTATGTGTATCACGAGTATTACAAAAAAAATTCTTGTAATGGTATACTCAGCAAAAAAAAGAGAAGATTTTAATGATATATTCAAACGTTTTTGTTTTCACAAACAAACAAATTAGTGGTGACATCGGGAATAATGACCAATATCCAAATATAAATAGCAGTGGTCACCTCGGGAGAAGTCTCTGTGACGACCACTGATATGGAGGGATTAACCAAAAGTTTCTGAACGAAGGGATTAACAAAAGGGAAAGACCCAAATGTTACAAACAAAGGTTTCCACGTATGGTTTTCTTTTAACTGTTTATTACACGTAACTAGAGCTTGATGCCCCAACAGCTTATCACGAAATTGTCGGTCTGCCTCCCTCCCCAACAAACGTCGAGATTCCCATCACCCGAAAGGGAAGAATGGACGAATATACATCCATTCAGAAGGGCGTCGACGGCGACATACCACCGGAGTGTCCGCTGCATACGTAAATTAGTGACTCCATCGTCGTTCCTTCCCGCGTCTACACAGCGACCCACCAACCTTCCCCCTTTCCCGCCCATACATATACGCACCACCTCACATCACCACTCGCTCATCACTACACCTCTATTGCTCTCTCTAACTCTCCTCTCTCTCTAGACTCATCGATCAGCTACTAGTACAACAGATATACATCGATCAGTGTGAATTAAGGGCGGCAATATTCTTCTCTTACCAGTATCGAATAGAATGGCGAGAAGCCGGCCGGTGATACTGCTGTTCTTCGCCCTGGCGGCGGCGGCGATGATGGCGCTGGCCCCGGCGCCTGCGGCGGCAACGAAGTACAACATCACCAAGATCCTGGCGCAGTACAAGGAGTACTCCAGGTTCAACGAGGAGCTGAGCAAGACGCGGCTGGCCAACGACATCAACCGGCGGCAGACCATCACGGTGCTGGCCGTGGACAACGCCGGCATGGCGGCGCTGGACCACTACTCCAAGCAGACCATCCGCCACATCCTGTCGCTGCACGTCCTCGTCGACTACTACGGCGAGAAGAAGCTCAAGAAGGGCGGGGACACCGCGTCATCCACCCTCTTCATGGTACGTAGGCAACTCACCATTTGATATTGTTGTTGATTCTTTTTTGGGGAGAGCAACTCTTTTTTTTTTTTTTGCGAGGAAGGGAGAGCAACTTTTTAGCTAGCAAAGGCCTTTTTATAAATGATGATTCATTTGAAACTGAGCTGTGCATCATCATGCAAATCCACCTGGCGTTAGTTAGTTGCCATATGTCACTAGCTTGGAATTTCATGCAACCAGTTGCTATCAACTTTAGCAAACTCATTTCAATTTTCAAGTTTGTATAGACAAGTTTTCATGTCTCTCGGTCAGTAATAACCGAGAGTTTAATTAAATTCCAACGGCTTTTAATTTTTCTTGCTCTCCATCGATCAGACCAGTGGCATCGCGTCCGAATCGTCCGGGTACGTGAACATCACCCGCAAGGCCGGCAAGGTGAGCTTCCAGACGGCGGACGCCGACGAGGGCGCGAAGCCGTCGCTGTTCGTCAAGTCCATCAAGGAGTACCCGTACGACATCGCGGTGCTCCAGGTGAGCTCCATCATCTCCTCCGCCGAGGCCGAGGCGCCCGTCCCGCCGCCGGCGCCCGTGGACCTGGTGGACCTCCTCTCCAAGAAGTACTGCAAGTCCTTCGCCGACCTGCTCTCCGCGAACGCCGACGCCTTCCGCGCCGTGAACGAGACCAAGGACGAGGCGCTCACGCTCTTCTGCCCCGTGGACGCCGCCGTCGCCGCGTTCGCGCCCAAGTACAGGAACCTGACGGCCAAGGCCAAGACGGCGATCCTGCTGTACCACGCGGTGCCGGACTACTACTCGATGCAGATGCTGCAGGGCAGCAGCGGCGCGGTCACCACGCTGGCCACCACCAGCGACGCCAAGAAGGACTACAGCTACGACGTGGAGAGCAGCGGCAAGACCGTCACGCTCAAGACCAAGGTCGTCGTCTCAACCGTGACCAACACCATCGAAGACTCCGAGCCGCTCGCCGTGTACGCCCTGAGCAAGTTCCTGCAGCCCAAGGAGCTGTTCAAGGTCGTCGAGGCGCCCGCGCCCGCGCCGGAGCCCGCGTCCAAGAAGAAGGGCAAGGCGGCCGACGGCGGGGACGACGGCTCGTCCGACGATTCCGGTAGTGACACGGCCGACAAGGGCGCCGCCTCGCCGCAGGTGCTCATCGGGCGGTGGGTGGCCGCCGCCGCCACGGTGGCAGCTGCTCTTGCCCTGATGTGATGAAGATTTGACTACTTGGGCCGCTGGCTGAATCATATATTCTGGGCAAATTTCATCATTCTTTTTAATTTTCACCAGAGTAAATTAAGTTATCTCTTTTTTTTTTTTACTTATATGTTCTTTCGTAAAAATAATACTACTATCGTACTTAGCACAAGTGTGGTTTAATTCGTACTTTATAGGATGCTCCGAGTTTTGTTCATGCATCTGGCCAGTTTGGCACCAGTGTAATTAAATATTCTGTAATTACTATATACTTATATTAGCCAAAGGTTCTCAGTTTTAAGGAGTCAACAATGTTTCACATGGTACAACAATATTTTGCTTGCTTTCATCTATGGTTCCCAATTCAGTTCTTCTCTTATTAAATTTGCTAGCGATGCTTCATTGCAACTTCTCTAGCTGTTTCTCTCCTTAATATGTTGTTCATTCACTAAGGGCACGATTGGTTCCATGATTGAGGCTTTGCCAGCACTGTCCATGCACCTTGTTACATGATTGGTTGCTCCACCAACAACACTTCGACATGAGTGTGTTTAGCACGGCTTATGCTTATAAAAAAATAGCTTTTGCTTTGGCTTATTTTGACAAAATAGCTTATTAGCTTATTCTGGTTTATTTGGCTTATCCAGTCATGCTGTTTGGCAAAACAGCTGATAAAACAGCTTATCCAGAGAGTGAGCTGCAAAAGTTACTTTTTCCGGCGTATGCAAAACGGCTTATTCTAGTTCAAACTGCAGAACGACTTATGCTTCAAATAAGCCATAAGCTGTTTCTCAGGGCTTTTGGCTTTTTCACCATAAGCCAGCTAATAAGCCAGACAAAAAGCTCTTGCCAAACACACCAAAGACCGACTCCAACCCATGCTCCATAAGGACACCTATACCTAAAATGGGTAAAAAAAGCTCTCCAACCGGTGACCTAGTTGGATCCTCCTCCCCGTGACGCAGAAATGGAGCGACCGACGCCACGACCCATCCTCTCCGTGCCTCTTCTTCCTCCTCTCTCCACTCTCTTTCCTCCCGAGCTCCTCTCCCGAGCTGCTGTCGCTGACCCAGCAAGCTCCTCCTTCGCGTCCCCCACGTCCTCGAGTTGTGTAGCTTCAGAGAGCTCTCCTCGCTCACAGCTTCACGGTCACTGACAGCTATGCCCCGCTGCGTCTCCGTCCTCTTCTCCTCGTCCAGCTCGCCACCGCCGCGTCGGAGGAAGCAACCGAGGAGGCGCCGGCGACGGCGGTCGAGGACGGGCTGCTGGAGCGGCACGCGGCGCAGCTCGTGAGGCTCAAGAAGCTCGCGGAGTCGCTGGCCAGGTCCATCCACGCGCTCGAGTTCGCGCTCGCCAGATCCGCGGACCCGGATCCCCCGCCGCTGGTCGCGCTCGGGGACCCACGCGCCCAGTAGGGCGTCGCCGTCACGAAGCGCCGCGCCGTCTGGTTGGAGCGCTTCCACTTCGCGACGGCCGCGCGGCTCGGGGATGGCGCGCACGCCGCCGCCGCGACCGCGCTGGGGGACGCGCTGCTCGAGCTCGAGGCCGCCGCCGCCGCTGCTTGGTCCGCCGCTTCGCGGGGACGACCACCGCCATCGCCGCCCAGCCCGCCGCGTCGCAGAGATGGCCGCCGCTGCCCGGCCCGCCGCGTCGCGGAGATGGCCGCCGCCGCCAGCAGCCGCTCCATCTCGTAGCTCGTCGGGGAGGCGTTGCGAAGAGACCGACGAGGCGACGAGAGAAAGGAGTACCCAGTTATGGGGTTCGGTCGGAGATTGAAGTTTTTGGGTGCTGTATTTTGATGTTAAGGAACATCTAATTTGGGTTTGGGTCTGCACTTGGGTTGGAGTCGGTCTAAGGTGCAAAAGGCACCCCGCAGCCTAAGGAGTTTGTTTGGGCTTTGGGCAAAAGGCACCCCGCAGCGGCGTCGAAACTCCCACAGATGGAGAGGCTTTGGGCTTTACGCCGTGAGCAAGTCAGAAACATAGCCCAAAGCCCAAAGCCCAAACAAAACGGCTGGCGGCAGCTAAAACCCACCCAAATCGAACCCTCCTACGTCTGCTATATATTCTCGGAAGCGCCATTTCCAACCAGCCTGCCTGTCCCCTCGCCGTCCCGCTCCCACTCACGAGAAGCGCACGCCGTCGCCACCTGCGGTCACAAGGTGGATCTCGCCGCCGTCGCCTCCGGATTCCGCCGCGGTGGTGGGATCCTTGCGAGTGGGAGGAGATGTGGCGGCTGAAGATCGCGGAGGGCGGGGCCGATCCGTGGCTGCGCACCAAAAACGGCCATGTGGGCCGCTAGGTGTGGGAGTTTGACGCCGCTGCGGAGCCCGACCCCGACGAGCTCGCCGCCGTCGAGGCCGCGCGCCAGGATTTCACCGCGCGGAGGCACCAACTCAAGCACAGCGCCGACCTCCTCATGCGGAACCAGGTGATGTATGATGCGCGACCGGCGGCTGTTTTTTTGTTCGTCGCCGATGCTTACTTCTCGGTTGGTCCATCGATCGGCGGATCGCGTCGTACGCGCGTTCCACTAGAACAATCTGTAGTAGCATGCAGTCGTCGCAGATTCTCTGCTGAACTGAACTTGTGACCTTGCGATTTCAGGCCTTCATCTGCCACATTTCCGAAGTGGCTGCAAAATGTGGCATGTCCTTTTCCTCCTCCTTCCGTTTCTATTGTCTGTTGAAATGTGTGAAGCGGTTCAATCCCTTGTTCCGAGTTTCCTACTGTGTGTACCATCACTCCATCAGTGTCCACCGCAATATAACGTTGTTACGTGACCAAAATGTATCGACTACTGTAACTGGCAAAAATGGTCGCAAAATAGAGTATGGAGGGTTTTTATGTCATCCCACGAGTTTACCCAATATATACATATAGGAGTATGTTTTATTTCATATATAAGTTCCTTTGGCTTTGTGTGCTCCCCTGTAAACTACTTGTGCCTGTAAACCATTATGTTGTTTTGAGACATGATCAGTTGGTTCCATTAAAACGTTAGAAATTTCATTCGCACTCTAGATAAGCAGAGAGATAAAGCCACGTTTTGATAGATGCTAAATGGTACACTGCGGTGACCCTCCGTTTACAGTTTAGGCTGTTTAGACGGCGTCTGGACGCATTAAATGGTTATGTTACTGTAGCATGGGTGACAGTTTTACATGTACGATTGACTATTTTACAAGCGAAAATGAGAGAACTGCACATACCTTGCATAATCTGAATTTCTGATCTTGCATTTTTCCATGTCCACTCCTTTGACTCCATACGAAATATGTACATACAGGAGAAAAAAGGCTACTATTAGACAGAGGTATAAGTATTTGTAAGTTATAAGTAACTAGCGGCACTGATCAAAGTTCACATATCAGTTCACAATTAGCAGAAGTGGAAAATAGTTGACAGATCACAAATGGTTCACAAACAGCCAACACACACAACATAGTTCTCACAAGTCACAAACTTACAAACAGGGCAGCATGAATTACACAATAGTTCACACACATTACAAACAATAAAACAAGGTTGAAGGCTCTGATCATATGCTTTAGAGAAGCTCACTCATCACTAGTTTCAGCACCCTCTTGTTCCTCATAACCTGCTGTGACCACATCTTCTTGGTCAGATTAAAACTCTATTTCTTCCTTATCCATTAAATCATCCTCAGGTTGAGAGTATATCGTCTTGGTTGATTAAGTCTTGCACTTCTACGAAGTTTAGTTACCCCATCAGCACTACAGGTTTCTGCAATTGGCTTCCAAGTCAGCCCCGTAATAGGCTCAACTTCAGTGCTTTCTTTTGAGTTGCATCCACCAACCAATTCATCCAACAGCCTAAGCTGATGGGGAAATATTGGAAATTCACTTATACTCCAACACTCCCCCTCACGTGCAGGCTCATTTAGGCCGCAAATGTGAAATATTGGAGTGGGCAGCAATCTATTTTAACAAATCGCGCCAGCCAGGATTTGAACTCGAGACCTCTGGCCCGGATATATTGAGTTGCATGTACCAACCAGTTCACCCAACAGCCTACACTGATGGGGAAAGGTGGGCAATTCACTTATATTCTAACACTTTCATCATCTTCTCCACCTTCAACAATCCATCCTTTAGCACATGTTGCTTCAGTAGCTAGAAGGGGATCCACCTTTTGTTCTTTTGTGCTTTGTCTTTCTTCTATCCATGGAGGGCGTTGAACCGAACGAGACAAGTTGCTCAAGCCTCTCACAAGTGAGCTTGTTCCTTCTTTATATGAAAACCTACAAAAATTGGATTGTGAAAGGAATGTATACAACTAACGCAGAATTTCAGAATCTGAAGCTCTTGTTTAGGATGCTTACCCCTTCATAGCAGCTCCAGTTTCTTCCACAACCTGACGCATTTGAAGTCAAAGTTATAATTCTGATAGCCATCTTTTGCAGTGCTGGTACTTATGTTCCATAGTTTCCCCACCATTTGGCTGCACAAGTAGAAATGTTGAAGAAAAACAAAAAATTACTGAAACATGCAGAACTGAAAACTATCTATTGCTGGCACTATTTTGTATCAGTTATATTTTTGCATTGTCATCCATTGCCTGATTTTCTGATGTTGTTTTGGTCTCTGTAGCTACAGTTATGCTGTTGCAGAGACTGTATAAAAATCTTCTGCGAGGATGTTTTAACTCCGCACTTTTGTTTTTATGACCTAATGTTTGTTTCTTGTGCTACTGCAGTTTAGCTTCCTCTGAACTATATTTACTATTAGTGCCCAAGCCCCTGTTAACATCATCATCTTTACATTGGTTCTCTTGTACACACTGCAGTTTGCTAAATCAAATCCTCTCGAGCTGGAGCTTCCGGCTATCAAGGTGGAAGAGCATGAAGTTGTTACGGAGGAAGCCATATCAGCTACATTGAAAAGGGCAATCAGTCGCCTTTCCACTATCCAGGCACATGATGGACACTGGCCGGGGGATTATGGTGGTCCTATGTTCCTTATGCCAGGCTTGGTACTTCCTTGAACTCAACAATTTGAACATGCTTGCTTTACTTGGATACACCTTCAACATACTCTTTGTCTAATCTTCTCATGGGCTTTAAAGGAAATTGTGTCACTTGTCTATTATTCTGTCTGCGAAGGCACACTCACAGCACTGTGGAAAGATCCACTGGCTTGGAGGGTACCCACCCGGGTTAGACCTAGGTGCCACACCATTTTGTGGCTTTGTGCCCACCTCCCTATGTTCAGTTGCGGCTTGTCCCTAGCTGCCAGCGTTTGTGTGAACCCTGCCCTGGCCAGGCTTCAGGGACCCCTTCTTAATATAATGTTAGTGGGGGAGTTTCTCCCTACTGACCGAGTTTTTTTTCTATTATTCTTTGCAAGCAGAAGTATAGATTCTTGCTGAAACAAACTGTTTCAGGCATCTCACCCTTGGTTTATATGCAAAAACATATGTTCTGCATTTCTTGTCTAAAATGTCGTTCTTGTTTTCAACTACATAGATCATAACCTTATATGTGAGTGGAGCACTGAATACTGTCTTATCATCGGAACATCAGTTGGAGATCCGCCGGTATCTCTATAATCATCAGGCAAGGAATTAGTTATTGTACATTGATCAACCCTATAATGGGTTAAAATAACTTCTTGCTTTTTTACCTACAAGCATAGAATGAAGATGAAGGCTGGGGGTTGCACATTGAGGGACCAAGCACCATGTTTGGCTCAGCATTGACCTATGTTAGCTTGAGATTGCTTGGAGAGACAATGGATAGTGGAGATGGAGCTATGGAGAAAGGTCGAAACTGGATACTAGATCATGGAGGAGCTACGTTTATACCATCATGGGGGAAGTTCTGGCTCTCGGTAGGTACTGCATTTCTTTTTTTTTATTAGTTACTTCCTTATTAATCTGATTCCCAAATTTATTAAGGTACTTGGTGTATTTGAATGGTCTGGTAATAACCCAGTGCCACCGGAAGCATGGTTGTTACCATATTGCCTGCCGTTTCACCGAGGTTTTGGTTTCTTTCTTTGATCATCCATAACTTTCATTATGTATTCTATGACATTGCCAAGTTTGCACTCTTCTACTGGCTCAGTCCAGGGGCATATATTTTTTAGATATAAGTTCGCTCTAGTGCCGATTTGAAGGCAAACTTGCCGTTGGTTATAATCGATGGGTTGATAAACAATGTGCATTGAAGATTTGATAACAGATATTTTGACCTATCTTACTTGTGTGGGCATCAGGGCATGATTTACCTCATAACGTTCTTGTATCTTTAGTATCACTACATGTTTTGTAAGTTCTATTAGCGATTAACTTCATATCAAAAAGTTCTTTATTCATTCATCAAATCTGTTACATTTAACGGGTGAACACTCAACTACTTCCTTACTACATATTACTCAGATTTCTTTTCTAGGTTTCTATGTTGTTCATTGCTGATAGCTATCGTTCTTTACAACATCTTGCAGGGAGAATGTGGTGTCATTGTCGAATGGTGTATTTGCCAATGTGTTACATTTATGGAAGAGGTTTGTTGGCCAAATTACACCACTCGTGTTGGAATTAAGAAATGAAATTTACAAAGACCCCTATAACAAGATAGACTGGGATAAGACTCGCAATCAATGTTGCAAGGTTTGTTGAATTTATGTTTAACCTTTCTTATTGGTTTTAGTATACATGAGTCAAACTGTGGCACAAGTTATTTGCATGAGGTGCCATAGAGCACCAGATTTTCTCAATTTCTCTTAGTCCTCAATTGGTCTTCTAGCCAAGGTAGTAGGTGTTCCTAGTTTCTAGGAGTTACTCTGTAAACAGAGTATAGTGACATGGCCTCACGTTAACTATGCCTGTGTTAAAAGACTGTTTATTCAGGAGTACTCATAGCAATGGTTCAGCTCTTTGGTTATTGTCTATGATTAGGATTGTGGCTGAATCGTGGTCAGAGCAGATAACCTGACAGGAAGATTAGTCTCATTTCCTGGCATATATTCTCATCCTTAGAAGTTACTAGTGGGCCTGGTGTGGTGAATATTGGCTCATGAAAATATATAAATTGTTGAGATATATGGTTCTGTAATACCAAATATGGTCAGGAGTGATCTTTCACACAAATTTGTGGCAACTTGAAAAGCTGTCTTTTATAAGCTTATATAAGCTTTCATATAATTATAAGTACTTATCTTGCTTTCTTCTGAGATGCCCATTTTGCGTCTATATTGTTCCGTATGGAGTTCTGATATGACTATACTGCAGGAAGATTCATATTATCCACGTCCATTCATTCAAGATATCTTATGGGCCACTCTCCATAAATTTGTTGAACCATTTCTGTTGCATTGGTCTGGGAGCAAACTGAGGGAGAAAGCTTTGGAAACTCTCTTTTGGGAAAATAAGCAAAAATGCTTCGGCATGACAGTTCAAAATAATTTTTTGCAAATTAAAATTTTGGGGCTGTTACATGCAACAACATTGCAAGTCAAGGATTGGTGTAAAGAATGTGGTTAGCAGAGGCGTCATCCCTCTCCATACAAAATGCAATATGGTGACCGTGCAATTCTCTTTTGGGAAGTACCATTGACCAAGGGGACTGCGATGTGGTTCTAATGCAAGCATGCCAATTTCTTTTGGAAGGACCTTGGTTGTGCAATCATGATGCTCAAATGTGTGGTCGTTCCAACAAGGTGTGTTTTCATGTGTAAAAGGGAGCGCATATCTTTGCTTCCTTTGACTCGAAATGATGATATCAAAAGAAAACAACGAGAGAGTGGGAGCGGAGCACTTGAGATCCAACAAAGCAAGTGAGAAAGACAGTCGAAAGCCAAATAAAATTTCGCAGCCACAAAGATCCAAAACAGAAATAGTGCTTTTGCCCACCGGAGCAACACTCGTTTTGTGTGGCATTATGTAATGGCAAGAGAGGGGGTGAGTAGATGAGCCGTTGGTGGAGCCGGACAGCTGGTATGGCAGGAACTGATCACTATAGTGGAGAAGGTGGGCATACATTGCTTGTTGTGCAATAAAGTCTACCGTTACAAATATAAGGACTGAGATTTAAACATGTAGATCCTTATCTCACGTTAGTCCATCTATTACACTTTGGATAACTCTTGTTCTCGGCAGGCATACCCGACATGCACATTCGTTCCAGATTCTAGCGCGTACTGTCATGTGGGGCGGCACATATCCATGGCAGTAAGACTTGTGGTCATATGCATCTGTCAGGTATCGAAGGGGATCCAACGGCTAAGATGAAGATACCCTCATAGATGAACGGCTCATGCGAGTTTACATTATTATGTTTAAGCCCCTGTTATTTTATTTCTTCTAATTTCTTTTACTTTTGGTGTCATGTGTAAACCTCTGTATAAAGAGGTGGTATCCTATGGAACAAGGTGTGAAAGAAGTTGTTATTAGCTTAGTTAACAGTAGAGTAGCTTCTAGATCCCTAGTTATCATGTATCTTAGTTCATGTTCCTCTGAAATCCAGATGCTGCTACCACTGAATCTCAGTGTTCTTGAGTGATTTCCTTCTCTTTCTGTTACTTGTTAATCTCGATCCTGTTCGGGTCCTGACAATTGGCTATCAGAGCTATCGGTTCTTGGCCAAAATTTTTTTTCCCCATCCAGAAACCCAGCCACGCTTACCACAATCTCTCCCAAATCCCACCGTCCCGACCAAAAATCACACCCAATCCCACCCTACGCTAGCAGATTGATACTGGTTGGGGAGGATTCGCTACTCTCCCTGTAAAATCCCAACTCAATTTGGATCTCTTGTGATTAGAAATCCTGGGCAGCGGCGTAATTTGAGGGCCAAATCTGATGGATTCTGCCATGGGATTTCCAGAGCCGAGTCTTACCCGCAACGAATTGCTTGCATCGTTGCTATTGAAGTTTGAGGAGTTGCGTGATTCGATGGAGGAGTTGAAGAGGAGCACCGAAGACTGGGTACAGGGGGCCTCGTCGACCTCGCAATCATCCTCTGTTTGTGATGCTGAGCACGTAGTGGCTGTTGCTACTCTGCCCACTGCAGCTACCACCTCCACCGAGATTTCCACCGCCTTTACGGAATCGACTCCCTCCTCTCCAGTGCTCCCGCAGGTCGCCATGGACATTGATGCCAACCTGCTTGCAGTATCCAGCAGCACAGCCATGGCGCCCGCAAGGTGCTCGATGAAATGCGAAGTCGATGTCGTGGACAACAACCTCAAGTCCAAGGCGTCCACCGAGTGCAAGTCAGCAGCACATGTTCCCGACCACAGCCTTGCTGCTTCTGCGTCTCCGGCCATGGACGTCGTCCCCAGCTACATCAACGCCGGCACGCCCACTAACTGCTCGACGAAATGTCTGAGCTTCGTCGACGTCGCCACAACGTCTGCAGGCGTTCCAGTGACTGCACTGGCTGCATCTCCAACCACGTCGTCTGATGTCCTCTCATTGAGCTTCACATTGTCAAGAGCGTTGCATTGGCTGCATGCCAATATGGACACACTCTAGGTGTTCGATGAAGTGCCCAAGAGTCCAAGCCACAACTACATCGTGCCCATGCTGGTTCCCTTGGCATTCACACAAAAGAGTGTTCCGGTATTTGCATGTATTTTGGGTACTGATCGAGCAGTGCTTGTGATGGTAGAGACATTGAAGGGTATGGCGTGGCAACCATGGACGCCACCCATTCCATTGGAGATTTTGTACGTGAATACTAAGATTCGGCCATTGCCTTGGCCTTCCTTCAACTACTACCATGGTTGGTGCTCTCAGTCTTGTCATCCTTCAACATGCAAGTGGGAACTGAATTCTGAAGTTACGGAGCAAAGACCACCTTGGCCACCTCCTCCTGTTAGTGTGCGACGACAAGAAGAAAAGCCAACCATGCTAATGCGTTCAACCAGGGATTGCTGGTCATATATTGAGTGTGATTTGTTGAGATGGTTTGATTGTGAGTTGATTACCACTGGTGTTGGGATGGTAGATCTGAAACCATGGCCGCCACCTATATGCAGCGGTAGTGTGGTGGGATCTCAGTTGGTTTGCACAGAAAATATGGATAGCAAAGGTGCATGGATATTTCTTGTAAGTCCATGGAGCACACATTATGGGACCAATGGCGATGTCGTGGATTTCAGTCTTGTTGTGGAGCTTTCACAAGAACAGTATGTGGTATACAATGTGGATATGCAGTCAATAGTATTGAAGCTGCTGGTTGTAGGTATGGTTTTCTATTCATGCTACAACAAGTATCAAATTTACAATGAATCAGGTGAGCAAGTGATTGCAAAGGTTGATACATTGGTTAGAACAATACTGTGGAAATATGGTCTGCTTACAGAGCATGTGCAGTGCCAAGATCCCTCAATAAATTGTAATCGGCTTGCACCTGGGGACAGTTTCACGAGGGAGAAGTTGACTGTCCTATATTGCTGCAACATGACATCGTATGGATATGCAGATTGTATCTTGCAAGTTCTGGTCCGGGCATTCCTTTCTCTGAAGAATAGCAGTAGCGTAATGAATCCACTACCTGCTGGCATCATGTCCTGGGACAAGTGGTCTGGTCTCCTCATTGCAATTTCGGATAAACAAAAGCTATATTTGCTGGGAAGACCAACTACCTTTACAGATTAATAGTGTATGCAGTGCATGACAAATTCAGTGAGAGAAGGGCAATTCAGTGTACTCTCAAGTTTCAATTGAACTCCAAGGTTCATGTTACCCTCGGGGACGAGGGTCTTTTAAGGGGGGAGGATTGTCAGGTATCGAAGGGGATCCAACGGCTAAGATGAAGATACCCTCATAGATGAACGGCTCATGCGAGTTTACATTATTATGTTTAAGCCCCTGTTATTTTATTTCTTCTAATTTCTTTTACTTTTGGTGTCATGTGTAAACCTCTGTATAAAGAGGTGGTATCCTATGGAACAAGGTGTGAAAGAAGTTGCTATTAGCTTAGTTAACAGTAGAGTAGCTTCTAGATCCCTAGTTATCATGTATCTTAGTTCATATTCCTCTGAAATCCAGATGCTGCTACCAGTGAATCTCAGTGTTCTTGAGTGATTTCCTTCTCTTTCTGTTACTTGTTAATCTCGATCCTGTTCGGGTCCTGACAGCATCCTAGAAACAAAATATTGGAACCAGACCATTACCGGGAATGATAGTCATACAAAAGATCACACCAGAGACAAGTTAAAAAAAAAAAACGTGCATATGTAATGACGTAGAAATTGCAGTTCCCACAACCTAATTTACGCGACTACACGCATATGGCCAGAAGGCTCTAGTAGATACAGAAGCAGCAGCATGCTCGTACAGAGCACATAGACGCCCCACAAGTGACACCGTCGACGGTGTGATGCACGCCTAAATACTGCTGTGTTCACCATATGTACTGGGAACAAGGAAGAGCTTTTCCTTGAGATGCACCGTCAGACGAAATTCCTCTGTCATGTCAATGGTCTTCCCCATGGCATTAGGAATGTCCCAGTTGAAACTGCGCACAAGGTTGGCAGTCAGAATCTCAACAGTGGAGACAGCGAAGTTCATTCCCGGGCACATCCGTCGTCCGGCGCCAAAGGGTAAAAACTGAAAGTCATGACCCTCGAAGCTCAAACCTGCCCCAGAGCCCATGCCGATAAACCTCTCGGGCTTGAAATCATCTGCATCTTCCCATAGAGTCGTATCCCTGCCTAAGGCCCAAGCGTTTATCAAGATTGGCATTTCAGCAGGAATCCTGTATCCATGTATGTGGAGACTAGCCATGGACAGGTGGGGAGCAAGAAGTGTTGCCGGAGGGTGAAGTCGAAGGGTTTCCTTGACAACTGCCTTGAGGTAGAGCATGCCGCTGAGATCTTGCTCAGTTACGATTTCTTGTTCGTTCGGGATCTTGCTCCTGAGCTCGTCCTGAAGCTTGGACATCACAGACGGGTTCCTTGTAAGCTCGATCATGATAAACTGCAGGACCAAATAGGAGGTGTCCGTACCACCAAAAAACGCATCCTGCACACGCATAAATAAACTTAGGTTACAACCACAATGCTACACACCTTGGTCACCCTCTCTTTACTGCTCATATATATACCTAGAACCAAGGTTTATGCTTTCCTGAAGAACAAATTTAAATCCAAATTCAACGAATGGAAAGTTCTCTGACTAACGCGGACTAATTGCTTTTTTCCTTGGTGTATAACAATTTTTCTGGCTAGATTTGTTGCAACTACTACTAGATATACACTTATGCTGGGTACTAATTCAATGCAATTGTTGGAACTTTTTTTTTTTTGTATCACAGTTTCACAGTACGATAAACGAAAGCCCTTTTGAAATGAATTTCTGAGAACAAGAATAATCGGGATGCCTTAATGGGGTCTGTGCACTAGGATTTATATGTTGCCGACATGATAGACAAGGGAAAAGGGCCAAAAGCTTCCAGCTGGTTGACATCAATTGGGTAAAAATAATAAGCTTAGCTTAAATTAATTGATGTCAATTGGGATGGAAACAGTATGTAAAATAATAGGTTAAAAGTCCTCGCAAAAAAAAAAAATAGGTTAAAAGTAGTGTAATCCCTATCTTGATCAATATTTATGCACTAGTCACATGCCAACATGCATGGACATGGACGTCCTGCTCTAAACAGGGCATGGATGAGTTGGAAATGATAGTAAAATATTTATAGAAAGGTTAGCTAAGGTCACTATACAGATAAAAGACGCATGGTTTTGTATATAGGTTCTTGGGAGTTGGCTTTGCATTAAACAAAAGGGAATCAAATAGGTAACCTGGCTTTATTTGGTTTTGTTATTTGGAGTGACATACGTGCAACTAACTAGGCCAAAACGATTTGTGTTATCGGCTAAGATACATGGGCACAGCCTATTATATTCTTAAAAGTATACATCTGTATAGGTACTAAGTGCATGCGTCTGATAGTTGCATATACCAGGATGTCAAGGTGGTCAGGGTGGAATAGGTAACAGGATTAGGGAGTATTAAAGTATTTGACTGAATCCGGGAGATTCACAGGGTACTATTTAATTAAGGGCAAGTGCAAATTGGTGTGGGCGTAGGAACTGAAATACAAAGTCCATGTGCAGGGTAGGTTCATCAACTATGAAGTTTCAGAGTCCAGAGAAACTGAATATAGGCAACATGATTAGAAAAGGTGGAAACATCTATAAGTATATGACTACTTTGGTAAACAGGACAGTGCAGATTTCTGGATGCGGCATCAGGACCGGCCAGCGATCCGGCCGCCGCAGCAGCAGCTCTAATTATTCTAATAAAAAGAGCTAAAAGAACTGGTAAAGGGCTACATGACCCTGTAGCTAAGCTATGGCACGAAATGATTTAAGAAAGTTTGATCATACATAAGGAAGTAGGCTCACATAGGAATTGGGCGACTCCTGTTCTTGCTGATGGAAGAAAGAAAGATCAAGCAGCTAGCTTTGGGCAGCTGCTGCGCTAGGCGTGAGTGGAGAAAGAACAGAGGAGTGAGGCAGTATTGTTTCTATCCAGAGCTTGCACAAGAATGCAATTAGGACACGGGGCTGGTAGTACTCCGGTTTAGCACACGTCGACAGTCTTTCTTGCCGCACCAACGTGAGCGAGTGCACAAATGAAGATGATAACTGAATATAGTGCGACGCGGCGTGCATGCAAGATGACAGCAGGGCAACAAGATAAAGCAGAGAGCACGGCGTCAAACTTCGACGGCAAGCGACGCCCAGTAGCTTCGGCAATGTGCCCTCAAGGACTATTGCCTGGTGTACAACGGATTGGTCTGGATAAATCTTATATTTACTAATTGGAGGCTCCTTTCGGTGCCTCCACGTTAATCGGAGGTAAATTCTAGAAATTACCACAAAAAAGCAAAACATCCGGCCATTGGTTTAGTTTCTTAACAAATTATGACCGATAGATCTTTCACCACATAATATTGCGGGCCTGGGGCACGTACTGTTATCAATGGCGCTCCAATTTTAGAAAGAAAATACCATAAGTCGGAATAACAGGAAATATCACCGAATAGAGATGTGACGTGCTTTACGAATCGTGTGAAACAGGAACTTTTGTCTGACAAGAGTCCTCAAGGCCATGCCGCCATCAATCCCAAACGAAGGTTAAACTGCTTATCATCAGGAAGGCCGAGGTCGTTGTCCTTGCTGAGGCCGGCAAGGACGTGGTTGAATTTTCTCTCCGGTGTTCTCGCGATTTCAGTTGGCACCGTCGTCATTCTTCTCTCCATGGAGATCGCATAGAGGAAGGCAAAACATGTCCCTGGGCAAAGGGAATTTTGGTTGAGATGGATCGTGGAGGTCAAACGCTAGCTAGGGCTGCAGGAATGCAAAGATCCGTGTGGAATAGGACGAGTTGCAGTTTCATGAAAGCAATCATGTCGAGATCAGGAGGTACGAGGATGTGGGAATCGGAATATGGAGAACTCAAGCAAAGGACGACAATTGGAATGGATATTTTATTCTGAATTTTATGGTGTGATTTCCCTGTGGTTAAAGATTGCAACAGAATTTTATGGGAGCATGAGCTAGGATGCCATGTTGTGTGGTCTAGGAGACGCAGAACAATGGCAGACTCCATCCTTTTACCACTGATCTCCCATCGGTACAAGTTAGAGCAGGTAGACCATAGTACACCTTGGCTGCTGGACGGGAGCAAATGCCAGGGACGAAAACATGAGCTTGTGATTGGATAACAAGGTTGAGATATCAAGGTTGACATGCAAGAGAAGATCTAGGTTGATCGAAGAAGGGATGCCTTGCTCAATCAAAATCAGTGCAACATCGCAGCTTTCAAGAAAACAGAGCATGGATTTCTGACAAAGAAGAACTGCTACATAAAGGAAATAAACTGAAGGTACATAAAGGAAAGAAACAGGGCATGATATTAGATGGTTAAGTAAGATGAATGTTTCTGTACTGCTGAACAGCTAGCAAAACCAGTTAAAAGAAGACATCTAAAGCTACAGCTAATTCAATATACAATGTTTAGTTGCAGGCTTCAGCCAGTGGAATTCGAGCCATCAATATGTATATCAATAAGATATATCATGGCTTGCAGGGACGGCTATATATCCATGAGCACGTCAATATTGACATGGACAAAACTTTTAATTGGATGCTTTATTAATTTTAGGTTTCTATTGTTTCTTGATTTTCACCTTTTCAGACAATTAATGTCTTCTTCAATGGCAAAGATCCCAGGGGTTCGGTTTGATCTCCAGGGTAGTTGGAGCACCGTGATTGTGGCAGGCCCAGGCCAAGAAAGGAAAGATATATGGTGCGTCCAATCTAGATCAACAGGCCAGGTATGTTGGCAAAAAAAGAAAAACAAATCAGTCACACATGCATGAACTAAAGGGAATTTTTTGTATGTTTAAAATTTGAGCGTGTAGGTTTCAAATATTTTTTGAACAATATCAAACTGGATTCCAACAACTTGATTGGACATTCATAAGATCCATAAATTATTTTGTATTGGCTGAGGGACACGTCCAGTGGTTTAGGATAGCAGCACAAGTTTCTTCTAATAATTCCTAAAGGTGCTAAAGTACATGGATATATCTTTGTTGTTTGTGATTGGTTTAAACTGCATTATTGGCATAATTTAAAAATCCAAAGTTATTCATCAGTTTACAATTTTTGTGTAAATGTTCAAATAAACCCAAAAGCTCATGAATTAGTGTGTAAAAAGGTATCTTATTTTGAAGTGCCGAGATTTCAATGCATGCACAATGTAATTGCAATACTAAATACAGTCAACAGACTATCCAAAATCTAGGTACTGCGTGACGAAGTTCAAAGAGAAGTTGCAGTGACAATTCAGTGTGCACCATTAGAACCCAAAGTTTGTTCTTTCTTAAAGTTGCATTTAGATGCAGTATGGCAATCTACTATTTTTAGATGTATATAAGAGAGTATCCATGCATAAAGCACGAAGGTGGCGAGAGAAATGGGAGATCAAGTATTATTCTATCAATTGTTGGTGAGGTTCAAAAGTTTGTAAGAGACACATTTCTATATGGTAAAATATAAATTTGCGTTTGGTGGTTTAAAATTAACTGATTAAGGCTCCCATTATCTAAAAAAAAAGATTAACCCTCCAGATCAATCAACTCTAACTGATTAAGTCTCCTGCGCTTGCATGCTATCCAGGTGGACCTAACCAGTCCAGCAAGTAATCAATAGAGCCACAATTATTGTTGATTACATATGTTTCGAATACTTAAGAAAAACTAGGTTTATATTTTTCAATCAACAAAAGTAGTTTAAAACAATTCTATTTTTCATAAATGTTGTAATTATTCTATGAAACAGTTGTTCTCATGCATCTTATATGACTACTAGCCCGTGCTGCTGCACGGGTTGATAGGCTAGTAAATCTCTAATGGCCGGAAATAATTATATCACTAATAAGCTGGACAGGCTTAAACTAAAGATAGGTTTGGCTGTTAGTGTTTGTGTACGTGCAATTCATTTGTTAGTGTAAAAGAATATTCAAGTGATATAAAAGCTCAAATAAACCAAATAAAATCAGAAATACAGATCAAAGTGCAGTGAGCTTTAGAAAGCCTGGAAGAAACTATCTGACACTCAAAAACAAAAACAATGCAGGCAATCACGAAAAAAATTGGCCCAAAATTTTAGGATGTCATACTTAAATCTCAAGATTTATAGGGAAGAGAATTACATAGCTGATGCTTTGGCTAAAAGTGCAATTTCAGGAACTGTATGTGTCCCAATTGTGAGCTGTTCTAATTATCATCATGGTAATGAATGTCCAGCCAAAGATGTACTTAATTCCTGGCCTAGTTGGGCCAAACTCTGTAACTTATCATGTATTTGAATAAAAAGCCCTTTGGGCGTTTTTCCTTCCAAAAAAAAACCCTGTTCACAATCAAGTAACAATTCTCTGACTAACGCGGACTAGTTGCTTTTTTCCTTGGTGTATAACAATTTTTCTGGCTAGATTTGTTGCAACTACTACTAGATATACACTTATGGTGGGTACTAATTCAATGCAATTGTTGGAAACTTTTTTTTTTGTTTGTATCACAGTTTCACAGTACATACAAGTCAGCTTAACACTTCCACACTGTTTCTACCCGGCAAAACACCAAAGAGACGAGTGCGGACAGATAATACAAACGATAGTAAAAAATTTAAATGGCGATGCGTCATGTTAGGGAGCAATTAGGAAATAGTGAGCTAAAGAAATAATTCTTTCATGGGAATGGATTGGCAGGCATATAACTTACGATGAGGAGGGCCTTGATCTGATCCTTCGTGAGGCCGTCTTGCTGGTGAAGAGAAAGAAGAATCTCTAGAAAACCTGGCTCCTCCAGGTGCTGCTGGTCATCAATCACGCTGTCAAGGAAGTCATCCCACCGCTTCCTCAGCTTGTCAGCCTTTGAGTGAACGGCCCTCCTAAAGATGTCCACTTGGAGTTACCGAGGGAAAAAAATCCTCGAGATTGATGCCACCGATGAGGGACGCTGTCGCATTTAGCAGCTCCTTGATGAGCTTGCTCCGGCCTTCCATCTTGAGGAACTTTCTTGATATGGCACGACACACAAGCTCACTGGTGAATGTGTAGAGAACATCGCTCATGTCCAGGGCATTGCCTGCCGCGGCCGCCTCACCGATCCTGGCCATGGTGAGGCGCACCAACTCCTCTCGACCATGGCGCTGCAAGCGAACCTTGTTGACCGTGAGCAAATGAGTAGTCAGTAGCTTCCTGGCCTGGCGCCAGTTGTCACCGTAGATGCAGAAGGCGACGTCGAGGGTGCCTTTGAGGAGCATGTGAGCGACGGTTGATGGGGGGCGCGAGGCGAGGAGGTGGTCCTGTGTGCGCAGCACGGCCTTGGCGGCACACGGGGAGGAGACGACGAGGGTGCGGACGGCACCCAGGTCGACGACCATGAGGCCGTCGCGGCCGTACCTGCCGGCGAGGTCACGGAGCGATACATGTGGGAGGAGGCTGACAAGATGAAGGTGGCCGATCACCGGCAGCCGCGGCGGTGATGGAAGAAGCTGACTGATCTCACTCTCACTTGTGGATGTGGCTGTCTTTTCACTCTTCTTCTGGGCGACACGCACGAGGGCTAGGAACAAAACGAAGAACAGGAGAAACAGGAACTCCTGAGGGATCTCATCGGTGAACAGCGCCAACAGCTGGGCGAGAACCATGGTTTGCTTATTTTGTGGCTTTGCAGCTACAAACGCGCCATATTGGCTCTCTATATATGAGAAGATCGGCAAACGCGACCATTATGCTTTGGGGGTCCCACCTTTCAGTTTTGGATGAAAGACCCGCTTTGCATTGGACGACTCACAGCATTAGGCATGGCACTTTTTGTTTTTTCCCGCATCATTTGATGGAACGAGGTTAGGCCCTAATTAATTAATGGTCTCGTTTCATTGAGAAAGGTAAGGCACGGTTGAGCAAGCGGCGCAAGAAGACGTGTAGGCTAGCCAAGAGATCGAGGAAAGCCTATCATTTTGGGCGACATCAAATTAAACCTGGGCGACTTCCTTGCGCGTGAACGGAATCGCTGTTTAGCCAACTTTGCCTCATCAATGTTTCTGCTCAAACCTTAGTTTGCTTGCCTGGGCGAAATGAAGATCTCATTTGCCTTCGTTCCATGGCAACACTCTTCACTCCTTCCAAAAGAAGCTGCACAGCCCTTCTGCGGAAAGAAAACTAACATTTGCTGGACAGATCATGGTAAGGGCCAGACTCAAGAGACAACCCTATTTCTATTTTCGCCTAGCACGTTCTAGAACGGAGCAGCGATCAGAAGTGAGATGCCAACAAGAAGGATTCACATGGCACATGGTCAGTTTGCTCCTTGTACAACGGAAGTGGGATGCTAACCCACTACTGAAGAACAGAGTTTTGGTGACTGTCCCGCCCTGTCACCAAATCTAGTGAAGCTGTCACAAAAGTCTTTAGTGACCAATTACCGTCACAAAAAGGCCGTCACCCTTGGTCAGTCACGAAAACGAATTTTTAGTGACGGAAAACAGTCACAAAACCTTTCGTGACAGTCAAGCAGTCACCAAAACTGCTAACCCCCCAACTCTTCATCAGTACAGATTTGGTGACTGCTAATTGAGTCAAGACTGTCACGAAAACTCTGACGGAATAATTAACACTGTTAAGTGTTTTGGTGACAGTTAACCATCACAAAAGAGTGTTAAGAGACTATTTTACTGCTAACCATTTGGGACACTAAAGCTGTCACAAAAAATAGAATAGAACTGTCACCAAAAAGCTATATCCACCTGTCCTACCAGGACATTGTAATTATTTCATATTACAATAGCTTGAAGCATAGTGCCATCTCATGCAATATTTCTCGATATTAAAGCATAGTGCCATCTCATGCAACATCACACAGTACATCGAATTCAACATTTCTCGATACCATGAGTTGTTAAGCAAACACACATGTTAGAGCCTTTAGTCTAAATAATACAATAGAAGTCTGAATAATACAAGAAAATGAGCACCTAACAGGTCTATTTTGGAACGTGTTAAATCTTGACATCCATTGGGGGCTTTTGAAAGTCTTCTGTTATCTATCTAGCTTTGACCAGATAGCTGCATATTAGAATCTACTGGATATTTGGATCCGCAGGAAAGAGTATAGTTAGCAGATTGTTGTTGATACACTTAATCAAGTACAATTAACCAAATCTTAGTAACAACAATATTCAGTAGACATGAAATACTTGTTTAGTGAGATTTAACCTTAGATGACAGTTGGTAAACATCCAAGAAGTGTACAACACACTAGTTCAAGCATAGATTACTCATATCTGCAAGCATAAGAACTCTCACCTAGTGTATTTATGAATGAAACATCACTCAGCCTGCACATCCTCCTGCTCAGAAGTGTTTGAATCATCTATCCGCGACTCAGAAGTTCTCTATATATAGGTAATAATCCAGATTACTAAAAAAAATATTGAAACTAAAAATATGCACTAAAGAGGAAATATAGAGATTCTACCGTCTGTTGCGATTCCCATGTAGTAAGAATGCTTGGTGGTATGTCAATGTTAACCTTTTGACATAGTGCCTGCAAGCATAAAATTAGGATGTCAGAACGATTATGTTATCATTCACATACATTTATTATTTGAGTTATGTTACCTTCAACAAATCTTGTTGTTGTTGCATCATTTGCTCACGCCTAGCATCACGTTCTCTCAATTCAGCCACCTCCTGCTGCAACTCCTCATTTTGACGCTGCATAGCTTGGTAAGAACTTCCAGAAGATCTTGGCCTCTTATTCTTTACAGTTGCAAGCACTTCAGCTTTCTTGAATGAGCCATCTCCCATAGGAAATCTTCCATGCATTAGTCCATCAAAAGTTTGATAGATAACCATTCCGTCCAGCTCATTTCTCTGTTCCCATTCTTCACCATATTCTTTTTCCATTGCTTCCGAGTAGTCAGCCTTATAAATTAGTGAGTGTGTGAGTTGGATTCCACTATACACATGTGTGGGTGTGAGAAAGAAGAAATGAATTTAACTTACAATTCTTTTTTGTACTTTCTTGCTTAATGTCTTCCCAGAACCACTAAGCGATGCCTTCAAGCCTGCCATCTGCACTTTGTAAGTATCCAAACCCCCAGCCTTTTTTGGCCCAAATCGATACTCCTACAATATTTATCAGATAAATACATTACAAGTTGCAAAGGCTAGTTGCTGAATTCGAAAGGACTCCAAAAATACTAATTATCAATATAATTCAGTTTCAGGTTCTTTCATTTTCTTACATTTGAAACCTTAGTTCAGTTCATAGTGCACAAGTAAAGCCATCGCAGCACAATACAAGAAAGGAGAAGTGTAAGAAATTGAAGTTACCAGATTTTGCTGGATGGTGGGGAATGGTAGAGAACCTCCTCTCTGTTGAGCATACTCTTCATTGGCAAAACGTGCCTCTTGACCCCTTTTGCGAAGCTCCTTGTACTTCTGAGATGTCCACCAAAGGCATATTGCATTCCATGCTTCATCGCTAAACCAATCAAGCTTGCAACTCTTGTACTGCTCATAATCAAGTTCCACATTGCTCAGCTTCTGACCCTTGCCATCTTTACCATAAAATTTCTTTACAGCATCAACTCGTGCTTGACATAATATTTTGGGAACCCTATCTCGGCAGTATTTCTCAATGTTTTGGTCTAGCTCTTCCAGCAACTCGTCATCAGCAGTGAAAAAGGACTAGAAAAAGAAACGGTCAGTCCATAATATTCAAATTTGACTATAATTTCTCTTTGTTAGAACACATACCCAAAATTCCTCTTTCACCCTATCAGCAGCTGTCAGCCCATTTTCATCTTTCTCGCCATCGTATTGGCTCCAATAAAATACCAACCGAAGTCTTAGACGACGACTTGGACCAACATGCTCTTTAACAAGTCCTGGATACTCACGCCTCAAGGCAGCACCAAGGACTGAACCTGTTTGTCTAGCCAGATTAGGTGTGAAATGCACATAGCTAAAGTGCCTGCAAAGAAGAATCCATTAGTTAGCAAACTCTATTAGTAACTAATGATACCACATAAAGGGTATTAAGTACATACGCATCGCCCTTTGGAGTAATTTCAATCTTCTGAAAATTTCTTGGTCTTTCAAGTTTGGTTGGTCCTCTCGTGTCCCTTGGCTGTTTAAATGCCCTACTTCCAGTAGCTGTTGAAACTACGGATCCACTACCATCTCTTGATGAAGTTGCCTCCGCACGTGAATGTACAAGTCGACTCATATCTGTAAAAGAGGTAGATACTATGGGTAACAAGTACAATCACATAATATAGTGCTAACAAAATGTGATGCTAATAAATAAAATCACAGAATATGGTGCTAACAAATAAAGTTGCTTCACATTGCTATCAGATTGAAATTACAAGAAGATAGACAGCAACATGTTTCAGGTGCTAAGCAATTTGCATACAGCAGTCCATGTCAAAATTCATTTTCATCGTAGAGATCATGAATCGGTTCAAAGTCATCTTCATTTTCTTCCTCGTTGTCTTCATCTCCAATTATTTCTAACTGTAGTTCAGGTGCTACAGATTTCATCTCATGCTTCTTTAGCACCTCAAGTTCCATTGGATCAGTAATTTCATCTGAGCCCTCCACGGCAGCAACATTAACTGCCAAATCAGCCCCAGGATCAACTTCAAATCTCCTTTGCAAACCATCAGCTTGAAAGATTGGTGTATCATTTCCAGTCTCATCTTGATCAGGCATATTTATCATCTCAACAGCAGCTAATCTGTCATGAGGACTCACTTGGTGCACAATCCACCAGTCACACAAGTCCTTTCTTGTTGTGCACGCATAAGGAAGGTAATAAACAAGCTTAACCTGATGTGCTAGCACAAAGGGATCAAAATTTGACAGTCGTGATGTGTGTTTAACCTCTATCAAGCCTAGGTTTTCAGTACGCCTAACACCAGATTGCGTTGGGTCAAACCAGTGGCATCGAAATAATACTAGCTCAAGTTGCAAGCTACCTTCCCATGTCAGTTTGAGTATGTCTTCAATAACACCATAATACTCTAAAATGTGATCATTCTCATCTACACTACGTACACAAACACCAGTATTTCTAGTGGACATTCCTCCTCTCTTATTCTCGTACTTCTCAGACCGAAATCTGTAACCATTGATGTCATAGCACCCATAGGAGGTGACTCTCCGATGACATCCATAAGACATTTGCCGCAAGGCGCTACCAACAACAGTCTCACCCTTGCACTGCAATAAGGATTGCAAAAATTAATAAAAGAATTACTATGTCCTAAGGTATTTTATATATTTTTGTTTACTTTCAGGCATAAAAGAGTTACCAAGTTCCTGAACCAATCTAAAAAATTGGGCCCTGGGTTGGTGCCACGCCCTCCTTTCCAACCATTTAGTCTCAAATCATCGATTTGCTTTTGGGTTGGTCTCATTCTCCCTTTCCATTCCTCATCCTGAAATTTCCTACATTTGTATCTTAAAGTTAATAATTCCTACAGCCCTTTAAAATAGGCTACCATAAACAATTGTGTCGAACATTAACTTACTCAAAGAAATGATCCATTTCAGGCATGTTAGTCATGACATATAAGTAGGCCGCTTTGTATTCCTTATCTGTTAGATCGTAATGGCCTTGTGGACTGAAGTAACGGCCTGGATACTTGCAGATGCTCAAGTCACATGGGCTTTCAAAGGTTGTTGTAGCATCATCATATCGAGGGGTTTTGTTCCTGCTTGATCTTGCTGTAGGCCTAAAATAGTGAGAAAGTTGATTTGTTGCTTCCTCAACTAGGTGAGCCTCCACTAGTGAGCCCTCAGGTCGTGCCTTGTTACGAATCTTCCTTTTAAGTTTGTTAATGCACCTAGATATATTGAAGAAATATAAGAAAGATGCATGTGCTTCTAGAACTGTATATTTGAATCCTAACTAGTGATTTGATCTAATTCCATACCTCCCAAATCGATACATCCAACGATGTTGCACTGGGCCACCTAATCGAGCCTCATATGGTAGATGCACCATCAAATGCTCCATACAATTGAAGAATCCAGGAGGGAATATCTTCTCCAATTTGCACATCAGAATCGGTATGTTTTGCTCTAGACTAGAAACAACTTCTTTGTTGAGCTCTTTAGCACATAGTTGTCTGAAGAAGAAGCTTAATTCTGCCAAAGTCACCCAAATGCTCTCAGGGAGGAAGCCACGGAATGCACCAGGGAGTAAACACTCCATAAAGATGTGATAGTCATGACTTTTCAACCCGTAGACCCTTCTTTGTGGAAAATTTACCCCACGACTAATATTGGCCGCATACCCATCAGGGAACTTCAACTCTTTGAGCCACCTAAGAATAGTCAACTTGTCATCCTTATTGATGCAGTAAGGTGCTTTTGGCTTGTGCCAGCTGCCATTGGCCTTCAACTCCAAATGCAGCCACGGACGGTCGCAAATCTCCTCCACATCGTGCCTTGCTTTGACATTGTCCTTTGTCTTATCAGGAATATCAAAGCATGTAGTCCAAATAGCTGCACCAACATTTTGTTCTGTATGCATAAGATCTGTGTTGTGTCGGAGTTTCAATTTTCTGAAGTAAGGAAGTCTCCAAAAACAGCTTATAAATTTCCAGTTGTGTGATGTACCATATCCCTTCATATCTAGTATGTGGGCATTCATTTCAGCAAGAACTTCTTCTCCAGATGGTATCCTTGGTGGTCCATCATGCACTATAGTGTCCTTCCGAAACGCAGTGCTTTGAGTTCGAAACTCATGATCACTTGGAAGGAAACATCGGTGGCAATCAAACCAGCACGGTTTTCCTCCATTCACGAGACGAAATGACTTTGATTCACACATACATACTGGGCATGATAGGATTCCGTTGGTGCTCCATCCAGTAAAGTCACCATATGCACGAAAGTCATGGATTGACCAACGGTAAGCTGCCTTCATGGTGAAGTTTTCTTTCCTCGAGGAATCCCACGTGGTCACACCTTCCCAAACCTCTAGCAACTCATCAACTAAAGGCTCTAACATTACATTCAAGTTCTTTCCCGGATGTTGTTTACCAGGAACAACAAGGGCAAGAAATATGAATTCTGACTTCATACACATATCTGGTGGAAGGTTGTATGGTACAACAAACACGGGCCAACAAGAGTATGCTGCAGCACCTTGACCAAATGGTGAGAAGCCATCCGTAGCTAGTCCAAGGCGCACATTTCTTGGATCCTGAGCAAATGGTGGAAAATCTTCATCAAATTGAGCCCATGCTTCACCATGACATGGGTGTAGCATCACATTTGGGTTTGCTGGACGACTTTCCTTGTGCCATCGCATTTGTGTAGCTATCTCTTCATTAGCATATAGCCTCTGCAATCTCGGAATGATCGGGAGGTACCTTAGAACTTTGCGTGGAATTTTTCTTGGTCCATCCTCATAACGAGGCATCCCACAAATGTCACAACTAACTTTCTCAGCATTCTCTTTGTAGTAAAGCATGCAATTGTTGTAGCACACGTGGATCTTTTGATATGGCATCCCAAGGCCCTCTAATGTTCTCTTTGATTGATAGAAGTTCTCCTCTAACTTTGACCCATTAGGAATCAGCTCATGGATTAGTTTCATGATGTCATCATAGCACGCTGCTGGCATGTTGTATTGGGACTTGATAGAAAGAAGACGAGCTATGGTAGACAATCGTGAATGTGTTGTTTGACTGTGAAACGCTCATCTGCACTTGCCACCATTTTGTAGAAAGCTTGAGCAGATGGAGTTGGCTCTTCCTCAGTTAGCTGGTAGTCATTGACAACGTCAGCCAGCATGTCATCCATATGATCCACTTCCTCAAAGTCTTCATCTGCTGTTGCTGAAGCACTTGCTTGATCACTACCAACAGACCACTCACCATGTGCTGTCCAAGTAGTATAGTTATCTCTGAAACCCTCACGGCACAAATGCATCTCAATGGTTTGCCTTTTATGCCTAACAAAGTTACGGCACAAGGAGCATGGACACTTAATTTTTCCATCAGCAACAAGATTAGATAGAGAAAAGGCATGATCCAAGAATTCCTTAGTGTTCTCTACCCATTCATCGCTAGGAGGACGGCCTCGCTTCCTTAGTGTCCCCCATAGTAAGATTCTGCAGTTTCCAAATATAATGGATATAAGCTTAGCTTAGGTTCTCCAATTACTCGTGATTGAGGTACTACTAAGGTTCCTAACAATCAATAATAAAGCAGCGATTTGACATGGGGTAATATGAAATAGTTAGCTTGTGTCTAGCTTGCAAAATAGCAATCTAGTGCTGCTATGTGAAACGAGAATATGTCAAATACTAGAGAAATTCGAAACTATATGTGCCACTGATAGGCTGGGTGAAATTCAGAACTATATCTGCACTGACAGGCTGGACATCATTTTAGGATCTCAACGAAATGCTAATAAGCCCATCAACATAAATAATCTGAAGACATCACAGAATATAGATGAACTCGAATTTGAAATTTGGGGTTCGAATAGAACTGGATTTGAGTTTGGGAATGAAAAATTGTTGTTAGGGTAGGGATTTGGGAGTTTACCTGGAGAGGAGAAGAAGCTCGAAAAACACAGCAGGGCGGAGCAGTAGAGGATGGGACCGAACGGTGGAGCAGAACGGTCGGCGGAGTGATTCGACGAAGGTCAACGGCGCTGGTTGGAGTCGAGCGCCGAACAGCGAACCGAGACGCAGCTGCCGGTGTTCGCGTCACGCGGCGAACTCAGGCAGCAGCAGGCGGAGACGAGAGGGATGCGAGGGACGAGGTGGTGGCGGAGTCCGGCTTGGCGACGGGCGGGAGCGGTGGCCGGCGCGGAGTGGGTCACCATGGGAGCGGCGGCGTGAGCTCCATGGCTCTGGAGTTGGAGATGGCAGATTGTTTTTTCTTTTTTTTTTTCTCTTCCAACGACTTGGAAATCAGAGGGAAGGGCATGATCTGTTCAGGATGGGCTTGTGGGCTTGTGGGCTGGCCTTGTGGGTGCTTTTGGGCCGGCGTGTGATTTGGTGACCAGGCAGCAATAACCAGTCACCATAGAACACTTCCCTGTTCCTCCAAAAAAAAAACACTTCCCTGTTAATGACGTTTACAAACAATAATGTTTACGTGACATCTTGTTCTCAAACCATCACTAAAACACAAGCTACTTATTTTAAAAGAAAATCTTGTAACATTTTGTGATGGGAACACTAAACATGTCACAAAAAAATCGCTTTGGTGACTGTGCCACGTTGCTTATCACCAAAAAAAAATTCTCTGTGACAGGCATACATAGCAGTCACAAAATCAGTGGGACGGTCACCAAAAAACGAGTTTCCAGTAGTGACCAGAACCGTTTATGTCATCCATGGTGGCTGATGGTAAATACTTTATACTCTGGACGTTTCACCAGCACTGATGACGAGCAGAGTTGGAACATATGCATCGGTTAAATTTAAGGAACATTTTGTGGTGTAGCACTATATCTCTTTTTATTTTTCAACTAAATCATCGACAATGAATACTAGTGAGTTTTACACTATTTTCATGTGAAGTGTAGCCTTAGAGGTTGCCAACTTACCTGCATGCGACTACTTTTCTGCACGCGCAAACCAACTAAAATGCCATATGCACGCCAGATGAAGTGCTCCGTTCTTAGAAACTGTCAGTTGGCGCACAAGGAAATCTCGTACCAATGCTGACTTCACAAGAAAGCTTGTCTACCTTCTTCCTGCTCAGCGCTCAACTCCAAAAGCGTATTTCCTTTCCGGCAAGTGGAGAATAATATATCACCACGCCTCAAGAAGCTAGAAATTACTCACCGTTGAAACTTCAGTGCAGTTTTGATTGATGGTTACGGCCTTTTCTTTCCATAAATCAGCAATAGTTTTCATCTATTATCACTTAATTAGGACATTTCTTTAGACAGGACTAATTGGCTCCATATTTGTTAATCTCTGCAAAAAAAATTGTAACCTCTTCCCGTACAACTTATCCTCAATGAATCACGTTGAACTGTGCAACCATGGTGTTGTATGGATCCGTCCGGAGATTTTTCTCAGAATTAGCCCTCAAATAAGTGTGCCTCACAACATTTGCCATTAAGTTCACGAGCCTCTCAGAAAGAGCCACTCAACACGTTGTTTCCCTTTAGAATGAGCCACTTTCATATCAGTTTCCCATACCCTTATTCGTCTTCAACTCTGGCTCCGCTCTCTACCACCGTGAAGCGTTATCGCTTTTTACAAGATCGAGTCGGAAATGCTGGTGAACGGACACAGATAATACGTCACATAAATAGCACAATTAAGTCTTTAAGTTATTACATTAAGTCCGAATTAAAACATAAAGTCGCACAGCAGAAGTCTAACACGATGCAAATACCAAGTCCCGATACATGATACACAAAGCAACTACGCGCTCACGATACACGAATCCCCATCACAAGCCCGATGATGCGAACTCATAGGCTCCCAGTGGACGGTCCAACCCTCAGGAGGCTGTCCATCCTAGTAGAGTCAGGGATGAAGGTACTACCTACACAAAACATCAAAGAGTCAAACCCTGAGCAACTAATACTCAGCAAACTTACCCGTCAGCATGGCCGTCTACAGCCGACTCCTAGCATGCAAAGGCTACAAGGGGTAGGCTGACTTAATTTGCCAAAAACAATACTAATTACTGAGTCCTTACCTTCAAGTTTTAGCTCCAGTTTAGTTTTTAACCAAGAATCATGTGTGCAGCTAAGAACTAGAACAAGCAAGTAAAAATAGGCAAGTAGTACCGTAAATAGACAAGCAGTAATATACATCATCATATCATCATCATCTATAACCACACTATGATGTGACTCAATGAACAAGTGGGTGCTCATTTCCGAGAGCGGCGGCATCGATATACATCCTGCAGGAGAAACCTGACCACACGACATATGTGCCCGCGAACAGACCACATATGGCAACCTTTCACCTTTACATCACAAGAGCTGACCGAATCTAACTCCTCCCGAGAAAGGGTCCTACCAACACGGTCCCCGTCCCAGACGTACGCCCCGTTCGAGAGGTGATCCGTTCTCTCCCGACTCTGTACTATGATAGAAAGTGTAGGCTACCGCCAAACATCCAGGACGAACGGGCTACGTCGGTTTAATGGGCCCATAAACACCAGCATGTGAATCAGTACGTTCAAACTTAATCAACGAGATCAACAACGAACGGTCTTTAACCGACACAGACAGGGCTACCACCGTGGAGGCCCAACCTCCTCAAACCCTCCTAGACAAACAACCTCCGTCCGGTCTCCAACAAGCTTATAATTCTTCTAGTCTAAGCCAGAGTGTCATGATCCTATCTCACGAGTGGGACTTACCACTCGACTTCTACCGATCGCTATCAACTACGCCTAGCAGCACTAACGACCGACAAAAGACCCAGCTGTCTCTAATCAGGGATTAACAAGGATAATCAGCAAAGGTAAACCTAGTGCAAGTCTATGGTTCCAATCAACTCCTATAGACCTGATGCACAAGCATAACTAGACCTCAATCATAGTGATAAAAGAAAAACGAAAACATAGGTCAAAATGCATCAATGCACCGGGCTTGCCTGGCTCAAGGACGGCACTAGCAAAGTCAGTGGTGGGGTAAGTCTGCTGCTCTTCCTGCGCCTGCTCGGCAGCTGGAAGTTCACGGGCTCCGGAGTCTCCTCTGTCACTACACGTCATGACAAGGAAATAATGCATGTCAGATACAATAATATGATGCAACATAATTTAATTACTTAACTGGATAGTCATTTACACTGTAAGTGCAAAACTTAGTTACTTTCTTCTGTCTGAAGTATTTCCTTCATTGACTCTTGATTAAGTTAATTACGTAAATTAAATTAAGTTTTTTAATTTGAATAATTAATTTTGGAATTTAGTTTATGTCCAGTGGCATTTTTCTGGTAAAGAACACCACTGGAAGTAATTTACAGTGAAATTTCAAGATTTATTGCAATCTGGATTATTATAGTGATTTATACAATATTTACTATTTATGAACTTTTACAGAAAACACATAAATGATCTAATTCAATTTGACAATTTTGTTGGATATATCTAAACACCAGGAGTCCAAAAAAAGTATATTTGCATTTTTCTGATGTGTATTTATTTTTCTATATATTTTACAATTTTTTGGTAATTTCTGGCAATTAAGGAAATCGGGAAAAGATTTAATATTGGGCGGACCAATCAGATTTGGGCTGCACAGAAGGGCACACAGATTGGGCCGCACCGGATCTGGGATCTGCCACAAAAGATCCAGCCACTCAGAATTGAGGGCACACTCTGTGCTACACACGCAGCCGCACCGGATCCGGCGTTGTCCCACGGGATCCGGGTGCTGTGGCCTTTGGTGCGGCGACCGAAAAGGAAAACCGGGGGCGGGCCGGTTTAAGAGGAGGGGGCGCCGGTCGGAGCGGGCCGGGGACGCTCGGCACGGCCGTACACCGCCGTCCACATGGCGGTAAAGCTCAGAGACGCTCAGTGGGAGGGACGTGGATGACAGGTGGGCCCACAGCATCTTTTCTTTTTCCCGGATTTATTCAAACCGTGATTTTCCCCAAATTTGTGTGCACTAAATAAATTAGTAAACAAGCTCCTAAAATGACGAAAATTGGCAGAAGGATAGATTGAAGGAGGATAAACACGATGGTGTAACATGCACATCTTGATTCTGGAAGAATGTCACACTGCATCTGGTCAAATTTGGGTACTTTTTAAGCATTAGGCATTTATTTGAGCACCCAAAAAGTTTCCAAAAATTCTGAAAAATTCTCCAACATTCTTATTTCAGATATTCCATCCATAGAATTTTTGGTTGGGCAAAGTTGTTATTGGAAATTTTGACTTGCTTCAGAAGCATCGATTTGACATTTATTTGAACAATTATTTTGAAATTCAAACTTGGTTTGAATCACTTTGGTTTAGTTTGAAGATGGCTTCATAAATTTAGTTGCAGTGACACAGGGGTGTCACACACCGGTGGTTGAGCTCAGCGGGGGGCTTCCCCGTCCCACCCCATGGCCACAAGGTGAGCTCGCGACGACGCCCACCAGTGGTAACCACAAGGTTTGAAGCTATAGGAGAAAACAAGGTTTGAAGTTAACTACGAATTAGAATAGCCTTGAGAGATATGGATGACCTTTGAATTCAAGCTAAAGATTTTACTTTAGTTGATTGTTACTCCATCCATTCCAGTGTAGTGTCACGTGAAAACATATATAGCAAAGTGAATCTTCAAGCTAAAGATCCGCAGCAGTGTAGTGTCATGTGAAAACATATGTAGCAAAGTGAATCTTCAAGCTAAAGATCCGCAGCCAGATCTCACAAGGGAAGCTAGTCGCCGAGTGCCGGCGCTGCTAGGTGCGAAGCAGCTCGCTGACTCGCCAAGATCGCCCACGCCATCCTTCCTCTCTCTCTTTCCGCTCTCTGGTTGATAGCCCTAGACACCGTGACGAGGACGAAACTGGAATTTGCCCGGTCGATCAACCTGAACGCTGCCCAAACTATGGTCAATCAGAAAGCTGTGTGTTTGTGGGGATTGAAAACTAAATTGAAGAGAGGTGTAAGAAAGCAAAGGTACCTTGATTGATGGGCATGGAAGCGATGTGGGTAATGCGGGTGTGTAGAACAAGCGTCCGGTGGAAAAAAGGATCTCCATGTCACACAGTGTGATGCCCAAAGGGCAGGGGGTGGGCATCATTTAGAATCCGATGGTTCGCAGGTTAGGAGAGGTTTAGATTAAAGACGAATTTATATGCATGTGTCATCTGGCAGGGTAAAAGGTCTGTATTTAAGTGGTTCTTTATTGGTTTAGACATATATGCGTTTTACTGTTGGCGCTATGGCCTTCCCATCCAGTGAACGCAATGGCGACGCTCTATACTGTTGCTTGGCCGTATTTGTTTACGGAGTACGCTTTCTCATGACACAATCTCTGGCCTCCTCTAGTGTAATAACTTCACCTCCTTTGGTTGCTGGCACATTTGTTAGACTTGCCCCTCTCGCCAGCTCTCCGAGACCAACCTGGCCTCTTAAAGACGCCAGTCACAAACTTGGAACAAGAGACGAGTTGTTTGCACCGATCTTCCGAGTGTCAAACACGGCGAGAGAGATGATGTGGTCAAGGTCTTAAAATCATAGCAACCACGCCGATTAACGCCTCTGCCACCGTTGCCAGCTCTACGAACATAAGAGCTACCACCCCGAAGTAGTCCGCGCGGCTCGCTCTGATGGAATCTGCGAAGATACGGAAGGGAATGCACCGGGGCAGCGGCGGCGGCGGCGGCGACGACGACGACGACGACGCTCTGCTCTGGGCAGCACTAGAGAGGCTGCCCTCATCCCACCGTGCCCAGTGGGCGATCCTCAAGATGGAAGAAGGAGACGACGGTGCGAAGAAGAATGCGGTTGTCAACGTCCGGAGCCTTGCGCAGGGGGAGCGCGCCGCGCTGCTTGACCGCCTCGTGCACTCCGTCGAACAGGACAACGAGGGCTTCTTGCGCAAGCTCAAGGGCCGCATCGACCGGTATGTACATGCGAGCCCATTGATCCATCCATCGAGCTCGACTCCCTGTTCTTGCTATTTCAATCTGCTGTCCTTCGATTAAGCTGCCTTTTTTTTTTTTTTGCACTTCCATTCTGCAATAATCCGTAGGGCTGGCAGTGGCCATGGAGGTTGTTGGAGCGTTGGGATCAGGATCCCCTTGTCAAGAAATTCTAGTAATTTTGGACTAGAAAGTAATTGAGTCATATATAGACAGGTGTTGGATGTTTGGTGTCTTCTGTGTTTCTTTGGTTAACAAGTGACAGGGGATTGCGTACACTGTCGAGACATGAAAGAGTAGCCTAACATGGGAAACGATCTTATTCAATTCGTGCATTAGTGTATATTTTTATTGGGTCCACCATTAACAATCGTAATTGTTGTGACGAAAAATCTTATATTGTTTTGGTTTCTTTTTGGGGGATTGATGTTGACTGTTAGATCCACTAGGGACCTAGGACATAAAAGATATCTCCGTCGCAAACAACATCACTGACTGTCAATTGGATGCTTGGTTTAAAGTCTGCCAGGCCTTCGGCTACTTTGTTTCCTGCGCATAATAGGCCAAATGAAGATTATAAATGTCCCATGGATAAAATATCTTGAATCCCCGACAATAACTTTTTTTTTTTTTTTTTTTTGCGAGTGTTTTTTTTTTTTTTGCGAGTGAAATCCCCGACAATAACTAACTGTGATAGTACCATTGAGGAGATCATGTTAGATCGAATTTCTCGGTTTGAGGTTCCGAGTGCAACTTTTATCTGGCTATCACCCCATTCCCTTAGTATTTTTACTCAGGGTGATCTGTTTTTTAGAGGAACCACATACATGGTCATATGTGAAACCCCAGGGACTACCAGCGCTCCATGATAAAGTACACCGCAGACGAACGTGTTCTTATTTCTGCGCTTTTCTGCAGAGTTGGGATTGTTCTACCAACAATCGAGGTCCGTTTCGAGCATCTTAAGGCGTCTACTGAAGTTCACGTTGGGACGAGGGGCCTACCCACAGTTCTGAACTCAATCACCAACATTTTTCAGGTACTTCCTCTGCACGGCGCTTGAATTATTGTGACCTTTTTTTTTTTTGTGATCCTTCCCATCAATCAAGGACAGGACACAATCCATGTTCATATTAACCCATCAAAAAGAGGATCAGGCAGGCTGGTGGACTGAATCAATTGATGCTATAGCCAACTGCCGCATCTACAAACACATAACAGCACCCTTGTATGATTGGATCCAATGCTGGATTAATTAATGTGTAATTTGGAAAGTTAATGTTAACGATGCCCACTCTGGGCCGCCGTCTCAAGAAATTCTTCACCACTTGAGATATCCCGGACCCTTCAGTGCACACAACCCTGATATTGTCCATTTTCCTTGGCATTAGTTACAATTGTAGTAGTGCTCCGTGAGAAAGATATGTACCATTTGTTTGCATAAGTAATCCAATTTAATTTTGTACATAACTTCTCCAACTAGTGGTGCTTTACTTTCGGGAAGAAATAAATAAACTAGTGGTGCTTTAAGATTCACAAACATTTCGTACGTACAACTCCATTGATTTGTTAATCAGGAAGCTGCGCATGCTCTGCGTATGTTACCAAGCAAGAAGCAGACCTTCCCAATTCTCCATGGTATCAGCGGTATCATCAAGCCTCAGAGGTATAAGTTACTCTATCGTGGAATTTTATAAGTTCACTGTTATGTTTGTGGCTGTCATGTGCTTTTCCCCTCTTTTTTTTTTTTAACTTTCTATTTCTGAATATGCCCTTACTGCTCTGCAGAATGACTCTACTGCTAGGCCCACTAGGATCAGGGAAAACCACATTGCTTCTCGCTTTGTCTGGGAGGCTTGGAAAAGATCTTAAGGAAAGAAATTTTGGATTCAGTTTCCATAGTCATCTAGAAAACATATATATAGTAACTATAACAAAAGATAGTAGCTAAAACAACTATCTTCTGCTACATTTCGAGATACAAGACACGTGCTTTCTGATTTAAATTTCTTCTTCATCAGCTTAGGATCTTTGTTTAGTGTAGATATTGGAGAACAACCACATCCTCAAATCCTCCCTCTGTTCTTTTTTTCAGGTTTCTGGAACAGTCACTTATAATGGGCATCGGATGGATGACTTTGTGCCCCAGATGATGGCTTCATACATAAGCCAACATGATCTTCATATTGGGGAGATGACTGTGCGTGAGACGCTTGCCTTCTCTGCATGATGTCAAGGAGTTGGATATTACCATGGTACGTGTAACATATCTGTTAAGCAATCACAGTAACAAGCGCTGATAGTACCTGTAGAACGAAACAATCCCTGACTGATTGTCAATACTACTGATTTGTTTTTTCTTTTGTCACTTAGAGCTGCTATGTGAGTTGCTTAGGCGAGAGAAAGCTGCCAACATCAAGCCTGATGCCGACCTACACATTCATGAAGGTTTGAATACTAAAAGCATAAATAAATCAATATATTTACGATGATTCCTTCTAATTCAGATGACTCCTAATGATTCTTTCAGGCAGCAGCACTGGTTGGGAAAGAAGCCAATGTGATTGCAGAGTACATACTGAAGGTACATAAATCCCGGCGATTATATTGGTTGTGCATTGCATCACTGCATGCCCTGAAGCTGACTTGCTGTAACTTGTACCACTCTTTTTTTGTAGATACTAGGACTAGAGATGTGTGCAGACACAATGGTAGGGGATGAGATGTTCAGGGGCATATCAGGAGGACAACGGAAACGTGTTACAATAGGTATTACTTGACTCCTTGTGCTTGGCATATAACAAACTTAACGTATTTTACACCGAGTCTTGAAATATAGATACACCAGTAATCTATCATTTAGATAGACGCAAAGGAGAAAAAGCCAAAATCGCAGGAGAAGTGCTAAGCATATGCACGTATCCCAAGTGAAAAATGTTATGCATGTGTATTCCCTCCGATTTGGAGGCTGGGATTTGCTTAAAATATTCGGTCACACATTATATTTTGCTTCAAGAGATTTGTTTGTTACATCCTGTAGGTGAGATATTGGTTGGGCCAGCAAGGGCACTGTTCATGGACGAGATCTCCACAGGACTCGACAGCTCCACGACATTTCAGATCATAGGTTCCCTCAGGCAGGCCATTCACATTCTCGGCGGGACTGTGGTCATGTCGCTGCTGCAACCTACGCCAGAGACATACAACCTGTTTGATGACATCATACTTCTGTCAGATGGGCAGGTCGTGTACCATGGTCCCCGTGAGGATGTGCTTGATTTCTTTGAGTCCGTTGGTTTCAGATGCCCTGCAAGGAAGGGCATCGCTGACTTCTTGCAAGAGGTATGCACGTTTGGACGACATTATTGGGCTTATATTAATGTACGACTCTGTATACGTGCTTTACTTTTGTCTGCCAACATTTTGAGCAGGTTACGTCTAGGAAAGATCAGAAGCAGTATTGGGCTCAAAAAGACCAATCGTACCAGTATGTATCTGCAAAGGATTTTGCAACATCATTCAGTTCATTTCGTTTTGGCCAGGCTATGGCAAATGAGATTGCCGTGCCATTTGAAAAGAGCACGAGCCACCCTTCCGCACTAGAAACCTCAAGATATGGTGTTAGCACAAAAGAACTGTTGAAAGCCAATATCTACAGGGAGATTCTACTGATAAAGAGGAACGCATTTTTCTACATCTTTAGGGTTGTACAGGTAATTGGCACCTGAAGTTCATAATAGGCTCAATACATCGTACATTTAGTACGTCATAGACATATCCGCCATTGGCGAATTGAGTGGTACATGCCTCTTCTTGCCCACCTGGCTATGCTGCTAAATGACTATATTATTGGTAATTTTTTTATTGTTTTAATTTTGTTAGAAGTGGAAGGCCCGCAAGGAGAAAAAGCATATGCGGATGTGGAGACAATTGGCATATGCATATCTTCTTTCTAGAATATGTCTCATGCACCAACTAAATCCCATTAGGATGATCCTATTAATTAAACGTTTTTAACTCAGTTCATATATTGGAATTTAGGAGTTTTACAAAAAGATCTATTCAACTTGCAATAAAAACTTGGAAAATTCTTATTTTCCTAAGATTTATGGTTCAAAATTATATGAATGAGTGAGACAATGCTTTTTTTATACATTTTGCAAGAGCATGATGACTTACTAAATGCATTAATTGAAAGAAAAGGCCTCGTTTATTTGTAATCTTAATATTTGAATCTTCGCATTTCGAATGAAATGACAACACTTGAACTTAATCATCAATTCTTCTAAAGATAATCCACAATATATTATTCGCTTATACAATGTTGTATGCTTACCATGAGATCTCGTTAGGAAAAGTTTATTAGCTGCACTACTTATAAAAGATGACCTGTTCCGACTATTACAATTTGATATTCTATTTGTTGTATGTCATCTTTTTTTTTCTCGAAAACGCAGGAGAGCTGCGCTTCATTATATTAAGAAGAAAACGGGACGAGAACCCGGTACAACACACGCCACACACACCTATTTGTTTGGTTTTACATTCGCGCCTGTGCTAAGATGGTTGCGACTGAAAACACACACGCCCTACTAATCGCCGGGGAGGGGAGCAGTCAAGAGGCTTAACCCCCGAGCTCCAGCCATCGTCCACAGGCGTCTTTCCTCTCCTGTTGCAACTAACAAACCGACCAAGCTGGGAGCTGCACCATCGAAGACACACCTATTTCTGTGGTTCCAAAGCATCCAAGCTCCAAGGATTACTAATGTGTTGATCCCTTCACGATGCAGTCCATTTGTTGCCTCATCCATTCGGTGCCACCATGAGTCAAAGGATTGCTCATCCGGTTGTGGAGCAAGGGAGAGCAGGCCTACCTGCCGCAACATAAGAAACCAGAATTGTCTTGCAAACACACATCCTACTAGAAGGTGGTCCACTGACTCCTCCTCTTGATCACAAAGTGGGCAATAGTCCTGATGAGGCAATCCATGCCTTGCCAAACGGTCTGCAGTCCAGCAGCGTTTGTGCGCTGCTAACCACATGAAAAATCTGCACTTAGGCGGAGCCCATGACCTCCATATCCTCTCCCATGGTCCAAACTGTGTCGCCCCAATGAACATACCCTCATAAGCCGACTTTGCCGAGTACCGCCCCGTGGAGGAGAGTCTCCATAAATGGGTATCCTCGACATCAGGGTGCAGCACTATGTCCTCCATGATGTCCCATACCTGAAGGTATTCAATTAATACACCCACATAAAGGGCTCCCAAGATATCCGAAATCCATGTCCTGTTGGTGAGAGCCTCCCTGACCGTGCGGGTTTTGGTTCGTCTTCGCGGAATTGCAGCAAAAAGGCGAGGTGCCAGATCCTCAATGCTTTTGCCATGAATCCATTTGTCGGTCCAAAAAAGAGTATTTTCCCCATTGCCAACTTCAGACGCCATGACCATCGAAAAGAATGCACGAACTTGATCCGGAACCTGAATGGGAAGACTCGACCAAGGCCGTTGTGGCTCCGTTTTCTGTAGCCACAGCCACCGAACGCGTAAAGCCCAACCAAGATTAGTAAGGTTAGAGATCCCAAGTCCGCCAAGCTCCAATGGGCGGCAGACGACATCCCATGCAACAAGACAGTGACCGCCTCTTGCATCCAAGCGCCCCCTCCATACGTATCCTCTCCGGATCTTGTCGATTGCTTTGAGAGCCCACTGCGGGAGATCAATGGCCATAGCTAGATAGATCAACATTGACGTCATGACAAATTGCACATGTACTTTCCGGCCGGCACGGGTTAATAAATCCGCTTTCCATCCCGGGAGAAGGTCCGCAATACGATCAATGATAGGCTGAATATGTTCCCTTGATAGTCGCTTCAGTGAGAGTGGAAGGCCCAAATACTTGCATGGAAAGTCTGCTAGCTCACAAGGGAGATGTTGTTGTACCACCTGAAGCTCCTGCTCACCACATCTGATTGGGAGCACGTTGCTTTTTTGTAAGTTAGTTTTGAGTCCAGATGAGTCACCAAACAGCTGCAAAATATCCATTGTGATCTCAATATCGGCAGCTTCCGGGCGGAGAAAAAGGACCACGTCGTCGGCGTAGAGAGACACCCGATGTTTCAATGCCCTCCGTGCTAGGGGCTGCAACAAATGCAACTCAGCCGCCTTAGAGATCATGTGTCCGAGCACATCCATAACCAATATAAATAACATGGGCGAGAGGGGGTCGCCTTGCCGTAATCCTCGCCGGTGAGTAATCCTCTCACCGGGAATCCCATTAAGAAGCACCTGAGTGGAGGAAGATGCAAGGAGTCCACTGATTATGTCCCGCCATATCCTTCCAAAGCCCAGGTGTTGAAGAACTTCAATCAAGAAGGGCCAAGCGACCGAGTCGAATGCCTTAGAGATATCCAGCTTCAGAAGAATGCGTGGCTGCTTCTCTTGATGAAGAAAGCGAGCTGTCTGCTGCACCAAGACAAAATTATCCTGTATAAAACGCCCCTTAATGAAGGCACTTTGATTAGGTGACACCATCTCTTGTAATCGACCTGCCAACCGGTTTGCCAATAGTTTAGTTATTAGCCTAGCAAAGCTATGTACCAAACTAATCGGCCGAAAGTCCTTCGCATGTTCAGCCACGTCCTTTTTGGGGATAAGAGTGATATAGGCAGTATTTAGCACATTGAAACCCACAAATTTCCGACTCCAGACCGCAGAGATTGCTGCCATGATGTCTTGCTTTATAATCGACCAACAAGTTTTGTAGAATCTGCCGGTGAAGCCGTCCGGTCCTGGAGCCTTGTCGGACGGTAGCTTTTTAATTGTCTCCCAGACCTCTTCTTCTGAAAAGGGCATCTCTAATGCTGTTAGATCATGCCCCTGAATTCCCAATTCTTCTAAGTTGATGGTGCGCTCTCTGTCCAAGTTTGTTCCAATCAGATTCTCATAGAAATCATTGATGGCCTGGGCTTTGTCTTCATGTCGAGTCAGCACCTGTCCCTCAGATATTATCCTTACAATGAAATTTTTTCGCTTCCTGTGACGCGCATGGAGATGGAACATATTAGTGTTAGCATCCCCATCACGCAGCCACCCAATCCGCGACCGGAGGCGAGCAATGGTGCGCTTGAGGGATGCAAGCGCCAAAGTGTGCTTCTTGAGATTATTTTTCAGCCATGTTTCTTCAGCGGACAGAGCTCGACCATCGTTGGCGATCTCAAGCTGATGTAGCACCTCGCGAGCTAGCGCAAGTTGAGAATTGACATGTCCTATGTTCTTGTCACTCCAGCTTTGCAAACCTCTTGTTACTGCTTTAAACTTGCTGTCCAGCGTGGCAAAGGGGCAGTTCTGTGTAGGAACCGAGCCCCAAGCCGTTGCCACTGCTTCTTGGAACCCATCAAGCTTTGGCCAGAAGGCTTCAAAGTGAAAACGGCGCCGACCTGTCTTGTTGTCATGCAGCCCAAGGAGCAAAGGGCAATGATCTGAATCATCAGAGGCCATACTTTGGAGTAGACAGTTAGGAAACAAAACCTCCCAATCAACCGAGCATAGGACTCTATCAAGCTTCACAAGAGTGGGAGAGTCTTGTTGATTCGACCATGTATATTTCCTGCCATGCAGCGGTATTTCCTTGAGAGCCAGGTCTTCAATCAGCTTCCGGAAACGACCCATCATTGCTCGGTTGTAGTTGTTGTTGTTCTTGTCCTCGTCCTTGTAGATCAGATTAAAATCACCCGCTATCATCCACGGTCCCGGGCAAGCAGCACGAATGTCGCGCAACTCTTGTAGAAACTGGATTTTGTCATCAATTGCTTGAGGGCCATAGACACACGTGAGCCACCAAGGCATACCATCAGCCGGGCAGAATTGAATGGAGACGCTGTTGCCGTCCACACGCCGAGCACCGGTGGCTCCAACATGTCTCCGCCAGGCCACAAGAACTCCTCCGCTAGCACCCACAGAAGGGAGCACAACACTATCAGAAAAGTCTGAGCCAAGTGCAGACAGTAGGACACGTCGAGAAGGGGCACCCATTTTTGTTTCTTGGATGCAAACAATATCCGCCCGCGAGGAGTCTAAGAGAGTGCGCACAGAATCTTGTCGAGCCGAGGAATTATGACCTCGCACATTCCAGATTAATAATTTTGTTGGATTAACGCCACGGGGCTGTACCTCGCACACGTATCAGGGTTTAGTCATGGAACATGTACCTCGCACACGTATCATGACAGACTCTGTTATCTGTAGGCTTTTCAAGCAATATCTGCTTTTCTTAGCAGCTAATCAGATGGCAGCTTCACCCTTCCGGTTCATTGCTGGGGCTGCAAGAAACATGATTGTTGCATACATTTTCGGATCATTTGCGTTGTTAGTTGTTATGCTTTTGGGTGGATTTGTTCTTTCAAGAGGTGAATGCTAATCCGATGGCAGCTTCACTCTTCCATTTCTCATGTTAAACAGCATTTCCTAATTGTTTGTTGCATTTTTTTATTTCTGTTCTCACCTCTAGATGACGTGAACAAATGGTGGATTTGGGGGTACTGGTCCTCTCCGCTAATGTATGCACAAAATGCGGTGTCAGTGAATGAGTTCTTGGGACAAAGCTGGCAGAAGGTATTGCCAGATTCGACTGAGACCATTGGTGTGCAAATTCTGAAGTCCCGCGGAGTATTACCGGAAGCCAAGTGGTACTGGATTGGTTTTGGAGCGTTGCTAGGGTTCATGCTGCTCTTCAACTCTCTCTTCACCCTCTGCCTTGCATATCTGAAGCGTCAGTGCACAGACCCTGACCTTACAATTATTTATTAAATAATATTCAGGAGACCTTACAATTATTTATTAAATAATTGATACGTGGTAGCTACATCGCCAACATGTACAATACATGCAGTTAAATTTTTGCCCACTGAAAGAAAAATAAAGAAACTGCAACACTTTAGAGAATAACTTTCTTAATGAAGATACCTTTTTTACTTTCCAGCATATGGGCACTCTTATCCATCAGTATCAGAAGAGGCACTAAAGGATAAGCAAGCAAACCTGTCTGGCAATGATTCACTTGTGTCTACAGGACGGAGTGCTCTAGTGAACAAGTTTTTGGCATCTGGAAGTGGTGACAAGGCAACTGGGAGCACCGTTGAAGCAAAACAAGCAAGTGCTGATGTCAATCATGTGTTTACGGAAAAGGGAATGATTCTCCCCTTTGTTCCATTGTCGCTAACTTTTGACAATATCCGATACTCTGTCAATGTTCCACAAGTAAGTTTTTAATATTACTGAATTTAACATACAGTCATGGTTCATTGGAAGCGCATAACAATGTAGATTTACTTTAGGAAATGAAAGAAAAAGTACTGGGAGATCAGCTGGAGCTCCTGAAGGGTATCAGTGGGTCTTTCAGGCCGGGCGTGTTGACTGCCTTGATGGGCATTAGTGGTGCTGGTAAGACAACTCTGATGGATGTTTTGGCGGGAAGAAAGACCAGCGGGTACATCCAGGGAAATGTCAGCATTGGTGGATATATATCCCAAGAAGCAAGAAACTTTTGCACGTGTGTCGGGATATTGCGAGCAGAACGATATCCACTCGCCACAAGTGACAGTGTATGAGTCACTGACGTTTTCAGCGTGGCTTCGACTTGCTGGAGATGTGGACTCAAATACAATAAAGGTCAGTTAATTGGATGTGCACTCTTTGTTCTGTCCCGTTTCTGATTACTTATATTTCTTGACAGATGTTTGTTGAGGAGGTAATGGAGCTTGTGGAGCTGACACCGGCAAGAGATGCACTTGTTGGATTGCCAGGAGTGAATGGACTGTCAATCGAGCAGAGGAAGAGGTTGACCATCGCTGTGGAGCTTGTTGCAAATCCTTCAATCATTTTTATGGACGAGCCAACATCAGGACTTGATGCCCGTGCAGCAGCAGTCGTGATGAGGACAGTGAGGAACACAGTTGATACTGGTCGTACAGTGGTTTGCACAATCCATCAGCCTAGCATTGTATTTGAATCTTTTGATGAGGTGAATGAAATGCTAATTTAGAAATTCTTAAAATTCTTTGAGACACAGCAGTTACACAACGGATAAGAAAAAATGTGATCAATACATATTTCTTATATTAAACTTCTAAAATAAATAAACAGCCGGCCGTTCTTGGGTTATTGTGGTAATATGACTTTGTCGGCTTCCTTAAGATATGAAATCTTAATTGTGAATTTCTGAATTAGGAATGATACTTCAGAATTTTGAAATTCATGGTTTCATTTGCGCAGCTTTTACTGTTGAAGCAAGGTGGAGAAGAGATCTATTTTGGACCGTTAGGCCGGCATTCCTCAGAATTGATCAAATATTTTGAGGTAAACTGACCGAAGTTTAAAGTGATTCAACTGCTCTGCAGCTTGATTTAACCCAGCTCATGTGACTATTTTCCCCAGGCAATTCAAGGAGTAAGCAAAATAAAAGATGGCTACAATCCAGCGACCTGGATGTTGGAAGTGACAAGTGTTACACAGGAATTAATACTAGGCGTTGATTTCAGTGGCGCATACAAAAATTCTGAACTCTACCAGTTAGTAACCTGCTTTAACCTTATGGGAGATGATTATGATGCAACTTATTTTTGGGTTTTAATACGTAAGATATTTAGGATCCGACAGCCAATTCAGTCGTGGTTCAATACTTGCAACTTTGTATCTCACTTCAACGAGTCGGGGAGACAAGAAGTTACAAATTTTGAGTCACTATTGGATTGTCCTTTCCTGAATAATCCATTAACAATGCCAATTAATCTTTTGTTTTCCTCCCTGCCTAGTTATAATGTTTTGTTTGTACCATGTCAACCTTTTGTTTTCCCCCAAGGATCAACTTACTAGCATTCAAGTTAGTACCTGAATTTGCTAGAAATATTAGTAATATAATGAAATTTATAGGTAATCACCCAACTTGCAGTGCAAACTTCCCTATTACATAGATGCAAACTTTTTACTGCCTACGGATTTCATCAGAACCACTAATTAAGATATAAATTCTTCCTAGTATTCCTTGGGCTTAGCAATAACAAGAAGTGCCATCCTACCCTCGCCTTTCCAATAGCAACGGCAGCATAATATTTTTGTTTACGTTTCTCAGGAGGACCAAGACCTTGATACAAGATCTGAGTACTCCAATAGCTGGTTCCCATGACCTACACTTCGCGAACCGGTACTCACATTCTTTATTCACCCAGTGTCTGGCTTGCCTTTGGAAGCAAAATCTGTCCTACTGGAGGAACCCGCAGTACAATGCTGTCAGGTTTTTCTTCACCACCATCATAGCAGTACTCTTCGGTACCATCTACTGGGGCCTTGGCGCCAAAAGGTGTAGCACATCTACGCGTAACCATAACTGCATGATCCTAGTGTTACGATCACTCTCGGAATGGCTGTACTATCTTTTGGCTTCTTAACACCAAATAATCATTATTTAATTTCTCATGCAGGGAGAACCCACAAGATTTGTTCAATGCTATGGGATCCATGTATGCTGCTGTTCTTACCATAGGTGTGCTCAACTCAGCATCAGTTCAGCCTGTGGTCTCCGTCGAACGAAGGGTGTTTTACCGAGAAAGAGCAGCCGGCATGTACTCCGCTGTCCCATTCACATTCGGTCAGGTGATGCAACGAATTTCGCTGCCTTCACTGCATTATAATGAATCATTTTTTACTGTCTCAAAACAAAAAAGCTACAACTTGGAAGCTCTCGTCAGACCTATTCAATCAGTGTCTCTCACCTGCAGGTGTTAATTGAGTTCCCCTACACATTGGTTCAGACTGGTATATTTGGGGCGATAGTATATGTAATGATAGGGTTCGAGTTGAAAGTAACAAAATTCTTCTGGTATCTTTTCTTTATGTACTTTACACTCCTAAACTTCACATTCTGCGGCATGATGGCAATTGGGCTGACGCAAAACCATACCATAGCATCCATTGTATCTGCGTCATTCTATGCCACATGGAATCTATTTTTTGGGTTTTTGATACCCCGAACTGTGAGTGTTTGAACAACTTACTACAAAAAAATTTAGTTTTAGAGTTAAACAAATAGCTCATGTGTTTTGCTTCAATACTATTTTCAGAAAATTCCTATCTGGTGGCGATGGTACTATTGGTTGTGCCCCGTATCATGGAGTTTATATGGGATGATTGTTTCGCAGTACGGTGATGACGTCTCATCCCCTCTCTATGATGGTGTTACCAACACCATGGTTGCTGAATTTGTCAGCAGCTACTTCGGGTTCAAGCATAGCTTTCTTTGGGCGGTTGCCCTGGTTGTTGTCGGAACTGGGATGCTCTTTGCAGTGTTGTTTGGTATAGCCATAATGAAGCTTAATTTCCAAAGGAACTGACGAAGAGAACATCAGGCCGTTAAAGATTCATACGTTGGAATTTGATCTTGTGGTCTTCTGTTCCCAGATACGGATATCATCATGTCAGCTGATTAAGTACTTATTTGGCCTATGGTTAGTTTGTGGAAGTAATCTTGGGATATTCTATTCTCTAATTAAGTAGATAATTTTTTCAAGACAACTATGGGAGAGAGTAGTCACCGAAGCAATAACGCTTATTTTAGAGGCAATTGTTGTGTAATTTAATGTACTTATTAGTCCATGAGGGCACATTTAGGAATACCAAAATTTATGGATGAGAGTAGCTGGAAAGTTCCCTTGTTCATGCCAGAGTCCAAACTCTAGTAATGAGCATATCCTTGTATCAGGTCTGTGTACTGTTTGGAGATGCTTTCGATCATTTTCCTGCTGAATCAAACTGCTGGAAACCTGAAAAATTAATTGGTTACTATAGGATCACTAGTCTTTTACATATAAAAGGAATATAGGTTCTTAGATCAAGATTTGTTAGCTGCCAGTAGCAGTATGCAAAATGAATACGAATCACTATGGCTAGATTTAGGCGATACAGAGGTTGGATACGTTCTTTGGACCTAGAAGTGTTTTCTGTTTCAGAAGCACATTCAATACAGTGACACTTGATATATTTTTCTCATGGCAAATTGACTTGCTGCCACCGAGCCAGAAGCTTTTGTTCCAGCTACTTGCATTCAACCAGAATATCTTTGCAGAACTTGATAGTCTCCTGAATTTGCACAGAAGCTTATTGCCATTTTGATTGGAACTGTTGTTTCAGCTATTAGCTGGAAAGAAGCTGTTTGCTTTAGTCGGTACTATGAGTTTTTTATATCATGGATGCCTTGTAATACTCACATGAAGGATGCATTGTAATGGTATACCTGAATGCTCCAGCTAGTACCACTTAGTTTGTTTTACGCATTTTTTATGGATTTGAATGATGCTTAATCATGTTATGAGCACATTCTGTGTAATTTTATTGCAAAAAATAATGAAATTAACTGTAGAGAGCGCAATGCGCACCAGAAAAAAAACGAAGAAAAGAAGCACCAAGCTAAATAGCAGGATGCCGAGAACTAATTACAGAATTGCATCCAGCCAGGCTGAAAACAAGATGGAATCAGCTTCTTTGAGTCGGTGTGCCTGAAGTCTGCATTCATTAACGAAGGTCCTTCTCCATGCTTGGAAGCTGGGGTTGATGTTTTCAAAGATTTTGCCATTTCTTTGCTTCCAAATTTTCCATGCTGCAATTATGACTATTTCCATGTAGTGACTTGCCTGGAAATTCTGTTGTGTCTCCGTAATCATGTTGAAAAAGGGGAGTGTGGTGTTCCAGTGAATGCCTAGTTTTTCTCAACATCTTTTGCTAAACTAGCACGTGAAAAAGAAAAGATGCATAGCAGTTTCCTCAACACATCCCTGGCACAGAACGCATCCATAGTTGTTTCCTTCTACCTTATGCTTCTTCTTCTGAGTATATTTCTAGTGTTTAGCCTGTCCATGATTAGGAGCCATGAGAAGACCTTTAGCTTGTTGCTACATTTCGACTTCCATATCCAGCCAAACGGAGCTGGGGGATTGAAGTTTCTGAATGGAAAATTGTAATATTGCTTGGAGGAAAATCTTTGGGATCCCCATATATATGTCCAGACATCTTTGGACTCTGGTTGTATCTGAATATCTTGTAGGATCTGTTGCAGATTCAAGTACTCTTGATGGGCTTCATCAGATAAAGGGAGGTGAAAGTGTGCGTTTGTGTCATTATTTGTGAGAAACCCTTGTACTGAAATCCTTTTATCTTTTGCAAAGGAGAATAGTCTAGGGAATCTGGTTTCAAGGTGAAGATGATTCCAGATATCAGACCAGAAAAGGACAGTTGAGCCATCCCCAATTTTGCATGAAGCAAAATTTGTCACTAAGCCTTAGGATGTCTTTTCCACCAGAATGAACCTTTTTCAGTTGTAGCGAGTGGAATCTTGTGTAGTAAGTGCTCCAGATAAGATTAACACAGGTGATATCTTTTTTATTGTAGAACTTGTTGATGAGGACGCGGTGTGGGTGTGGCGCTGATCTTTCGGTGAGAGATGGGGTATAACTTCGATTTGGATTGGATAGACGTTCACGGCCCGACTACAACCAACAAGGATGCGCCTTAGCGACCGATACACCAACTCCAACGGTTGTTCGCGATCTTGTGGAGCACGATCAACCTAACCACGAGGGTAATTCCTGCAAGCAATCGAAGAACAAGCAAGAACAAGATAAACAACGATCTGAACTCACAAAGGTGGGGTTCCGAATCAAGTAGAACGGATGGTCTAGTCGACACACGCGTCTACCAGGAAGTAGCAATGGCTAAACTTACAATCAATCAAAACCCAAACTGAAAGTGGCGGCTATTGAGGTATATGAGGGGTGTAGAGGACGACCAGGACGTGGTGGGGGTCGTCCCCAAACCCTAGGACGCGCCCCTATTAGGCCCAACTTGATACAAGGCCCGTCGGACCAAAACTGGACAGAAAAATATCTCTGTAGTAAATCGAAGATTGCGGGTGACTCCGAATAGATATGGATATGGGGCTGGATCCGTTGGAAAGTAGATTTCATAAGCTTTCCATGAAGTCCAAGATCACCCCAATCGGAGTCCGTATGAAGTCGTGGCGGCCGTCGCAAGTTGAAGCTATTCTGCAGTCCGAATCCAACTTTCCAAAACGTGTTGGATTTTATCTCTTTCTTTCCTTGGGCCAAATGTGACGTGGTTGCCTGGTGGAGGACGTTGATAATACTTGGAGTCGGTCCCCAATCAACTTCTTTGGTCCTCCATGCCTTCCATGTGAGTCCGACACATTCCTTGATCCATGTAAGCAATTCTTTTGTTCAAAAGCCATTAACATGGTCGTATCTAAGCTGGTTAGGTCCTCATCACTTGTCCAAGTGTTTGATGAGGAGGGTTTCATTTTATCTTCTGAGATCAACCAGTCTCAGTCCTCCCTTAAGCTTGGGCCTAGTGCATTTTTTGAAGCCACCAGTGGTTTTGCTCTGGCATTGACATCTGATCCTCTCCATAAGCAGTTCTTTCTTGAAGTGTCAAAAGTGTCTAGAACTGCCACTGGTACACATTCGAAATTGTGCTGTGAAATACGTGCTTCCAAGTTCTTACCTTGAGTATTTGAAATTTAAATTCCAACTTCCAGAGGAAAATCTTGCTTTGGTCCCCACCCATTAATATCCCTCCTAATGCCCACATGCCCCGCGAAAATTTTTTGTACACCTAACGGGCTACAAAAATATTTCAGAGGAAAATCTGTTTGCAACTAGAAATTTAAAATGATCAGTTTTTATTTGTAATGGTTCACATCTCATTTTCTTTATTCGAAAAAATTCCAGATGCTATCGCGCAAAAAAAAAATCACACAGATGCTGGAGCTCGACAGAAAAATGACAGCGGAAGGCGCTCCCGCGCGCGAAAGGAAAATCCCAGCGAGCTCCGGTGCGATGGAATCCCGTATCCAAGGTTTGCGGAGGGCCACGCTGCGGAGCGCTCGCGGGCCTTGGTGGGCTGGGCTACACGTAAGCTTCCGGTAGAGCTAGCTACCTACCCAAATTCCAATTCCAAATCAAACCCTGCTTTTCTTTCAGCCAGCCTGTCCCCTCGCCGTCCCGCTCCCACTCACGAGAAGCCCACGCCTATCTCCGTCGCGAGGCGGATCTCGCCGCCGTCGCCGCCTGATTCAGCCGTGGTGGTGGAATCCTTGCGAGCGGGAGGAGCAGGAGGACCGGAGGCGATGTGGTGTCTGAGGATTGCGGAGGGCGGTGGTGATCCGTGGCTGCGCACCAAGAACGGCCACGTGGGCCGCCAGGTGTGGGAGTTCGACGCCACCGCGGAGCCCGACCTCGACGAGCTCGCCGCCGTCGAGGCCGCGCGCCAAGGGTTCGCCGCGCGGAGGCACCAGCTCAAGCACAGCGCTGACCTCCTCATGCGGAATCAGGTAATTTGTGGTCGCGCGACTGGCTGTTTTTGTTCGATGCCGATGCTTCTCCTTGGGCTTGCCCGGTGGCCTGCATGTCGCCGTCTCGGTAATCCATGGATCGGCAGATCGCGTCTTGCGTTCCACTAGAACAAGCGGAATTAGCATGCAGTCGTCGCAGATTCTCTGCTGAACTGAACTTGTGATCTTGCGATTTCAGCCTTCATCTGTCACATTTCAAGGACTGCTGCAAACTGTAGCATGGTCTTTTCCTTTTGTGTTATCTGATGAAATGTGTGAAGCTGTTCACTTCAATCCCTTGTTCTGAGTTTCCTACTATGGATGCCATCGTTCCATAAGTGTCCATCGCAATATAACATTGTTACGTGAACAAAATGTATAGATTATTGTAAATCTGTAACTGGCAAAAGTTGTCGCAAAATGGAGCATCGAGAATTTTTATGTCAGCCCACAAGTTCACCCAGCACATGTACGTTTTAGGGGCATTTGTGTTCTTACGCTCACCCTGAACTCTAATAGTGATTGATTTTACCCTCATTTTTTTTAACTGGGGGTAAAATCACAATATACCGAGGGTAAACTCTGGCTTCGGGTTGATAAACTAAGGGTAAAATCATAAAGTTAAAAAAAATGAGGGTAAAAACACAATTGTCCCTAAGTTTTATGTCACATATAGATTCCTTTGGGTTTCCTGTGTTTCATTCGCACCCATTATGGAGTTTTGAGACATGATCAATTGGTTCCATTTAAACATTTCAAATTTCATTCGCACTCTGGACAAACAGAGAGAGAAAGCAATACGATTGCTCATATTATTTGGTATCAGTTAAATGTTTGCATCATCATCCGTTGCCTGGTTTTCTGATGTTGTTTTGGTTTCTGTAGCTACAGTCATGCTGTTATGGCAATATGCTGTGAGTGTTTTAACACAGCACTTCTTTTTTTGGGGGGGGGGGGGGGGGGGGGGGGGGGGGGGGAGGGGTGGGGGGGACCTAATGCTTGTTTCTTGTGCTGCTGCAGTTTAGCTTCCTCTGGACTATATATATTTACTACTGGTGCCCAAGCCCCTGTTAACAGCATCTTCTTTACAATGTACTGCAGTTTGCTCAAGCAAATCCTCTCGAGCTGGAGCTTCCAGCTATCAAGGTGGAAAAGCATGAAGATGTTACGGAGGAAGCCGTATCAGCTACATTGAAAAGGGCAATCAGTCGCCTTTCCACTCTCCAGGCACATGATGGACACTGGCCAGGGGATTATGGTGGTCCTATGTTCCTTATGCCAGGCTTGGTACTTCAACTCAACAGTTTGAACGTGCTTGCTTAAGTTTGGATACACCTTCAACATACTCTTTGTCTAATCTTCTCATGGGATTTAGAGGAAATTTTGTCACTTGTCTAGTGTTCTGTCTACGAAGGCACTCACAGTACAGCAGAAAGATTCACCGGCTGGGAGGGGGGCACCCGGGTTAGACCTTGTTGCCACATAATTTTGTGGGTTTGTGCCCACCTCCCTGTTTTCGGTTGCAGCTTGCCCCTGGCTGCCAGTGTTTGTGTGAACCCTGCCATGGCCAGGCTTCGGTGGATCCCTTCTTAATATAATGTTAGTGGGGAGGGGAGTCTCTCCCTACTGATCGAGGTTTTTATTTGTTATTATGCTATGCAAGCACAAATATAGATTCTTGCTGACCCTTGGTTTATATACAAGAACATATGTTCATGTTCCTTGTTGAAAAAGTCATTCTTGTTTTCAACTACACAGATTATAACCTTGTATGTGAGTGGAGCACTGAATACAGTCTTATCATCGGAACATCAGTTGGAGATCCGCCGGTATCTCTATAATCATCAGGCAAGGATTCAGTTATTGCACATTGATCAACCCTATAATGGGTTAAAATAAACTTCTTTTTTTTTCTTTTTTTTTACTTACAAGCATAGAATGAAGATGGAGGCTGGGGGTTGCACATTGAGGGACCAAGCACCATGTTTGGCTCAGCATTGACCTATGTTAGCTTGAGATTGCTTGGAGAGGCAATGGACAGTGGAGATGGAGCTATGGAGAAAGGTAGAAACTGGATACTAGATCATGGAGGAGCAACGTTTATACCATCATGGGGGAAGTTTTGGCTCTCGGTAGGGACTGAAATTTCTTTGTTTGTTTATTAGTTCGTTACTTATTCAATCTGATTCCCCAACTTATTTAAGGTACTTGGTGTATTTGAATGGTCTGGTAATAACCCAGTACCACCAGAAGCATGGTTGTTACCATATTGCCTGCCATTTCACCCAGGTTTTGGTTTCTTTCTTTAATTATCCATAACTTTCATTATGTATTCCATGACATTGCCAAATATGCACCCTTCTACTGGCATCTATTTTTGAGATATAAGTTTGCTATCGTGCCGATTTGAAGGCAGCATTGCCGTTGTTTATAATCCATGGTTGATATACAATGTGCATTGAAGATTTGACAATAGATATTTTGACCCATCTTGTGTGGGCATCTGGGCATGATTTATAAGTTCTTGTATCTTTAATATCACAACATATTTATAAGTTCTATTAGCTATTTTTCATATCAGAATTGTCTTTGTTCATAAATCAAATCTGTTTCACTTAACGGGTGAACAGTCAACTACTTCATTACTACATATTACTCAGGTTTCTTTTCTAGGTTTCTATGTTGTTCGCTATCAATAGCTATTATTTTTCTTTACAACATCTTGCAGGGAGAATGTGGTGTCATTGTCGAATGGTGTATTTGCCAATGTGTTACATTTATGGAAAGAGGTTTGTTGGCCAAATGACACCACTCGTGTTGGAATTAAGAAATGAAATTTACAAAGACCCCTATAACAAGATAGACTGGGATAAGACTCGCAATCAATGTTGTAAGGTTTGTTGAATTTATGCTTAGTCTTTCTTATTGGTATTAGCATATATATAGGCACAGGGTTTTTTTTTTTTGGCATGAGGTGCCATAGAGCACCAAATTTTCTCAATTTCTCTTCTGGCCAAGGTAGTAGTAGTTCATAGTTTTTAGGACTCACTTTCTGTAAAGAGTATAGTGACATTGCTTCTCGTTAACCATGCCTGCGTTAAAAACACTGTTTATTCAGGAGTTCTCATAGCAATGGTTCGATTATATGGTTATTGTCTATGATTAAGATTGTTGATGAATCGTGGTCCGTGCATATAACCCGCCAAGAAGATTAGTCTCATTTCCTGGCATGTATTCCCATCCTTAGAAGTCACTAGTGGGCCTAGTGCAGTGAATATTGGCTCATGAAAATATGTAAATTGTTGAGATATATGGTTCTGTATTACCAAATATGGTTAGGGGTGATCTTTCGCATAATTTTGAGGCAAAATCTTTCTGTTCACGTGAGTCACTAATCAACAACTGATGCTACTTGAAAAGCTGTTTGTTGTAAGCTTATATAAGCTTTCGTATAACTATAAGTACTTCTCTTACTTTCTTCTGAGATCCCCATTTGCATCTATATTGTTCCGTATAGAGTTCTGATATTGCTGTACCGCAGGAAGATTCGTACTATCCACATCCATTCGTTCAAGATATCTTATGGGCCACTCTCCATAAATTTGTTGAACCAGTTATGTTGCACTGGCCTGGGAGCAAACTGAGGGAGAAAGCTTTGGAAACTGCCATGCAGCACATTCACTATGAAGATGAGAACAGTCGATACATTTGCATTGGTCCAGTAAACAAGGTACACTGAGGAGGAATTGAATGTGTACAAAAGGAGGTGGAGTTGTTGGTTTTGATCTTGCCTTAACTTGAAACGTAAAAAAAAAAAAAAACAGAATCCTTCTCCTTCAGCTTGATATCGTTAGTTTCTCTGTCATATTGAATCACATTTTGTTTCTGGCTTGCTGCTTGCCTCTTTTACGGACTTATGTGTTCTCCTCACCATGTTGCTTTGGTTAGGACACTAATATTTATATCGTGCTCTCATGATTGTTTGGGTTTTTTTTGGGGGGGTGGGGGGTGCGGATGGCAGGTGTTCAGCCCTTGCATTATAGGTTAGGTTGCGAACTTGTACCAGAAATATATGCGGGGCTCCGTTTAGTGCAGTATGCCTTAATTGGATCTTTTAACATTATAACTGCACCAACTTATATATGCAGGTAATGAATATGCTTGCATGCTGGATTGAAGATCCGAACTCGGAGGCATTCAAACTCCACATTCCACGAATCTATGATTACTTGTGGGTTGCTGAAGATGGCATGAAGATGCAGGTAGCTACTGCTTCTTTTATGAACCATTTCGTTTTACTCCTGTACTCTCCATTCTGACAGCTGTTCTAATAACAAATTGATTAATGTATATACTTGACTGTTTCTTTGTGGCACTGGGAAATTGTTTTACAATGTTAATTTAGCCCTTGGTTGGTTCTTCGTTATTTAGACGGAGAAGCTCGGTTTGTTAGTACCTTCAGTACAGGAGACAACCATTGAAGCTCGTAACCGGGGCTTAACCATATTTTGAGTGCCATTTCAGCAAGTTGTCTGTCCAACAAGGGTTCAGGACTGTGGGGATGGTTGAGAAAAAAAAAACTTCAAAATGCTTAAACGTATCATGCATTAGAGAAGGGCCAGCTCATCTTTAGCTTTGGTAACAAGAGACCTAACTTCTGCCCTACAGGGTTACAATGGCAGCCAGCTTTGGGACACAGCTTTCATGGTTCAAGCCATTGTGGCTACCAATCTTATTGAAGAGTTTGGGCCCACCCTTAAACTAGCTCATGACTATATTAAGAAATCACAGGTACATGCTCCTTTTATTATCTGTTCAGGTAAATATTAGGCTGATTTCAGTACTTAGAACTGCCGATTTGTCATGGTAGGTTATTGACAACTGTCCTGGAGATCTGAATGATTGGTACCGCCACACATCTAAAGGCGCATGGCCATACTCTACAGGTGATCATGGTTGGCCTATATCAGACTGCACTGCAGAAGGATTAAAGGTGGTGAACTCTGTCATCAACATCGCCTACAAAGATAATTTGTTTACAGACTCAACTCTCTCGTTTAGGATGCATCTTTAAAAGAATTTCTTCACATAAAAAAAATGTAGCCCTCTTATGTTTAAGTGCGTTCCTTGGCGTTTAATGTGCTGGCATACTTGAGTATAGGCTCGAGCACACTGGCATGATTATTGTCTATATGTTTTTATTGGCTCTCTTTTCTTTTGCCTCCAGGCCTCATTATTGTTATTAAAGATTTCTCCACAAATTGTTGGCGAACCTCTGGAAGCTAATAGACTTTATGATGCTGTTAGTTGTCTGATGTCTTATATGGTAAGCTTCTCTGGACAAAAGTATATTTGTCATTGATCAATTATATACTCCCTCCATCCAGAAATATAGTGTACATCTAGTTTTTGTCTTAAGTCAAACTTGTTAAACTTTGACCAATAATATCTAGAAAACCGTAAAGATTGACAACATAAATAGGCCTTTACTAGATTCATCATGAAATGAGCTTTCATAATATATAACTATCTTACATTGAAATAATATATATTTTTAGATATTATTGGTCAAAGTTAAAAAACTTTGACTTAGGACAAAACTAAATGTACACTATATTTCTGGACAGAGGTAGTATACAGAATCCATCTTTCCCTGGAAAATGATAACGGTGATTTTGGCGACATTATTTACGTATTATGGGAATTCTCGCAGCCTTGCGTTTTAGTATTCGAATAGAAAAGTATCTTCACAGAAGCAGTACGTAGTTTGATAAAGTCAAATGTTAAATAGCTTACCTCCGGCTTTAAGTAACTTCATGCCCTTAGGACAAGGCTGCTTATTTAGCAAAACGTCATGGGAAATGCCAGCTATGTTTGGGCCTGTGGGGTATAGATCTCTTTATATAAAGGCATATGATAAACATTGAAATCAAGTTTTTGTTTCCAGACGTACCTGCGTGATTCTATCTCTTTTTTTGTTTTGGGGGGGGGGGGGGGGGGGGGGGGGGTTCTATGTTTGTAATATCACTGACATATTTTTGGTGGACATACAATTCCTCATTAGTTTTTTGTTAACCTTCACAGAATGATAACGGTGGTTTTGCATCATATGAACTCACAAGGTCTTACACCTGGCTGGAGGTGAGTAGTGAACTTCTTTCAGGAAACTCCTTTACTTGCTTGTTTGTGTTTATCTAAGAGCAACAGAACTGTAGATCAATTTTTGAAATATTTCCTGGAGTAATTAGAATGATAGCAGAATGCCAACAGCCAAGTTAATCAGGATCAAACTTCTTGCTACAAATTTCGTGTTGAATTTAATACAGATTTCCTGGGATCTTTAGGTTTTTATTCTTTTTTTCAAAAGCAAAGCCTAAATTAAACATTATTCATCATCTAAAGCTTTCACATTCATTTACGTTGACGTTGAATATGCTGCTTCCATGTTGACATACTTTACTAAAACCATCCAGATCATAAATCCTGCTGAGACCTTTGGGGACATTATTATTGATTACCCGTAAGATATAATATCTCTTCCCTTATCAATCCGCAGTATTTCTTTTCATGTATAAACTATACTGAATAATTCAACCCTCAATTCACAGGTATGTTGAATGTACATCAGCAGCAATTCAGGCGTTGACATCATTGAGGAAGCTCTATCCTGGGCACCTCAGGAAAGAGGTGGACAACTGTATCAGCAAAGCTGCTAATTTCATTGAGACTACTCAAAAAAGGGATGGTTCGTGGTTAGTAATTGGACTCCATGGAACACAGCATCATTAAACTTATGCTTTTTATTATAAGGTGCCTCCAAAAGGAAAATATCTCTTTTTACTGGTCCAAAGTTGCTAAGCAAAGGGTTTGGAACCTTGTCTTTTGATTTGGCTGGGTTTTCTGTTGATGCTGCCTAATTAATAGGAGTAGGTTGCATCAGTTTTCAGATTCAGATCATGTATCTTATTTATTCCTATTTATATATTCATTCATATTGTACTGTTCTCAAGAAAAGAATACCAATCTTCAATGCATGTAACGCTCATTGTTTTTATCATTTGTCGATCAGGTACGGTTCTTGGGCTGTTTGTTTCACCTACGGGACTTGGTTTGGAGTGAAGGGATTAATTGCTGCAGGCAGGACATTCAAGAATAGTCCTGCCATTAGAAAGGCTTGTGACTTTTTACTGTCTAAAGAGCTTCCTTCCGGTGGGTGGGGAGAAAGCTACTTGTCATCTCAAGATCAGGTAAAATTGCTTTTGCGATTTCTTCAAAATAGGTTCACTTGCCCGTTACCACTATCATGGGTAGGGTACAATTGTGATGTATGTTTTTTTGTTCTGCGCTGTTAACTGGTTTGGTACTTGGTGATCCTAATTTGTATACTGGGTCGATGAAATGGAAACGAAATGAAGAGATCGAGGAACTATTTATCTGAAATGCTCTCCACCCGTTGTTCCCCGACTTTTACGTGGCAGAAATGTTGATGACCTAGTGGCTAGAACGTAATCCCAGCCAGTCCTAATTACGCAGAAATTATAGTTGTAGTCAACGGTCATTTGGGTCGCAGTGCTTCATTTGGACACGAGTTCAATTGTGAACACCATTGCACTAATTGTCCTTTGGCTTTCATATATTCAGGTTTACACCGATCTTGAAGGAAAACATGCTCATGCAGTGAACACTGGCTGGGCTATGCTGGCCCTAATCGATGCTGGACAGGTATCCTTTGTTTCTAAATGATATAGTTTTTAGGCTTAGTAGCCTGATACAATATGCACATCGATAATGGCACTAAAATCTTGTTTGTACAGGCTGCTAGAGATCCAGCACCTCTACATCGTGCAGCAAAGATTTTGATCAACTTGCAGTTAGACAGTGGAGAATTTCCTCAGCAAGTATGTCCCAATTCATCCATAGAAAATAACATCAATACATTCGTCCATATTCTCTGTTTGAAATGATAGTTGCACTATTGATGCCTACCCAAAATTGCAATGTCGCTGCCTGCTGCACCGTGGTGCGCCAACAATCCATTATGGTCGCTGTGCTGATTGCGCATAAAAACACGTTCTGCTTGATCAGCATCGGATAAAGTCTGCTTCATTACCCCCACAACAAAGTGCTGTCTATCAATAGAAAAAAAAAATACCTGGCACACTGTCGAAATGCCAGTCATGCTGCAAAGAGCTGCTGACGCGTCACCAAGCCCGGCCAGCATAGGGAGGAGAATTTGTTCTTAGAGTTCATTGCTTTCCTCAGTTTGGAGGATTAGCACGTAGTGCTACTTTGCTGTTCGCGTCATGGCTGTAGGTCTTAATTTACATTGCAAGCAGCAGCCTTTCTTCATGCATTGCTCATTCACCTTGTCGCAAGTAGTGGCCTTTTGTCTTGGTGTGCTGCCGATTTGGAGTCCCAGTTAAGTTGCTGCCGGTTAACATAATGTAGTGCTTTTCCCATTAATGAATATTACGTGAGTGCATTGCTCATTTAATAGAAATATCGAATTATTGAGACACTGTATTTTGTCTTGTTGCATATAAGTGCTGCGCAAATCTTTGCTGCATGAGCATGTTTTCCTTCAAGATCGGTGTAAACCTGAAGTAGTTTTCTTTCTGCTGAGCTTGGATAACCTATTTTCTTTTTCGTGAAGTTGTTACCTAAATACTATAGTTATATGCAGTTCATGATTATGTACGATATTGCTGAATAACTTTTTGTGCATGACGCAGGAGATAATAGGAGTGTTCAACAAAAACTGCATGATCAGTAATTCCCAGTACAGGAACATCTTTCCAATCTGGGCACTCGGAGAGTACCGGTGCCGAGTCCTGGCTGCTGGCAACTAGCTAGAGCTTCAACTTCAAGTGGACTGCATCCTCAGGATTATGTTTGGCTAGTTAGGCACAAGCTCGAGGGATAGGCCTGAAACAGCTTTTGTGAATGAGTGAATCTGTTCTACTTCTTCTTCTTTTTTTTTTTCCTTTTTTTTTGCGAGGGAAATCTGTTCTACTTCTGATATTGAAATTTTCAGTCGCCAGGTGCTGCTCTTCGGTTTCTGATAATGTATTGAAGGGGTGGATAATATAGCTAGATTCAGGTCAATGTATCTAATTTGTTTATGCTGTCTTGCATGACATCTTGTTTCGCACAAAGCTCGTGGGTGAAGCAATCCAGTTGACACATAATTTGGTTAGGATCAACTGGCATCCAATCCAACACTAGATGTTTGTTATCGCACAAGAGTAATGACAAGACGAGGAAATCATGGTTTTCAAAACCGACGAAAAACGGTCGGTTTTTGCAGACAAACAGGTCTGGTCTCTAGTGGACGACTAGTTTTTGATAAAAGAATTTTTTTTTGAAAATTTGAAATTTCAAAAATCGCTCAAACTGAGCGGTTTACCGAGGAAACTGCTCGGCTTACCATTTTTAAAAAAAATAAAATTGCAAGAACCGTTCAAATCGAGCGGTAAACTGTGAAAACCGAACGTTTTATCAGTGAAACTTCCATCAGTTTTGCGACTTTAGCAAAACTCGCAAAACCGGCAAACCGGCGAGCCGCGATAGAGAAAAAAATTCAGACAAGAATCACTCGATGTGTTCTAGTGTTTGACCTTGCCTGTGCCTGGCTCGTCAGGATCTTAGAGGCTTTCAGATCTCCCTCGAGGCAATTGCCTGATTGTGGATTTTGTGAACACAACGTCACATGCCCACCCGGTCATCCAACCGTTCACCGGCCTTCGGTTCAAGAGATGCATGCACCACCTCTACAGGCATTAGTCCAGATCACGAATTCACGTGCGTGGGAACCAACTAAAGTTCTAATAAAAATGTGAGTGAACAGAGCATGCAACCAAACATGCAAAATTTGAGGTGCAACTGAAACTTGAGCAAGAAAAAACAATAAAGAGATATCAGCATGTGAATAGTATGAGTTGCAACTGTTCATCTCGAACCCGCTGCTATTTACATTCTGATTTCTTTGTGTGGTTGCTCGTCGCAGAATACCCCGATCTGACGCCTGCATGCTGATGCACTGTGCGCCGATGAGGCTGCCTGCCGGCGTGGCAACGCCATCACAAAGGAGCGACTGGTGTCTTCAGTATAGAGTACGCGGACGCCGCTCTCTCGTATCTATCGCTCAATACCAGCTCGGCCGGCGCCCTAGCAAATTAAAGAGCCCCTCTTTCAGGGACAAGGCACATGCGCATGCTCGTGTTTTGACCAGGCGCTCGTTGCCTGTTGGCTTGGCTTGAAAGCACATTGCTCAACTGCATGCTGAGATCACGGTGGAATTATGTAGCGTGAACACACGTGCCCTGTGCACAGTTTCAAGTTGATTTTTTTTTTTTTTTTTTGCGACCGACAGTTTCATGTTGATGGCCAAAAATTGCATCGAGAGGCATGCCACACTATCGCTCCGACGTCGGGATCGCTACAGACGACATTGACGGCGGCGATATGCATTCCAGGAGGTGGTTACAATTCTTGAAGGCTACATCTGGTGCTAGAAGCTGCTGGCGACCATGACTCAAGCATCGAAGCTTGTCCATTTCCTGGCGGTTCAAGACGGTGACAACTTGCTTCCGATGGGTTTGCTATTTTTTATCGGTTCTTCTATTTGTTGTAGTTTTGGAGTTGATTTGTTTGCGTTGGATTTGCACAGGTTTCGTTACCGAGGTGGGGAGAAGGCTCTGGAAACTGAGAGGAGTGAACCTCTATTCGATCTATCTTAAGCATTAGTTGCCAAATCAACGATGTACAATGTATAGCTAGCTAATCACGTACCAGACAACTGCACACCGATGTAGAGATCGGTGCTGCAGATACCAAGCATAAAGAAGGCGTCTTTTTATTGTTTAGATTAGGGAAGGTAGTCGAATGCATGCGTTCGAGACCCAAATGGTTGTGACTACCGTGCAGATTATGGGTTCTCGGGTGAAAGATACTGTATGCAAAAGGTGGGTGCGGGTTTTACATCCCAGCCACGGTACCCATTTGGACCCCCAAAATTTTAGAGCAAATCTCTTAAATGTCATTGATTAAACTTTTAATCCCGGATCCGCATCAGCAAAACTCATATCTCATTGTTTTTAAAACCTGTATCTCTTTCATGTCACTATGAAGCATTTTCTCGTAGTTTAACGCATTAAAATGACTTGTTTTCACTTGGATTGCCTTGCTTGCCTGCGCGTTCTGACCCAACTTACGTACGCGGCGAGCAAGCTGGTGGCAAGAGAGGTGTGAAACAATTTAATATAATGTGTTAGACTATGAGAAAATGCTCCATAATGCTATGGAAGGGATAACGGTGTAAAAACGATGGCATATAATGGATATGAGTTTTACCGATGGCGGATCTGGGATTAGAAGTTTAACTAATGGCATATAATATAAGGAAATTGCCCAAACTTTTATTATCTTTTTTTGCGACAAAGGAATATTATCGTTGGAAAAATCAACCTTTTATTCAGTTTAGGCTTATTAATTATATGCCCCCATTGTTTAATTATTCACAAGTTGAACTATTATTTTAGTAGCTATTTTTATGCAAAATTTCTTATATTGCCAATAGAAAGATGGCGCGCAGTTTGCACGCCGCATGGGCCATGGGCCTCTTTTGTTGTAAACCCGTTGTGAATTAGAGGTAATAAAACTTATCAATGGGGTGTATATTTTTATTATAAAAATAAATATGTCACACTTGAAACATCAAATAATTTGAGAATATTAGCTTAATTTTGTTGTATATTTTTGTTGGGTATTAGTTACCACCGCCTTCAAGGACCCATGTATTGACCAATGTTGTTGTCAACACATTGTCAGAGTTGAAATAGACCAAATAATTTAAAGAAACTAACTAATTTTTTGTTTCTTTTTGTTGCTAATAATTACCAATATTGTAATAATGGCGATGAAGCAATTGTTTGTGAAACGCAATATGGATTTATGGTTGTTAAAATCATTGCTGAGACTTTGCAAACTTTTAATATTTCAGGCTATCAAAATTAGATCTTACGGTCTAAAAAGTTTGTGCACATGTTAATTTCGTACTTTAATACTTGTGTGATAGTATAAAATAGAGGGATAAAAATAGTTAATGTATTTTGAAAAAAGGAGGTTCAAGATTATATTTTGATTAGAGAATGCCAGACGGTATTTAATCGTGTTGGGTCTAAGCAGCTCTAGAGTCCGGAATAGTTCCATTTGTGTTTTTTACTTTGCAGCCCAACCCACGCACGGATTACCAGAAGCTCTGATCCATGCGGCACACCACGTCATCAATCTTCTCCTAAGAAAAAGAGAAAAAAACCACGTCATCAATCTGTGTGAGAGCCTGTGGACCAACGGGGAACGCTCTATCGCTAGGACACGGATTGTGTGCTTCTCGCATAAGCGAGGTGCAGCTGCAGCCGTCCGTTACGATGCGGTCCGAGTGGGGAACAGCAAAAGCTGTGAACGCGTGCCTGTTGTTTCTCCAGTGAAGCGTACTCCCGGGTGGGGCGGAGCTCCAATTGTGCGAGGTGGTGGCGCCGCGCGGCTTCGCGCGTGAGGCGAGAGGCGCGATGGGGAAGAAGGCAGCAGTGGTGGCTTCTAGCTAGCCGTTGCCGTCGTGGTCTATGGCTGAGGGCAGCTCCATCCGCTGACGGGGTCTTCCTCGGGGAGGGGGTCCTTCGGCCCGCGACGCTCGGCAGCAACCGCCTCGTCCGTGCCCGCTAGCTCGACGGCGGCCCCTTCCAGTCGAAAGCCCGATCCGGTCCTCCTCGGGTCGTGCGGCGGCTGCCTCCCTAGCGTCGCGGTGGTCCTATTTGTTGGAGGAGAAAGCCCAGCACCGCCTGCTCGGCCTCAAGCCGGCCTGTGTTTGGTGGCAGCCCCGCACTCGCATCCGGCGCCCATGGAATGGTGGTGCGGGAGACATGCCGGCGGCCCTGCTTCGAGATTAAGATGGTGGTGCGGGAGCCAAGCCTTGGCTCCCGCAGCAACTGCGTCCCAATCGACGTCCCGCTTGTTCTGGCGCGTCCTCAAGCCATCGTCGTCGTTCATCCCCGCTCTGCTTTCTCTGTGGAAACCAGCAGCGCCGGCTGCGCGGAGCTGTCAGGATCAGAATCTGCACCGGCGGTTGGCAGCAGCCATTGACATCAGATGATGCACGGGCACGGAGGCTCCGAGCGGGCCTACCGGTCACCGTCGACTCCAGATCCGCCGGTGCCTCCACGATCGAGATAGTCCTTGGGGCTACCGGCGGCCGGATCAAGGGCTCCTCGATCGACTCCAGGTTCGAGGGAAGAGCGAGGAGGAGAAAGAAGTGTACGTGCGTCGGTGTCTGACCAAGATTTTGCATTTTTTTTCTTTTTTTCTCTTTCAAAAAGTAAGAATTTTTTTTTTGTGTGTGGCTGTGATCTTCTTTGCTTGGAGCGGTTCCTATGGTATGCAACGGGAAAGGAACAGTCTAGAGGGACCGGGGGATTTTTACCATGTGACGTCATCTTCACCGTCCTTTTTTAATCTGACGGGGTAAAACACTGTAGCTGATGTGGCGCGGTAAATTTTCAGAGAACGCACGGCGTTTAATATTATAAAGATTCTACTTAAGTTGTTCTTTTGCCTGAACTGGTGGATGTTGGTTTTGGTCCATGTTAGTTCGGGTGCATAACTGCACCCCGAAGATTTACTCACTACCACACGTTGTGACAGTGTGTGGCTTGGGACCAAGCATGCCCCATTGTTTCTCTTAACTTTATCTTTTGATTACACCTTGTAATAATGACAAGCATTGTGCTAGAAAGTTCAAAAAATCTAGAAGTTTGTATCCTCATAGAAGTCTAGAATGTTCATTTGCTAGATCTCTCAATGTGCATGCACATAATAGAAAGGATATTTTGTATCCACGCTCATGCATAAGACACACACACACACACACACACACACACACACATATATACTCTACTTATGTTGTGTTATCCTGAATTTTGAGGTCATTTTCACACTACACATGTAGTGATGTACATGCACAACTTCCTCTTCCGTATCCCAGAAAGTGCAAGCCATATACATATATCTTGAAAAATACATTGCTTTATATAAATTTGATCTGAAATTGAAATGTTAATAATATGAAAATTGCTTCAAACACGTAAATATTCAATCATTTGGCCCAAAAAAGCTTGATAAGAGACAAGCTAGTCATGAAATTGTTCAACAATATAACTACCCAAGAAACAAGCATAACATTATCCAGTTACCATTTGGTTCAGCTACATACATATATCACATAAATTGTGTAGTCTCTTAGATAATCTATATTTATTAAGAAATAAGATGAAACTAGCAACTTTATCATATATAGTAAAGATTATTTATGTTCGGAAAGAAAAAATTACCACGTAATTATGTGAATAATCTTTCTCACAAACTTAGTATCAATTTCCTTATTGTTATATGCACTTAGAGATTGAAAAAGGTCGTTATATATTCTCATAAGAAGGTCAACAAACCACTAGGAAACAGAATTTGTAATAGTATATGATGGATAATAGTGAATAAGCCTCCACCAATTAATGATCGAGAAAAAACATCACAACTCCTAGACTTGGTGTCTTCCCTCCTAACCTAGTGTTGTAGGTGTAGATCCCTTGCTCAATAAGATCTCATTTCATTTAGTACCATTTCTTTCAAAGCACACATTTGGTCCGGATGAGCACACAAATTTCAATGAGCCATTATTTGTTCTGAAGTATTGTGAAACGTACACATTTTTATTTGAAAATCTTAATATTTTTTCGTCCAGGATGAGGAAATATCATCTGACATCTTTCCATATATCTCCATAAGGGCATGTACAATGATACAAACGATAGTTGTTTGGAAGACTTGTTCTAGACAATATAAATTAATTGTTACAATGCATCGTCTATTAAAGGTCGTATGAAAGAACTAAATACAATGCTATGGACAGCAAAATGTTTGTATACAATGGCTTAGACGGCTGAGGCTGTCTATTAGACGGCAAGGAGCCGTCTGGTGATTACTAGACAGCTTTCTTCTTTCTCCTCTTTCTCTCTCGTCCACGTCAACCGAAATCCTAAGTGACATCTCTCCCAGACAGCTGATGTCACCCCACTGTACACGCCCTAAGTAGATTGTCCACACAAAACGGTGTACTTGCGCATCAATAGTGACATTCAATTTTCTTTTTTTTTTTCATTTTGCGCCCTACAAACTAACAATGATAGTTCTCGTATATTGTTGCCAACTTATCATAGCTGATAACTGACGAGGTTTAACTATTCTATATGAGTATCACATACTCTTGGGGATAATGCACAACGTGAAAATAATTTTGAAGAGGAGGAAAGTAGGTTTTTTTTTTTTTTTTGCCTCGAAGACGACCATCAACAACCAATGCTGGCGTAGTTGTTTCTTCATTATAATATCACCCTAAGATTTAGAGGGACTAATGCATTATACCCTCATTAACAGTTTCACGTTTCTGTATGCACTAAGGCTATCTCCAATGGTGGAGGTGACCCAAACCTAAAATAAAAGTTAACTTCTTTCAAAATAGCTGATCCAAAAACAATCATCTCTAATGGAAGAACCCAAAACAGCCCTACCTTCTTCCTCCTCGGCTCCCACCGCGTCGCCCCCGCGCCGTCGTGCCCGCGCCGCGCCACCCCCACGCTCGCGCCGCCCCTCCGCCCCCCGGGGCCTCCGCCTCCCTCTCCCTCTCCTCCCCAACATCGGACCGCCCTCCCCTCCGTCCGGCGAGGACACTGTCGTCGCTGAACAGGGCGCACCTGGAGCCTGTGCTCGCGTCGCCGCCGGGCTTGGACGCGCTGCCCAAAGGCCTTGGCGGGGAGCTCCCATGGCGCTGCCCCATCTTGGCTCTGGCTCCCACCGCATTGGAAGAGGCGGCGCGGCCCGGCTCTGGCTCCCACCACACTGCCGCCGCGACCGGGCCCGCCCCTTGCTGCCGCGCCCGCGCCGCCGTGCTGCTGCGCCCTGCTTCTCGGCGGAAGAGAGAGAGAGAGAGAGAGAGAGAGAATAAGATGAATAGGAGGAAAACGATTCGAGCGTTTCTTCGGCGTGGGTCGCGTGACGAGCTAACGCATTTGTGCGTCACCGGATTGCCAGCTCCAAGAATAGGTCTTGTATTTGGGTGTTCCGTTCGAGAGTGTTTTTGATGTTTTTAGACTCAGATTCACCATAACTCCCATTTTGCGTATTTGTTGGAGATTGTCTAATCTTATATGCGACAGGAGAGAATGTTCAGAAGAGGTATATACTGCTGTTAACTACTAGGTGTACAAGCTTCCAAATCCTAGATTCGGTACTGCGGTTAAGCATAACCACCCGGGACCGGGCGTTGTTAAATCCAGTTTAAGCACTGACACGCAGACATTCCGGAATCCTTAGAGAGTCGGTCACTAGCAGCTTGTACCCATGTCCGCGACTCACTGTGGAGCACATCCTTTTCTCGCTGTCCTGCCTTCTTGACGGCCGACTACCTGCCTCCCTTCCTCTCCCCTCCTCCACTCCCTTCCCTAGGGTTTCCCTTTCCCCTTCTCTCCCCTACCGCCGCCCACCCCCGTCGATCTCCTCCGCCAGGCCACCGGACGCGGAGGCGGGGGCGGGGGCGAGCAGCGGCGGCCGGCTCCTCCAACGCCCGCCCGCCTCGGCCGTGAGTAAGTGGCCGATTTCCCCCTCTCCCCACCCCCAGATCCGGCCGTCTGGTGAGCCGGATTTCCCATTTCGTTGTTGCTGGTTGGTAGGCTAGTGGGTGGTGGGGTGGCTAAAGCTTGATTGGCTGTTCCGTCGAGGCATCCGTGCCTCTCCCTCAGCGGGGAGACTTCGCTCCATTTCCCTAGTATTTCCCGACATACCTCTGTAGAAATAGGAACGCGATAGATTGCTGCCTTTGGTGCCCTGTTCGTGCAAATTAATAAGCTGTGCGTGGGCGTCATTTAGAGAACTGATCAATTCAATGGGAAAAGGAATATGAAATTTTCAGTTTTATGCTCTCATATTTTTTAGATTTACATTCGTCGATGATGTACCAAAGAATTTATGTGCCCTCTTCTTTGCAGAAGCTGTTGCCAATGTCGGAAATGGAGTCCGTGGCTGCTCTCATGGAGTCCACAAGCTCCAAGATACTGCAGCTCCAGCGGGCGTTCGCCGAGCTCCAGAGCCAGAGTGCTGTCACCATGAACTTCAAGTGGAAGCAGCTCGAGGACCATTTCCACGGGCTCGAGCAGTCACTCAAGAAGAAGTTCGACGAGCTGAGGCAGCAGGAAATGGAGTTCGAGGAGACTGTTGCCAAGTCGGAGGCGATGCTGGAGCAGAGGGAGGCTGCTGTCACGGCCAAGGAACTTACTGCGCTGGAACGGTTGCAGGAGAAAAGAGATGCTGCGTTGGCTATGATCTTTGGCAAGTCCAAGCTGTCCTTGCCTGTTCCTGCCGTCAACCCAATGGACAAGGCACTGCGTAATCTTGGTGTGAAGTTGCCTAAACCTGCTCCTGAAGCAAGTGCGCACCTGCAAGTTGACAATTCCGGTTTGAAGCCTTGTTCTGAGCTTGTCGCGCTCTGTGAGGAAATGAACGTCAAGGGGCTTCACAAGTTCATATCGGACAACCGGAAGAACATGACAGCCATCCGCGAGGAAATTCCCAGTGCGCTGAAGAGAGCATCTCATCCGTATGGCCTTGTGTTGGATTCACTTGAAGACTTTTATGCTGGGGATAATCTGGTACTGGATGGCAAAAAGGATGGGGACCTTCTGGGTGTAAGAAGGACGTGCCTGATGTTGATGGAGTCACTTGGACAGATGCAAAATGATGCTGTAACTGGTTTCATGTCAGAGGGGCACATGCTTACTACTAATATCAAAGAGCGAGCAAAAAAGATTGCAGTTGAGTGGAAGTCCAAATTGGATAGTCTTGACATTGATGCTAGTAATGGAAACTGTCTTGAAGCTCATGCATTCCTTCAACTCCTGGCAACCTTTGGCATTTCTGCTGAATATAATGATGATGACCTGTGCAAATTGCTTCCATCTGTTAGCCGCCGCCGTCAGACTCCTGAACTTTGTCGATTACTTGGGTTGTCGCAGAAGATGCCAGGTCCGTTCTGTGATGGATTAATGTCTTATCTTAAAAAGCATGAACATCTGCTAAAGATTTGTTTTTGTTCAGCCGATTGAAGTGCATATGAAGCATACTTCATACATTATTTTTAGTTGGCAGTTTGTGTGTAGGTTGACGTTTGCGCTTGCTGATGCAAACCATTTTTTCTTCATTTTGCCATCTTGCTTGTTTACTGATGCATGCTGTTATTGTTTAAGATTGTGATTGCTTCAGTCTGCAGGATAAGTCCATATGTTGATCCTTTTGTATCTATAGCTCTGCTGCAAATTAAGCTACTGTTTTAGTTCAGATTTTTTATGATGGTTTTTAAGCTTTCCTTTCCTTCTTTTCCCGTACAACTTGTTATCCCCCCCCCTTCTTTTCTGCTTGTTTGAGTATTTTCTCCACTGTCAAGTAATTTACTAATGAAGTTTCTTGTGATCAGGTGTTATTGGAGTTCTGGTGGATAGTGGAAGGCCTATTGATGCAATTAATTTGGCTTATGCTTTTGGGCTCACTGAACAGTTTGAACCAGTGCAATTGCTGAAAGCGTATCTGAGGGATGTTAAGAAAGTGTCACATGCCAAGAATGTTAAAATGTCCCCTGGTGCACAGGTAATTTTATTAACTTTCAATTTTGAGGGCAATGCTTTTTACTTGGTGGAAATAAAAATTGTGTGTTTGTTCCCTCCTTTATTTGTTCTTTAGTGGAATGAAGCTGTGCTTTGTTCACGTTATTCATATCTGCATTTTCATGGGTATCAATGTGGTAGGACAAGGTGAGGTGCTGCCATCCAAATCACTACCTGGGAAGTGGGTGGGAAGCCTGGTTTGCATGCGCACATTGTGGCAATTCCGTATGTAGCAGGATAGAAGTATCAAATGGCAAAATGAACCTAGGGGTACCAAAGGAATGAAATATAGGACACACCAAGTGCTGGATGCTCCCACACAATGTGAAGTCTGGGGAAGGATTATACTAGAGCCTTACTCCTGCAATACTGTGCAGAGAGGCTGTTTCGGACCCCCTCTCGGCACAAGGGGGGTGACTTGGCCAAAATATAGAGTTGCAGACATAGCACTCTCGTCTCTCTGAGCCTCCCAAGTCTCAAACCTGATACTTATCTCTTCCTGTCAGCTTCTTATACTCAGCCCTCACACTCTCTCCCCTGTTCTTGCTCCACTTGCCTCCCACTCCCCAACTCTGATGCTAGAAACAACAGCTGGTTGTTGATGTATCAGCACCTGCTGACGGCAGCAACCCAACACTATAGAAAGCTCTGCTTGTCTCGGTTTATCTGTCATTTGATATATCTCTGAAGGCTACCTCACTTGCCACTGTAGCCTCACTAGAGCGCCTGGACATTGAGACAATGACTTAGTATCATCCCTAGTTACATTCTGTAGTTTGGTTAAACTGAGTGGGTCCTGTTTCATATTTTTTTATCCTCACATTTGATGCTCTAATTTTTTTGCTTTTGAGTCATCTTTTTATTGGCTATATCATCGCTATCCTTGAATGTTTTACTTTTATTATAGTTTGGTTAATTTATTCTTTCATCCACTTTATGAGCTTATTGTCATTAGATGTGGCAAAACACTGAACAACCATTTGCTGAACTGTGGGAGCTAAAGTTAGAATGCAGATAATTAAAATTCTAGATTGCTGAGTGCTAACTGTATTAGCTTGTTTAGCAATTGATTAGCAAGTTGCTTGCTTCTTTTGCATTTTTTTTTTTTTGGGTCCTGAACAATTAGCTAGTTGCATCACGTTTCATTCTCATCTTCAGTGTGCTTGTGTGCACATGTTCATATACATGTGCGTTTGCATCTGTATGCAATTAATGATCCCTCTTATTTTCAGAATGAGATGAATGAACGTGAGTTATCTGCATTGAAAGCTGTCATTAAGTGCATTGAGGAGCACAAGCTTGAGGAGCAATACCCTGTGGATCCACTTCAGAAAAGGGTTTTGCAGCTGGAGAAAGCCAAGGCAGACAAGAGGAGAGCTGTTGAAGCAGCCAAGCCGCAGTCCAAGAGGCCTCGTGCGAATGGATCAGTCTTTGCTCCACGTGTTACTAGCTTCACTGACAAGAGCTTCTACCCAGCAACCCCAGAGAGGCATCCCTACCCTTATGAGAGGCAGTTTGTGTATGGTGCCGAGGCTCATCATCCTCCAATCATGAGTTCAGCTCCGTACACGGTGCAGCCTGCTCATGCACCTTATTATGGTAATGGCTATCCAGTCCAGTACCAAGTACCGTATATCCACTAATGGAGAGAGCCTGGCGCAGGTGCTCTGTCCTAACTATGTAGCTCTTAACCTGCTGCTATGTTGTAGTTGTATCAGTTACTAGCTAGTATGCTAGCTGAAAATAGTTGGACCACTCGTGTGTTTGTGTGTGTGCTGAGTGGCTATTGTGAAAATCTGTTAATTTTATGTCATCGCAACATATGACATATTTACCTCCCTAATGTTTAGTTATGATGAATGATCTTATGTACTTATAAAGCCTGTTGTACCTGTTACCGAAGAAATGTCTTGCGGCTTTATTGCTCGTGTGCTACGTGGAACATCAAGCCATCATAGGCATATAGGGAAGTTTCATCTCAACCTTGAACTGAATTGGTTATCCTCTATTTTTCTTTTGACAATGCAAGGTTTTGGGCGGTGGTCTGAGACAGAAAGGACTGGTTGTACATTGTTTTACATTTTCCTTGCGTCATCCAGTTCATTCTGTATTGTTTATCTGTGAAGGTAGATTCGTTACAGGTTTTACATCAACTCATTCTAGCTGTTTTGAAATGTTGTTCCCAGATTTTTTACAGTATTGTCGACGGATGTGCTCAAAACTTTCAGTGTGGTAATAAAATTTGTTTACCTAGCAAAGCAATGTGGTGCTGGGATGCAAACCTGCCATGAACAATTTCTGCCTTGGATTTGTATGTTTCTTTAAGGGTGGATTTACATGTTTTAGTCTGTCTATACGTTAACTTGGTAATGATCCAAGCGAGGCCACTTTGATATCTAGTCGTAGGTTCCCAAAATAATGTTTTATTCTTATGCTTTTCTGGAGATTCATGTTATTTGGATCAAGGACTTTGGAACAGTTACATAAAATTGGTTTTGCACTCATATGCAAAAATCGCTTGATCACAGACAAGGCGGTAAGCCAAAGCAAATGATCCAACCGATGCAAGTTTTATATCTAATATATATAGTACTTAGATGGTGGCCAGTTAGCGTTGGCACTTGGCAATGACCTGGCCATGGTGTCTTTGTGCTTCCCTGTTATGTGTATTTTGGAAACGTTACTCGTATGAGGAATTAACGAACTTTGACTAAATTTCATGACTTTTCGTCAAATAGCTATTGCTCCGGGTTAGGGGAGTTGAATTTCTCCTTGCTAGGCATCTTTATTATACAAAATTGCTGCTGAATGAACTTGAGCGTAGATGAGGGGCAAGGCAAGCAACGCAGAATAAAATGTCATTTCCAAACTGCATTGCAAATCCATGGTGAAGAAGTGATTCCAGTCACATCATTATTCTCAAACCACACAACATAAAACAAGAGAATTCACAAACCACACAAAGATCACAGAAGAGAAGGAGGTCTGCAAATCTCACTGTACAACACAAACAAGCTCCACCTAGTTCACTTTGCCTGATCCAGAATCGGCGAGAAGAAGTAAATGTCCCCGAGGCGGTCGTTCGTCGGCGAGTTGCCGCCGTACACCAGCAGGCCACGGCGGCCGTCCGTCTCCCCTGCCGCGAACGCGCACCATCCCCGCGGCCCCGGGTGGTGCTCGGACTCGGAGGCGTCGTCCAGGCGCGTCCACGCGCCGGTCTCCGTGTCGAGCGCGAACGCCTCGGCCGAGAACTTGCCGGCGCCGAGGTGGCCGAGGTCGCTGGGGTCCACCTCGCCGCCGAACACCACCACGTGCCTCCCGACGCCGGTGGCGCAGAACACGCTCCGCGGGCTCGGCTTGTCGCCGCCGGTGTCCACCGCGGCCCACTTGCCCGTGGCCGGGTCGTAGAAGTGCACGTCGTCGAGCTCCTCGCCGCCGAAGCCGTACACCACCCACACCTTCCCGCCGGCGACGGCGAGCCCGGGCCCGCCCCGCGGGCGGCAGGCGTCCCCCGGCGACGGCAGCTGCTCCCACCGCCCGCCGGCGACGTCGTAGGCCCACAGGTCGTTCAGGCGCCCGGCGTTGCCGCACCCGCCGAAGACGTACACCCGGCCCGCCGCGTCGTCGGCGGCCATGGAGTGGTAGCTCCGGTGCGGCGGGCCGGAGGGGAGCAGGGACCACGCGCCGGTCGCCGTGTCGAAGGAGTAGAGCTCGTTGAGCTCCCGGTGGTCCTGGTCGCGCCCGCCGAACACGAGCACCGCGCCGCCCACGGCAGCCATGGTCACGCCGACGCGCGGCGGGGGTACGTCGCCCGTGGCGGCGACGGCCGACCAGGTCCGGGTCTTGAGGTCGAAGGCGTACATGGTGTTGTCCACGGGCACGCGCGGGGTGAACTCGCCGCCGAACGCGTACGCCGTGTCGCCCACGATGGTGATGGCGTGGGAGCTCCTTGCGCCCGGGCCGGCGCCCTTCTGCTCCAGCTGGGTGATCAGGGAGCATAGCAGACTCAGAAACATGATTATTTGGTGAGATTCGTGACAGACCAACTGATACCATGTTTTGAAATTCGTGATATATAGTTTGACAAGCATCGTCGGGACATTGAAATGGAAATTTCAGCAATAATCTCCTCTTAACATCTAAATTTAGTAAGAAAGATCTTGTGCTGAAACAAGCACCTGATACTGAACGATGAAGGCTAAGGGAAAAAAAAAAAGAATATCAAGAATATTGCGGAGGTAAATTGAATTTCATGAAGTTGTTACAGAACAAATTCAGCTCTAAGCTGAACATGAACTGTGGGGGTGCACTGGTGATTTCATCATATGAACCAGCTTAGGCATTTTTCACTGTTAGCATTAAATTCCTGGAAGGAGCATTCTGACTGCAGACATACATGATAGGGAATTTGAAAGATTTTGTTTTCAATGTAGTGACATGTAGTATACAAGCATTGCAAGGTCAAGTTTGAAATAGAAATTTCAGCGATGATCTCCTCAGCGTGTAAATTTAGCAAGAACTTATGCTGAAACAAGCACCTGATATGGAATGTTGAAAGCTAGAATAAAAAGAGTATTTAGAAGTATGGCGGATCATTCAGAGTTGCAAAACAGAATATTCTCTAAACATGCATTCTGAATTTGCTCAGATGAACCAGCTTAGGCATTTTTTGCAGTTAGCATTAATTCCCCAGCAAGGAGCACTCTCTCTGCAGAAATCAGTAGGTTGATACTTGATATGCAACATTGACCTCCCAAAGTCGGGGTCTATTCTCTGACGTCGCTAACTTCTCCATTTCCTGAAATTCTAATTAAACAGTTCGTGGCTCTTGTAAGCCCACAACTCCTGAAAGGTGCAGCATCAATACATCGTATGCCTTATATAATTTGGAACACCCCGATCACATGGCACCCAGAGCCCGTTCATCGTTTTCAGGAGTTCTGGGACCTATTCCACGGAAGGCTGAAATCCCCTGTAGAAATGTAGAAATCTTGGAAACTGTTACTATCACTAAGACTCAAAATGACCCCAATTCACTTTCAAACCCAAAGTCACCACCACGCCATGGTCCCCACGCTGCCAACACCTCCACTCCACCGCACATGATCTCGCATCAAGAACCAAATCTCTCGCCTAAACTTCCCCCAACCCTATACCCGACCAAAATCCGGATCAAACTACAGAAAAAAAAAAAAACTCAACAACTGTAAACGGGCGAAAAAGTTGCACATATGCTACAAAGAATTAGCTGCAATTAAGGGGAAAAAAAGTCGGCTATGAAGCGGGAGAAGTAGCACACCTTTACCCAGGTGCCAGCCATCGGTTTTGCAGTTCGGAGCTCTGCTTGCGCTTCTTCAGTTCTGCCCTGATCTGCTGCCTCTCCGTCTCTGCTGGCCTGCTTGGTCTGTCCAGTAGATGGTTGACGCCCCTTGGAGTCACTTGCGGGGCCTGGTGACATCATCACTTGCTCGACAAGACCGACCCCTGTTTTCAAAAGGAATTACCGTTTAGCCACTGAGCTTTGCTGGGCACTTGTGTCTCGTAAGTTGGTTCTTTTATTATTATTATTATTTTCTTGGCTCTTAATTAGGCTTTTTTTTTCATTTGGTATATAGGACAAGAATAAGTTGATATACCTCATACGTGCATTGCACGACCCTTTGACCATTCGTTTGTTTGAAAACATGTAAATCAACACCTAGCAAGAGCATACTATCGTTTTTTTAGGGAAGCAAGAGCACCACTATGAAATATTGAAATAAGTCACTAGATACACCTGACTATCAGTGGGCCCGTTGTGTAACACTAAAAAAATAGTACAAATTAACTATCAATACGAGCACCCCTCTAAGTCTGAAGACTCGAACTTGAATATACAAGTTTCAGTAGAGAAAATCTAGCCAAACAACCTAGTTTGACTGCTGTAATTGGCAAATCGATCAATAATCTTCTCTCAGAAAAGATAGTCCCTGGATCTGGATCATTATGAGTGCTAGAATGATCTAAGTTTCTTCCTGAAGTGAAAAATGTTAATGTTTTTAATATTGAGAATTTTAACTGTCCACGATAAGTACTCCCAAATTATTCATCCAACGATGACAAAAGAGGTTATTAACTTATTATGATATACATCATGGTACCTGAAAATGCTTCTCTCCCAGAACTAGGAATTCCCAGTACCAGTATGACAAAACAGTTACCCATTTGTTTCCTAGATAAAGTCCATGCGCTCTGTGACCTTCACAGTCAATGCATAAAGTCCAATCGTTTGCATTGTGGGTGAAAGAAATTTAGCGAAGGGGCCCACAAGGCACTCTTGTAATTATGAGTCAACCATCTGGGTTGAGTGTTCATCTCCGAAAAGGCATCTCGTTTCACGCCGTCTTGTTTGTCGCATATATATTGGACATTTCCTGCTAGGAACAGCCAACAATAGAGCTTGATACTGGACCAATCAACCTAACAGTCACATTTCGCACGCATGCAAGGTTTTTTTTGTATATTCAAATGATAGCAAGCGATGAGTGCATGACAGTGACTGCGGACAATAATGTCATAAGGCTGACTCCAACAACGGCGCTGCAATTTCTAGAGGCAAATGCTCATTTGGCTCGCATCTACAGTACCAAAAGAGGCGACGTCTCCAACAGCGACGAGGCAGTGTGGGGAGGCATTTCCCGCCGCCGCGCTTGCGCCGCGCCGCCGTGCCCCCCCTTGCGCCACTCGCCGCGACCGCTCGCTCCACCCGCCTGCTCGCCCTTGCGCCGCGCTCGCCGTTGCTGTAAAGGCGAAGCCCAAGCTCAATTCGATTTGCAGTTCGCTGTGAGCTCGTTTTATCCCTAAACCAATGTCTCTGTTCATCCAAAATTCAGGGCAATCGTTAATCTGCTTTTAGGAATCCATTGCTCCTTACTTTTCCTGCACGCTCACGGCTTCATAGCTGCTACGGTCTGCTAGCTTGTTGCTTGAATCGATAGGAGTCGCATCAGTGCCGCAATCTCTGTTCTTGGGGCCAGCAATAATCACGCAGCTCGATCTCTCTCCGCGGGCAGCGCCGTCTCACTGGCACCTGTGTCTTGCTGTACCACAGCTCCCAAAGGTGTCGTTTTTTCTGTTCCCGTCGCCGGCGAGCTATGACGTCGAGCGGCTCGTCGCGCAACTCTGCCACATCGCCGCCAGCCATGCGCAGTTGTCCGTGTAGCCTATAAACTCCACAAATGGATTCCCTTCGGCCAGGAGATCCTATCTGTTGACTCCTCGCGGCCATATGTGCTCTGCTGCCGGAATACGATTTCTTTTGCCGTCGCCATAACCATGAGCGAAGCTCTGTTTTGGGCGCAGGTCTGCTTGCTCTGCTCTGACAGTTAAGCTGCTCTCCTCCCTCGCGCCGCGCCCGCTCGCTCCGTGCTGCGCTCGCCCCCGCCGCGCCCCGCGCACCGCTTGCCCCTGCGCACCGCCGCGCCCACTCGCGCTTCCACCCCTCCGCCGTCTCCCCACCCCGCACCGCCGCTGTCGTGGAATGCATTTGAGGAGAGAGGGATTGCAAGTTTACATTCCCTCTCTCCTCGGAAGGCAATTTGGCTTCTCCTTTGGCTTCTCTGTTGGAAGCAACATTCGTGATGCAAAGTACATTTAGAGATGCATATTTGGAGATGCCTACTCTTGTTGAAGTCAGTCTAAGTAAGGTTCATAAGGATTTTTTTTAGTGTTTAGGTGAAGCTGCTATCAGAAATCAGACTGCACCATGGTGTCGTGGGCGTCCGTTATTTCCATTAGAACGAAGCAGGGAAGGTGGTTTTGGTGAAGGCGCTATTAGGATGTGTTATGAAAAATCATTTAGATGCGTACGTATATTGTCACTTGGGTTTGGGTTATATTTGACTCAAATTTCTTTTTTTTTATTACACAGTACAACTCAGACACCAGGGACGTATCTACAGGGTATGCTCGGTGGGCCACGGCATACCCTGCGGATTTAGCCCAGCCCAACCCTGAACCCGATAGGGAAGTAACGAAAACAATTAATCCCGATAGAAAAAACAAAAACTATCGCGCCGCCGCTAAATTGTTCAAGTTTCCCGACGAGATCGACATATCCCGGCAATTGGCGACGCAGCTCCCGCATCCCGAGTCCCGATCCTGCAATCCCTACGCGAGAGAAGACTCCGGCCAGTCGCTCGGCGGCTCGGCGCTGCCGCGCTGGCCGTATTGCCGTCTATTGGCCCTGCGCCCCTGTCTAGCGGCAAGCGATACGAGCACTGATCAATTGTTAATCTAGTGCAGCAGCAGCAGCACAGGTACATCACTTCGCAATTAGTTCAATTGTTAAACGTGTGAGACTATTACATTGTTAATTGACTAATCTTTCCGTGATCAAAGCAAAATTTCAATTAATTCTTTCTCTTCTTTTATTTTTACCATGAAAAGCAGCAGAGATTAGAAGAGGAACCACATTGAGCTTCTTCTGAGCTTAATTTAGTGATTTGGAAATATATTATCATGCTGATTAATATGTTATGATGTGATCTCTTAAATATTTTATACAGTTTTAGTTACTTTATACTTGTCTACCGAGTTGCTCGGCAAAATTTATAGTTGTTTACCGAATTATTCGTTGGAGCTTTGGCTCGGCATACCCTGGAGTAAAATCCTAGATATGCCACTGTCAGACACTCACGCACACTCACCTCTATGAACACACATACGCAAACCTTACCTATATGAGCACCATCGAAGACTAAGCCAGTAAATCCTCGAGATTGACGAAGTCACCACTGGCGTCTCGCTGTCGACGGTCACGTCGTTAAATCCTAGAAAATTTGATCATACGAGGAGTCAAACTTAGGACCTCGGTGTTACTGCGGCTCTTGTAACTACTATGCTACGGCCCTTTCACTATTCGGGTCAAATTTCGGTCGACCATATCCTGTTTTTTCAAACTCCAAGATGGTTCTTTGGAATGTTTACCATGGATCCACTTGCCATCCTCTCTCTGTCTCTCGCTTGGACATGAGAAATAACATGGGATGGTATTTCGGTGAGTAGATATTTCTTTTTTCTTTTTGAGAGGAGGTGAGTAGATATTTCTATATTTTTAGATTTAGTAAATTAAAGAAGCTATTATGCTTTGCTTCGCTTCTGTTTTGATCATAATCTATTCATCTCTCTGAAGCTCTGCATATGGATGAGTGATGACTATTAATTTTTATATGTTTTATTACATGGAGTATGTACTGATGACTGATGTCACAGAATGTAGATATTGTTCTCAAATCAAAGCAATATAAAGAAAAACTCCAGGCTGCTAAATAGGATAAATGCTTGAGCACATCACGATGTAGGTAGATAAGATTCTTTACAAAGGCTAAGTAGAGGGGATTGAAAATGAAAGCACTAAACATTATAGGGGAAAGTTGGTGGCTACAATAATTTATGGTCAGTTGATAATGCGGTCGATGCAGATCGAGGACAGATGACTGCAGTACTGAAGCTGATTTTCGTTATCTGACCACTTGACGCTGATGCATCATGCACGTTTGAGGCTTTGGGAAGGTTTTTCCTAGCTATTTACATGATATTATTCGGGTAGTGCTTGCTATAGATCCATTGCTTCTTTATCATAGTAGTACTAGTTTCATCTGCGATAAGGATTCCCCACGTTTGTTCACAACCATGCCCCATGCATTTAATGTTTCCATGGGCCCACTAATCGCACACCATTGCAGTTCTCAAGAGTGCAGTCAGCAATTTTTCACTCCAAAATGGAACATCGACTTGTGTCTCTCTTCGCAATTGACCTTCTGACCTCGCCCAAATGGTAGATCCTACGTTGAAATCTTTTGAAGACCTGGCCTCACGTCCATCGGTTGCATTAGAAGCCATCAATGCTCAGTGGCGGACAAAATTGCAATGGTAATAAGAAATTGCTCTCTACGTTGACGGACAACGATCTGCTCAAATCTCTTCTTCTACCTCTCTGTGTCGACAGACAACGGTTTGCTTGAAGCATCTGAATCATAGAGACCGGTAGCTACACAGCAGCAGGGAGAAGAGCAGGGGATGCTGTTGGAAACATCAAGGTATGGCAAGAGCCATACCTTGCCATATCCCTCCGCCACTGTCAATGCTAAACATGTCATCCTCATGCTTCTCATTCCGAGGTAGTATTTGAGCCATCCCTTGAGTTTCCATGCTACAGCATGCCCTGCCTTTGTTTTCTATTTTCAAACGATGGCTTCGAACAGGGGCTTTTCTTATGGGTGCTTTTGGTCATTTGTTTTTGCTCTCGTGAACCTCTTTGACTTCGCGTTTCGTCGTCTCCTCGGTCATGGACCTCTTGGACTGCCTTTTTAGTTTGCAAGGCCTGTTTTTGCTGCACGGACATTTGTCGGCCCATTGTGGACATTAGCCTGACACACTTATGGCTTGGAGTTGCTCATGGAATTCTTTCCACGACGACGGCCCATGGTGCTGGCTGCAACGGCCCAGTGGCCACCCACCACGGCTCCTTCCGCAGCTCCCTATTCAGCGAAAGGAAGGGTAGGCGGTAGCCTGAAAGCCCAAGACACCAGCATCAGTATTCCGGCCCTGCTGCTCCCCATCGAGAATCCTCTGTTGCTAACACAAAAACAACCATGGATAGCTTGCCCCAATATCTGAGGAATAGCAGCGCGCGGCGAGGAACACGGTGCTAGAGAGATGGGTTAAATGTGCCCGTCGACTGGGTCTTAGAGTGCAACAATCCCGATTTAGTTCTATTTGATACTCCAGATTGACTGCCCTGTTCACTAGTGCCATTATTTGGGAAAAAGAACTTGAGTCTTGCAGTAAGGTAATTCAACCTGGAGTTTTGCCATTAGGAATCCGCTTCAAATACTAAAATTTGTTTGTCCATTGATTAATGAACAGCAATTGTACTCAGAAATCAGACTTTTAACACTACAACTCCCGATCAGATGACCCTAGCTGTGCTCTTTTTTGACACTTGGCTGTGTGATGTACACCTATGCAATTCGTCTTTTAAATGATATGGTCATATGTCGTTTAGAAAAATAGATTAAATAATTCAAGTGTTGTAACATTTAAAATGAAGTTAGATTTATTTTGGCAGCCACCGTTGGAGCAAAAATTTTAAACAGAATAAAAATTTGGTTTGAAGTAACAATATTTATGTCAAAATAAATTATAGGCATTCTTTTACAGTACATCTAACAAACAATGGCAAGAGGACAACGCCGCAACTCATGTTTGATACTACAGTCTCGAACAATTGAAGCACATTCAGATTGCAGTTTCATTTGTAGTGACACCATGAGCTGATCGTCACAGCACCAATCAAACGGGGGCCATCCAACATGTTACAAAACAATGAAATGCCGCGCAGGTTCTCTAGTGGAATCAGAGAATCTGTAACCTCTAAGTCACAAGTCTAACGTTCCAACCAGCTGGCTAGGTCACAAGTCTAACGTTCCAACCAGCTGGCTAGGTTACAAGCTCGTATACATAGTAATCCCAATCGAACACCATAATGATGCATGGAAGCCCTCACCCTACCTATCCAACTCTAATAGGAGTAGCTTCCCTCTTGCGACATTGGTGGTGAGGGTGCTATAGAGGAGGGGAGGCCAGCTGGGTCACAAGAAAAAACAAGGTAAATTTACAAATAATACGTACTCAAACTCTAGTAGATAAAGAAATGAAAATAGAAAAAATTAAGAAGTCAAAACATGAAAAAAAAGAAATAAAACATTTGAAACCTTGTTGATTAATTTTTGTGAGGTGCACTATTTGTCCCACTCCACAATCGGGCAAATATGTTGATTTCTGTTTTTATGCATCATAGAAAAGTTTTTTACATGATGGTAGATGATGATATGAGCTATCTATATACCTTTTATAGAAGTTTTTGTTTATAAAGAAAATTTGAAACATTGTGACAAATTAACCTAGTAGCACTTGAAGTTTAAGTTTTCATATATAATCCATGGTGGAGAGGTGTCTATGGTGCAAACATTCAGAAAGCAATGTCGGCAGTAGCGGGATGACCCTCTCTAGCATGGTTCTGGTCCAGCTGGACGACTGGTTGTTGCTAAATGAATGCACCCCACACCACCCATCAGACGATTGTGGTAAACTTGGCTGTCTCCATTGTTAAATATGTGATCTTTAGGACAACAAACATAGTGTACTTTAACATCTAATATTTTAAAATGAAGTAATAACTATGAACACTCTTTTAGTGAAACCGACATGAGAAAACCCTTGTTCCAGCCTAATTAAAAAGTTGGAAGTAAACTTGTACTCTCTCCACTGTTAAATATGTAATCTTTAAGGACAAAAAGTCTACTGTACTTTAACATCTAATATTTTACAACGAAGTAATAACTATGAACAGTCTTTTTGTGAAATCGACTACTCTCTTCGTCCCAATTTAGTTTTCATTTGGGCTCTCATAACAGGAAACAAAAAGAGGTGAAAAGTATGTGGTGCACAAAAAACAAGAAGGGGTGCAAGAGAAGAGTGATAGAGATAGAGAAGCATTAAGAAGAATGACAAATAATTTTGAAAAACTAAAGTAGGCTGGAATGACAACTAACATGGCACAAATGGAATACTAACTATGAGCTGTCTTACAGTAAACGGTATCAAACACGAGCAAACCCATGTTTTTTTGAGGGAAAGAGCAAACCCATGTTCCGGTCTATAAAGCTAAAGAAAAATAAAGGTACCTTGTACCATCTATGGCCAAGGCACCTTGGCAGTATTTCATGTGCATTAACATTTGAACATGTACTCACATGTGAGTGTACTGAGCAGTACTACATAGAATCTCGATCGGCCTAGCCACACAGACACGACATCCATTGAGCTTGTCGGCAGCAGCATAAGTCAGCAACAAGTCCACCGCACCAGCTGCAGCTTTGGAGGATACCTCTTGACTGGCCTATCACTGCTGACTCGAATGGACCGAATTATGTGCCGATGCTTCCTTGATTGTTCTTAGCGGACATTGCTTTCGTCACAACGTTTCAGATATCTGAACGCACCACCAATCCATCAATTATTGCACTGTTCTAGACTCAAGGTGACTTAAGAGGAGCAAGCGAAAACGGGCATTCATCTCCAATGATTACGATAACTTCTACGCTCAAAAATACTAGCTAGTATTACAGAGACAATATTAGCTAGTATATGAGCTGTAGAAGTCCTTATTAGTCTCATTTTTATTTATCCTTTGTCCTCGGCGAAGATTAGAAAGAAGCCATTGAATTTCCTTAAGGATAAACTGCATGTTGGAGTTTACATCAATTCGCTTTGTCAAAAAGTATTATCACAACAACAATGCTAAACATGGGGCACGCACTTGCTCTAACCAAAATGTAACGTTTAATCTTCTGTCCATCCTTCGTATAGCCCACGTCCAAACAAATAAGATAAAGGCTGCCTGGTCGAACCATATAGTCTCCAAGCGAACACATAATTATGGCTACAAAAATGGTGTTGCGAAAATAATTAAAATAATAAATCTTTGTGCCGTAAAGACACTCTTGATGAAATGTGTGTGGTCAAAACTATAATTTAGCAAGTTGCTAAATTACATGAACGATTACTTTAGCAAAGTCAAGTTGACAGGAACGAAAAGTTTCGCTAAATATGAAGAGAATTTCTTTATGTTTAAAATGTTGCAGTAAACATAATAGTTCCCTTGGAATATTTATTTAGTAGTGATGGACAAAGCAAATCACCGATTGTTTGTCATAAAGATCATCCGCGGATCAGAAATGATAAGACTGTAATTACAGTCAGTTACAGTATAGCGAATATGCATAAGGATACTGCATTGAAATGGAGAGAAGTGATGGAGCTCCAGCCACGTATGGTGATATAGAGATATTGAGAAGGGTCAAACATACAGGAAAATAATGCGACCCATGATCGTGCCATTGCTAGTACAAGTGGGCAGGCCAGTGGCTAATAGCTACAGTGCTGTTGCAATCAGCATTCTAATCATTTGACGATACAACGCGTTGTTGTTGCCGTAACCTGCCCGTCGGGGAGCATGCAGTACTCCAGTCGACGCTGCGTCAACTCCTTGGATTCCATGGCTGCGAGTTTCCCTCCTGTGCCATCCAGCCTTTATATTCCTAAGCTCTCCTGCCTCCTAATAGCAGAATAGCTACCATGCTCATTATTCCATCTCTTCCCCAAGCCATGCCTCTTCTCTGCATAATGCTACTGGGGCTTCTCCTCCACGCCCCATCATCATCTTACGCCGCGGATGATGCTCTCGTGGCAGGCAAGGTGCTGGCTGCTGGGGACAAGCTCATCTCAAGCAACGGCAAGTTCGCGCTCGGTTTCTTCCAGCCAAGGATCAGTAAGTCTCAATTAAACACTACTTCACCACTGGCATAGACACCACATCCCCCAACTGGTACCTTGGCATCTGGTTCAGCGGCATCCCGGTTTGTACTCCTGTATGGGTTGCAAACAGGGAGAATCCAATCACTGGCACAGACATCAAGCTAGCACAGCTCAAAATCTCTGGAGATGGCGACCTTGTTGTCTCTCTAGGTAATGCCAGTGAACACATAATATGGTCATCCACTCGGATTGTCAATAGGACACAGCCCAGAGGTTTGAAAACTTTGAATACTAGTGCTGTTCTTTTGGATACTGGAAACTTTGCCCTCATGGAGAGCCTGTCTAATGCAATGATATGGCAGAGCTTTGACTATCCTACGGATATTATTCTTCCGGGTGCTAAGTTTGGCTGGAACAAGGTCACTGGCCTTATTCGTGGGGTCATCTCAAAAAGGAACATGATTGATCCGGGTCTCGGCTCATATAGCGTTCAACTAGATAGCACCGGGCTCGTCCTTAAGCGCCGCAATCCCTCAGTAGTGTACTGGTTTTGGTCACCCAATAAACAAGTACTGAAACTCATACCCCTAATCAAGATGATACTAAACATGGATAAAAGGACTACAGGTTTGGTTAACCCTGTTTATGTTAATACTAACGAAGAGGAGTACTATGCGTACAATATGGTTCATAATTCATCTTCTGCTTTCATGTCACTAGACATATCTGGTCAGATCATGATAAATGTGTGGTCGCAAGCTGAAAAGTCTTGGCAAAGCATATTTTCCGACCCACTTGACTCATGCACACCGTATGCTACCTGTGGACCATTCACGGTCTGCACTGGCAGCAGTTCACGCGCATTCTGTGACTGTATGGAGGGCTTCTCTCAGAAGTCACCTCAGGATTGGGTGCTTGGTGATCGAACAGGGGGATGTGCCAGAAATACTCCGTTACAATGCATTAGTAAGGAAAAGAAAACAAATTCAGCAGACGTGTTCCATCCCATACCTCGTGTTACATTGCCCTATGCTCCCCAAAACATAGGCGATGCTACCACTCAGAGCAAATGTGAAGAATCTTGTTCCAACTCCTGCTCCTGCACTGCTTATTCATATAATAGTAGTGGGTGCTCCATCTGGCATGGGGAATTGCTTAGTGTCAATAGGAATGACGGCATTGAAGTCAATTCGGAAGATGTCCTTTACATTCGCCTTGCAGCAAAAGATTTACCAAGTTCAAGGGAAAACAACAGGAAACCAATCAATGGTGTTGTTGCTTCGGTAATCATTTCTAGTTTTGTGTTACTAATGCTCCTTGTGGTATTAATGATTTGGAGGAAAAAAAGCAAGTGGTTTGGTGCATCATTAGAGGACACTCAAGGTAGTGCTGGAATTATAGCTTTTCGGCACTCTGATTTGTGTCATGCTACTAAAAATTTTTCAGAACAGTTGGGTGCTGGTGGTTTTGGTTCTGTATTCAAGGGAGCATTAAGTGGCTTGACTAATATTGCAGTGAAAAGGCTTGATGGAGCCCGTCAAGGTGAGAAGCAATTTAGGGCTGAGGTGAGCTCACTTGGGTTGATCCAACATATCAACCTAGTCAAATTGATTGGTTTCTGTTGTGAAGGTGATAAGAGGCTACTTGTGTATGAACATATGTTGAATGGGTCTCTTGATGCTCATCTATTCGAGAGAAGTGCCAACGTCCTAAGTTGGGATATCAGGTACCAGATAGCCATAGGAGTTGCTAGAGGATTGAACTACTTGCATCAAAGTTGCCACAGATGCATCATACATTGTGATATTAAGCCTGAAAACATACTCCTCGATGCATCATTTGCTCCTAAAATTGCAGACTTTGGGATGGCAGCTGTTGTAGGAAGGGATTTTAGCCGAGTTTTGACTACATTCAGAGGAACTGTAGGTTATCTAGCCCCAGAATGGCTTAGTGGAGTTGCTGTTACACCAAAGGTCGATGTATATAGCTTCGGTATGGTTCTGCTGGAAATCGTCTCTGGAAAGAGAAATTCACCTGAAGTCAAAACTGGTAGTAATTATGATGTTGAATATTTCCCTGTGCAAACCATCAAGAAGCTCCATGAGGGAGATGTGCAGACATTGATAGATCCAGGATTGCATGGTGATTTCAATTTGGAACAAGCTGAAAGGATTTGCAAAGTTGCGTGTTGGTGCATCCAAGATAATGAGCATGATCGGCCGATAATGGGTGAAGTGGTCCAAGTTCTTGAGGGTCTGCAAGAGGTTGGTATGCCACCGATGCCAAGGTTACTTGCTGCTATACTGGAATGCTCTAATGCTGCTTCAATGTAAAAATTTATAAATACTCAGGCATTACTTATTGTTTTGGTGGTAGCTGAATCGTATTGGTACGCAAGTACTGGAATCGTATTGGTACGCAAGTATTGTACACTTTGGTTCCTTATGGTACTATTATTATACTCTTTTTACTGAATTCTCAATTCCTTTCGAAATGGTGCCATGACTATGTTAGATTATATGATGCTTGAAATATGATCATTGTCAGCTAGTTTGTTCTTTTCTTACTTCGCAAAAATTGTCTAGTTTGACCTTAACTAGGTCTTATTTACACTATCACACACTCTCAGCCCGTGGCTTAGGATAACAATCGACGTGCAATGGATAAGATAGTTAGTTGAAATTATTGTGTATTTGGAGCCCTACTATTTAGGTTGGTTTACAGTGTGGTATTTTAAGCTACTTGCATGCTGCTTCATTTCAGCAAACATGCCATGGGTTTTTGGATTATTGGCCCGGCAAATTTGGGCCGTCAGCCTGACATGTTCTAACAAATTAAGAATTTCAAGTCAAAATGGCTCCTTATGTTTGCATTACACAGCTTGTTTAAAAATAATCTGAAATATATAGTTTTACAATGAAGGCATTGATAAATTTAATGATAAGTTGTTCAGCCTAACACATCAAAAGAATAACCTTTCGAGAGTGACGAAGATGAACAAGCGTTCCAAGACTTTCTTTCTTCTTATTTAGTTATTCAGCCTAACACATCGAAAAATCTATGCTGCCCGATTCAAAATATTTGGCGAAAGGCAGATCAGATCCAACCCATGCAACACTGCGGTTGTTAACTCAGCCATTAATAAGTAGCGCGACAATACAAGAATACAATTCGGAACAGCATACCGCGATAGTACTATCCACGAAAGCTACGATGGCGATCAATTGAAGTCCATGTCAGTACCGTACGCGTTCCATGCCGTGCGTGACAGCTGCAACGGGCTCGACCAACCAACTGTCGCACACTCTCTCGGTCGTCTCGTCTGGCACACTCAGGTGGATAGATAAGTCTCATACAGACGAGCTGCTAGGTGGAATAATATAGCTGCAATTTTCAAAACCTGCATGTTTTCAGATGTTTCACATTACTACAATCGATGCTTGTAATTGAGCGCTTGTAATTGTTCATAAAAAAAGAAGGAAAACAAGTGAAAGGGTATTCTTTTTTGTGCCGGTGGTGGTATGTGATGCTATATAAGACATCAGCTGCTAAAGCTTGTGGTTGAAGTTCGTACACCATGTGCTTTACAGGCCAGGAAGCAGACAGGAAAACCCTTCTTAAGGATTCATACATGCATTTCTATCAAGCCCTGAAATAAATAATGCCAGGAGCATGCCTTGTCCACCAATTTTCTCCAACTTTCTCTCACCTCGTCTACCGTCAGTTATAACTAACGCCAATTTGTTGGTAAGATATGTCAGGAACATGCATCTTCAATATTATTTCCATGCATCACACAATCAGTTTCCCTAGAACGTCTCTCCTAGAAAAGGAAAAAGAATGGACTTGATACAAGAAAAATTGGACCACCCCTTTCGTGCTCTCGATCCTCTGTCTCACTCAGTGCAAGGGTACTGAACTTTGCCAATGATGTTTGCTAAACTCAAATCTTATACAAGGTAAATCAATAATTTCGATTGAATCTATACATTGTTGAACTGCATGTACAATAATTACTGGGATGTCAAAACCTCCATATTTTGAGATGTTTCCCACGGCTCCAGAAAATTAGATACTTTGAGATGATACTTAAGAACCAAGGACCAAGAAGCTTCAAGCATGACGATGGTTCACGGGATTGGTGATTGGGTTGGATGGAAACAATCTTGATTGGCCGTCCAGTCAAAAGAGACCAGAAAGCACACGAGGTGTGACCCACGCTCATTTCCGTTCCTTGCCAACTCCTCCACCGATGCTCAGGAGGCAGTACACTACCATTGCAGGAAAAGCAGCTTCACGAGTGATCGATACGTAGCAGGAAAATTATTGTTGCTTGGGTGTACAGACCTTACTACCACACTGACCAACGTACTGAACATACTTGGGGCGTGTATAATTTTTGCTTGACAATTATTTGGACGTCTCAACGAAGCTTACTCATGCTGCGTGCGACGCGAGACGAAATGGTTTACCTTTCTATAAGAACACAAACAATTGAGCCTCTCTATGAGGCAGGATCACATCCGAGCAATTTCGCAACATTAAATTTCGATGATGCATAAGAAACTGTGACGTTTTCACACGATGTCTCCAAACAGAGCTTGGCTGCACTAGAACTTCTCAGCAAGTGAAGGAAAAATACACTGGAAGGGGGACACGCAATGAAAGCAACTGAAAAGGGGACGCGCTGAAGGAACCCATCCCTGAAACACGCTCACCCTCATCATCCAGTCCAATCACGCGTCTCTTTTCTTCGTCTCCTTCCTCCTCCTCCACTCTCCCAGCACCTTCCATCGAGATCGTCTTCGTCTTCATCAACAGCACTGGTGTGGTTGGACGCAGTGTAAAGCCTCAAGAAACGATCAACAGCGCTGGTTGCCCTCTTGCACAAGGGTACGTGATATCCAACAACTTCTCGTTTTCCTCTTCGCTAAATCGAACAGAACACCCAAAATTTCAGTCCAGAATGCAGGAAATTCACACCTTACATGGTGTCCTCTTGCACCGCTCATCCCTCTGGATCCTCTCCATCTTCTTTCTCACACTCATAGTCATCTACTGTCCTAGCTACCAGCACGGGGATGAAGGACGTGGTTGGGAGCCCAGGGATGAGGAGTGGCTTGGCACTCCGGGTGTCGCAGTGCGTGTGCGCTGCTGCCTCCTTCGCAACAATGTTGTTTGGTGATGGCTTTGAACACTACTCTGCCTTTGGGTAATGCCCCTGCATGTATTCCTTCCTACTTTAGATGTAAGGACGCGACTTCTTTACATACCTTTATTTGCTTTACAGGTTCATGCTAATGTCGATGGAAATGCAATTCTTCTGGAGTTTCAGCCGTGCATGGGTTGATATTAGTTCTCTAAGAAACAACATTGATCTTCACAATCTTGATCATGTATGCATGGTTCTTATCTTTGATTGGGTAAGTAGTTCCTTATTTTGATGATGAAGCAAATGTATCAAAGTGGAGCTCCTGTTCTGAGATACACTTCGTTGAATATCTCATTATACTGTATTAGCCCATACGTCCAAATTTTCTACAAGAACGGGACTACTGAAAGTTGGAGTTCCTATTTATTGTGTGCTAGAATATAGAGATATCTTGCTCAAATGAACTGCTTGAGTGACTAAAGTCACTAAAATGAATATTTTAGTCAACCAAGAATACAGTATGTCTTGAATGGAACTTATGCTTACTGACGTCAGTAACAAATGTCACATTTGAATCATTCTTTGTCTCAAGATTGTACAGCTTCTGGATGTTAACTATTATGTATGCATCAATGACAATAACTTTTACGTATGCAAGCACTAGTTACCCTATCTTAAGTTATTACTTTTGTTTTCCTGAGACATGCTATGAAGTGATTGCTACACACTAATTGCAAATTGACTTTAGGGTCAGAAAACGTTCATGAAACAAAACTGTGAGAGTGCAACCAAATGATCACATTTGGCTTGCAGGGATTCATGGCTCAAATTGGTTGTATGTTAATCTCCAGAAAAATTAGGGATAGAAACATGTCACTGAAACCTAGTATTGCTTTACACTTAGATTTGTTACTTCTGAACTATGAAATTATAGGGATAGAGACCTTGATTTATTGTGAAACTTACGATGTGCGTATTTATTGTGAAGCTTGACATCATGCTCAAATGGACAGCTTGAATGACTAAGTCACTAAAATGAATAGTTGTAGTCCGCCAATAATAGGGTATGTCTTGAATAATGGAACTTATGCTTACGTCAGTAAGAAATGTGGTTTGCGCCATTCTTTGTCTGAAGATTGTACAGCTTCTTGATGTTTGCTATGTATGCACCAATGAGAATAACTATTATGTATGCAAGTACTAGTTACCCTATCTTACGTTTTTTACTGTTTGTTTTCCTGAGACATGCTATGAAGTGATTGGTAGACACTAATTGCAAATTGACCTTAGGGTCTCAAAATGTTCATGTGTACAAAACTGTAAGAGTGCAACCAAATGGATACGTTTTCTGAATAGCCAGATTATATGCGCGATGATGGTTTGTAGGTTGCTTGGCTTGCAGGGATTCATGGCTCAAATTGGCCGTGTGTTAATCTCCAGAAAAATTAGGGATAGAAACCTTACACTTAGATTTGTTACTTCTGAACTATGAAATTAGGGACAAAAACCTTGATTTATTGTGAAACTTACGATGTGCGTATTTTTGTTGCAGCTCACAGCCACCATTTCATTTGCATCTACCGCTGCCTCCTCTGGCCTAGCAATTTATTTGGAGAGAGACTTCCACCACTGCAAGACAAACCCACATCTCTCATGTGGCCAATACAAGCTTTCCGTCATCCTGGCGTCTATGACATGGTCATTCATAGCTGCATCGGCTACCGCTTCATTCTGGTTAATGGCTTCATTTATCTAGTGATTTTCTGCCAGTGGCTTAGGTTGATAGCCAGGATGACAGACAGCCCGGACCCGGATGTGGCTTTGTCACTGGAAGTAATTAATCTGATACTAAACTTCTAGCTCTCAAAATGCTTTGCGAATTTTATTCATAAAAGAGACTTGGTGAATAAATTGGCTACTATATGCACTTGTGCTGATGCGAGATAACCATCCAAACTTATCAGCCAACGGAATATATATAGCAGTAGGGCCGTGACTCTCATATGCTCCCTTTGAATGTGCAATCAATTGAAAGCTCGCAAGATTCATGCCTTGGACGGAGGTTGGGCTGCTCGTCCATATTCTATTTGTAATATCGATGCGTATATATGCAGGTGGATAGGACAAAAACAACTGAACGATATATACAGATGCACAATATGCATTTTTATGGATCGAAAAAGAAGTAACTGAAAACACAAGTGTACTATTCTGCTATCCAGCAAAACAGCTCAGGACTCGTCAGCCTCCTATTATGTTTCTTCGGTACAAAGAGAATATCTAGCACAACGAAATTTTCTTCTTCTTCTTCTTCTTCTTTTTTTTTGGTTATGGTAGAGGAACTTTCAAGGCAATCTAGAATGAAGGGAGGTGATCTGATGCACTGCGCAATCATTGTTTTACTTTCCAACGAATGGTGACAATTAAAACAAAATGCACGGTTGAAGACTTGCAGTTAGCAGCTCTATCGAGCAGGTAGTTGGTCTTTATTTTGGTTGTTTGGTTCGAATTGTAGGCTAGCTGCAGGGAAAGTCTCATGAAACTAGAGAAGATACGGAGCTAATCTCCTTCAGTATGTCACACTCAGGTGGATAGTGTTATAGAAACAGGGTAAATATATAAAAGATAGAGGGTAGAAACAATGATCACTTTGTTTACAGTCATCCGGGTGTCAACCGACCATGGGTGCAGTAGTCGTTTACGAATGAAGTTACATGAATGCTAGGAAAATGATGATAAACTAAAAAGACAAAAAGCACAACCCGACTCAGCAAAGTTAGATAACGTTTACTGGCTTGACGGAAATGCCTCACTTATTGCAAAGGCAATTTCTCGTTGACGCTAAGAGCATCTCCAAGAGACTTCCATAAAATTAGCCTCATAAATTTATTTCTGGGAGCAACTAAAAAATTATGAGGGGCAACTTTTCTCTCCTCCTTCACCAGTCTTCCTCTAAAAATAGATTAAAACACTTTTGATGGGTCACATCAGCATTTGGGAGTCTCTTGGAGATGCTCTTAGTGCTTGGACTAATAATTAGTCAGGACTCCAAACATGCAACTGACTAATTGTTAATTGACTAATAATTAGTTAGCTAATTTTTAGTTAGGGACTAGTTGTTAGTTCCTTGAATCTAAACAGGGCTTAAAGCAAAAGAAATGCTGCAAAAGTAGCCTATACTAACTGCCCGTGATTTCTTGCTTATTGCAAAGGAAATTTCTCATTTCTTTCTTATTGCAAAAGTGGCCTATACTAACTGCCTGTGATGAAAACAGAAGCTGTAATTGTAAATACTTACTCCCTCAGTTTCATAACAAATGTGATTCTTATTTTTCGATGCAACCTTCTCATTTCCAATGCATCTCGCTCTATTTCTATATCTCTTCTCCTTATTTTTTCTATTCACGATACAGTTTTCAACTTTCCTTGATTCTTATGCCCAGAGCTAGAATCGCAAGTATTGTGGGAGTAGCTTCCTACCTTTAGGATGAATCTCGCTATGTACAAATGCATCTGCGAGCGAGCCAGCAGTTAAAGATGTTTTGTGGAATGGACAATAGAACTTTCAATGGCGGAACTCAGGAAAAAAAAACTGGACCTGCGGGGACAAGCCGCCCCCAGGCATTCTTTGTAAGACAAGCCGCCCCCCCCCCCCCCCCCCCCTCTTGCTTACACAGGGGCCCGTAACCGTGTGAGCGACTGGGTCGGGCTTTGCAAGGAGTGGAACGAGGGGATTTTTTTAACCCTAGCCTGAAATTCGCTTCCACGGAGAGTCCAACTCAGGATTTGAGGAGTGTTGCTCAGACCATCTAACCAACTCAGCTAAGGACCCTTTCGCAATGGCGGAACTCAGTCAGGACTCAAAAACATCAAGCATCCTGTTTTTTTTTTTTAGCCCAGCGGGCTCAATGTCATGGTTCTTTTCCTCCTGATCACGAGTTCGTGGCCTTGATGATGGGACGTCCACCGATGAAACCTGTTGAAGAGAGAAGGCTCTTGTAGCCTGATGCGTCATCCCTTTTTCCATCTAAAGGATACCATCCCGATGCTTCTCATTCAAAATAATATAGAGGTATCACATCCATGGTGAAGTTTGTCTAGAAATTTTGAGCAACAACAAAAGGAATACATAAATCATCTAGCCAAACGAGTCTGAGGTCTTTTTTATGGGTCCAAAACAGCTGCCTGCGCAAGTCCTGCACCCGGTCTTTGACAATAAATTTTTGGTAGAAGTATGTATATATTTGTGAAATGGCCTCTAGCCTAGTGGTTACAGAGGCTCATTAGCCCCTCAGGTCTTGGGTTCGACTTCTAGCGAATTTTTAGGATTTAACGGCGTTGCACTTTTAGTGCTAGGCGACGTGGCCGTCGACAGCGAGACGTTAGTGATGACTTCGTCAATCTCGAAGATTTACCAGCTCAGTCTTCAAAGATGCTCATAGGGGTATAGTTTGTGTATGTACGTTCATAGAGTGAGTGTGCGTGCGTGCGTTGTGAGTGTCTGAGTTGTATACTGTGTAATTCGCAAAAATAATGTATATGTTTACCTAGAATAAAAATGGCCACTTATCTGTTTGTGTAGATCACGATATTTATGTAGCTATGCAGAGACTCGGTGACAAGGGTTTATGATTTGGCCACCAATTATTCATGATGTTGCACAAAAAGACACATGTACGGGACAGGTTATTTTTTACGATGGATCTCCATTGTTGAGAATTGAATCTTCCTCGTTGTCCGGATGGTCCAAGACATCAGAATTAATGTTGAGTGCGCATAGAAATGTAACTTAAAGATGTTAGACTGACTCCAACCCATCACACCTAAATCGGATACCCAAAAGAGTGAATGGGTAGTCCTCCAAATGCAAGGGCATGATCCAATTATGTCAATCTCCAACGGGAGTACATCTTTGGGTCGTCCCGTTCCTCTCCTCCTCTTATTTCCGGTAGTCAACGGCACTCGCCCCGGGACGCCGAACGGCGAATGTGAGCGCCGTGCCCCGCGGGGGTGCAGTACCTGTATGTGCCCATCACCCTGCTCGAATTGGAGGAGCCTGAGCTGGAGGAAGAAGACGAATTGGTGCGAGGAGGAAGGAGCTTGGCGAGGCTGGTGCAGCAGGCTGAGCATGAGCACCTCCACCACGAACTCGCCGTTCCCCTGCGGCCCGTTCCGGTCAAGCTACTTCACCGCACCTCCATCTCTTCCTCGTCCTGTGGCGTGGGATGAAGGACGTCGTCGCACTGGTCAAGGAGGTCCGACGGCCCACCGAGGGCGGCGAAGAGGGGAAGGAACACGCCGCCGCGACACGTGTAGCGTTACCGCTTTTCACAGGATCGAGTCGGAAGTGCTGATGAACAGACACAGATAGTACATCACATAAATAGCATAAATTTACATCTTTAAGTTATTACAAGTAGTCAAATGATTTAAACACTTGAATAGCACCGCGGAAGTCTGAAATTACATCTAAACTCGACAATACATAGACCCACATCGAAGCCCTACGATGTGGACCTGGAGAAGACCAAAGCACCAAAGTGACAGCGGAAGCAAAGACGACACCTGCACAAAAACATAAAGAGCCAAACTCTGAGCAACTAATACTCAGCAAGACTTACCTGTCAACATGGCCAACTACAGCCGACTCCTAATATGCAAAGGCCACAAGGGTTAGGCTGACTCAACTTGCAAAAAAAGCGCTAATTACTTAGTCCTTACTTTCAAATTTTAGCTCAAATTAAGTAATTAGCCAAGTATCATGTTCTGCAACTAACAACTATAACAGGCAAGTAAATAATCAAGCAGGTAGATAGTACAATAAATAAGTAGAGAAGTAATCATATATATCATCATCATCATCCATAATCACACTACAATGTGACGCAGTGAACAAGTGGGTGCTCATTTTCGAGAGCAGCGGCATCGATGTACATCTTGCAGGAGAAACCTGACCACACGACATATGCGCCCACGAACAGACCACATATGGCAATCTTTCACCTGTGCACCACCAGAGCAAAGCTGAATCCTAGTCCTCCCGAGAAAGGGTCCTCCCGACACGGTCCCCGTCCCAGACGTACGCCATGTTCGGGACGTGATCCGTTCTCTCCCAACCGTACCATGATAGAAAGAGATAGGTATCCATCAGACATCCAGGGCAACACAGGCTACGTCGGTTTACTGAGCCCATAAACACCAGCATGTGAATCAGTACGTTCGAACTTGCTCAACAAGGCCAATAACGAATGGTCCTTAATCGACACAAACGGATCTACCACCGTGAAGGTCCAGCCTTCTCAAACCATCCTATACAAATAAATCCCGATCCGGTCTCCAACAACACCTATAATTCTTCTAGTACAATCCAAGATGTCATGATCCTATCTCGCGAGTGGGACCTACCACTCGACTTCTACCGATTACTAGCAGCTAAGCATAGCAGCGCTAACGATCGACAAAAGACTAACATACTACTAACAGGGACATCAAGAGTAATCAGGAAGGGTAATCCTAATGTAATTCTATGGTTCCAATCAACTCCTATAAACCTAGTGCACAAACATACTAGACTCCATACACAGTGATAAAAAAAAACCGAAAATATATGACAGAATGCACCGGGGCTTGCCTGGCTCAGGGAAGACGCTAGAACTAGGACAGTCAGCAAAATGATCAGTCAGTGGCTCCTCCTGAGCTGCTCAGCATCATAGTCCTCCATCTGCTCCTGAATCACCTCGCGAACTATATGGCATGACAAGGAAATGCGAGTTAGATGCAATGAAATGATGCAATTAAGTTTAATTATACTTTCGTCTGAAGTATTTCCTTCATTGACTCTTGATTAGGTTAATTACATAAACTAACTTAAGTTGGTTAATTAGACTAAACTAATTTTGAAAATTATTTTATGTCCAGTGGCATTTGAGCTGGCATATGCCAAACATGAATACCCCCTGAAGCCACCGGTATAACACCTGGCATGGATACCCAGTCCTGGGTGAAAAAGATACCGGAGAACGATCTTTTTCAATATAATCATCGCGCAATAAATCAACAAAACCTAAAGTCATTTCGCGTTCCCCTTCTAACTTACTACCGGAGTGGATATGATCTCCCCCAGACATACGCAATGCTAAAGCTAAAGCACGGAAATGCATACCATGATTTTGCTGTCTATCATAACTACATGCACTGCTCGGTGAATGTGAAGAAGTAGGACGTTGTCACGGCAATAATTAGAGAAACTAGTATTTGCGAGTAAAGTGCCACTGAAAGTAATTTACTGTGAAGTTTGACGATTTATTGACTTATGTATTATTTTTAACAATTTCAACAAGACATCAGATTAAATAAATCATAAGAAAATAATTAAACAGGATATGACAGTAAATAAATGCTCTGTATGTGTGTTGAAAGATTTTTTACAAGCATGCAAGAATTTAGGATTTATGGATTAACAGGGAAATTATTATCAATTAAACAATGTTTACTATTTAAGGAATTTAACAGAAAACAGGAAAATATTTTGTGCCGTTTGACAAATGTTTTGGATAGATCTGGTCACATGGAGTCCAACAAAATTGGATTCATATTTTTTGGAGGTGTATTCTATTTATTGTGCATTTTGCAAGTTTTCAACAATTTCTGACGATTTACAGATATTCGGGAAATTCGGAAAAAGGCTCGGCCAGTCAAAACTCGAGCCACCGTGGGCTACACAGGGCTGGCCGCACCGGATCTGGCCGGGGCTCGACGGCCGTTCGTCGGAGCGCGGCGGCGAATCGGCGAAAGAATGGCACGGGTAGACTCAGCGCGAGACGGCGAACTCGCCGGTGGGGGATCTCGTCGACGGCGATGACCGGAGAAGGCAGGCGAGGGGCGGCGGCGCTAGGCGGCGCCCCGGTGACGTCGCGCGCGCGCTATAGAGCGAGAGAGAGGGAACGAAGAGGCGCTGATTATAGGACGGCGCGGACGAAGTCGACGACGGGGATCTCCGGGGGCGGTAGCTCGACGGAGACGGCGGCCACGGGGGAGAGAAATGGCAGTCCGGTGTCCTGGCGACTAGGATTGAGACAAAAGAATGTCAGGAGGCTGCGCAACGAGGTGTAGAAGCTCACGATGCGACCAATCGGCGGGGGACTCACCTTGCACTCAGGATTCAATGGCGCGACGGCGAGGATTCATTCGACGGCCATAGCGGAGGAAGGGCTGAGCTCGCGACGGGGAATGTAGCGACCCGCGTTTTTGCCCGTTGTCAAAAATCACTAAAAATTTGAACTTTTTAAAATTTTCCAATTGAAATCAATTTGCTAGCTTTAGTTAGTAGCGAAACCAAAAGTTTTTGAATTTTAAACTATGCATAAAAGTCACCATATGCATTTTCGTGTTTTTATCGATTTGTTTGAGTGTTGGTTTCAATCTCTCCTTTTTGAATGAATTCAAAATTCATTCAAATTCAATCCCAGCAAAAAGATCAATCAATTCCCTTCTATCGGGCCGCTCCTTTTTCTTTTCTACCCCGCCGGCCCATCCTCTCCCTCTTTCTTTTCTCTCCCGCGCCAGCCCGTTACGGCCCAGTCCGCTCGGCCCAGCACTCCGGCCCAGCCTGCCTCTCTCCCTCTCCCGCTGACGTGTGGGGCCCGCACCCCCGTCGCCTACCTCGCGTCGCCGGCGCGATTTGCGCCGCCGCCCATCCCTCCTTGCCGGCGAACTGCCCCCCGTCGTTTCCACGCCACAGGAGCATCATGTGAAGCTCGTGAAGACGCTCCACCGCCTTACCGTCACGTCCCATCGTCCCCCTTCCCTTACCTAACGCGCGCGCCAAGTCCCCTATAAATCCGGCGAGCTCCATGCCGCTCTCGTCAGCCACAGCGGCTTCCTCTCTCGCTCCATTTCTTCCGATGAACTGCAGCCATGCTCGTCGCGCGTCACCGCCGTTCTCGAAGCTCGCGAACCGCCTCTGCGCGTCGCGTCGAGCTCCAGTCTGGCGAGATATTTCTCGCCGGCAAAACCGACCTAGCAGCCCCCTCGAACCGCCATTGACGGCTATAAACCAAGGGGCAGACCCTCTCTTTCCCTCTCTCATCTCATTTCACTCCCTCACTCACTCCCGAGCTCTCCACTGTTCTTTTCCCCTTCCTCGCTCAAGTCCGGTGAACTCTCCGGTGAGCTCTCCCCTCTTCTCCAGTGAGTCCCGACGTCGACTTCTTCCACATCTAGCATCCCCTTCGCTTGCTTGACACGCTGGTGCTCTCCTTTGGCGCAGCCGTGACTTGCAGGTGAAGCTTGTCGGAACCCTAGCTCCGCCGACCGCCGTCTCCGTCGTCGGTACTCCTCCGCTCCTCCCCTTGCTCGACTGAGAGCACGGTGAGCACCCTCAAGCCCTTCTTTCTCTCTTGCGCATGCTCTCGTCGACTGTTTGCTAGCGCAAGTACCATCTCCCCTAGCGCCGGCTAGCCGCCGTGCCCTTCTCGCCGCCGGCCACACTCCCGGCCGCACGCGAGCACACCGAGGCCATTAGCCACTTCCTTGCACTCGCACGCACGTCCGCACCCACTCAAGTATGCTCTCGCGCGTGCGCATTCCTTCTTTTCCCCGCGCACCCCGGCGCGCCGCCGAGCTCCGGCGAGCTCGTGCCGCCGCTCCGGCCCTTCTCCACGTCAACATATAGTACCTTTAGGTTCGCCGCGATCCTCTCTCTCTCTTGCGCTCTTTCTCTTTTCTCCCTCGCACCACCGCGCCACCCCGCGCATCGAGCGCCAGCTCCGCCGCCGCCCTTCTCTCTCGCCGCCGGCCGCCGCAAGTTTCCTCCGGCCCGGCCGAGCTCTCCGCGTGATTCACCGCACCCCCGCGCATACTCGCAACCACGCGCGCTTCGATCCCGCGCACTCCCTCACCTTTTTCCCCTTTTCTCGCCGGCGCACCGCCAACTCCGGCGACGTCGCGCCGCCGCGTCCGTCGTCCTCGTCGACGACATCACCCACCATCACACTCGCCGTAGCGCGCTGATCACGTGGGTGTGCTTCTTGCCCCCTCTCGCCGCGGTAGCAGCCGCCGGCGACGATTCCGGCAAGGCCGCCGCCGCGCGCCTCCGCGCGCCGCCGCGCCTTGACCGCGACGCGCCGCCGTCCGACGTGGCCCGCCACGTCGGCGCGCGGGCCCCCGCACGACCGGGTCGCCCTGCTTGCGTGGCAGACCCGGTGCACCATGAACCGCCGCTCTATCACCGCCGGTCCACCGTTCTGTGGACGCGGCTCACCGAACAGTAAAGCGCGGACCCCGCTGGGCCCTTTGGCCCACCGGTCAGTGAAACAATTCGCTGAAAAATGCTACGCGCACCCGAGAACGTACACAGAAAATCATTTCGACCACATTTCCAATAACAGAAAAATTCCCAAAAATTCCTAAAAATACTTTATCACTTCCTAAACATTCTCCAATACTTGTTAGCCTCTGATTAATTATGTATCTCACATACAAAATTAATCAAGCTAAACTCAATTGAATCAATTCATTTCAACTTCAAATCAATATCTTTTTCATTCTAACTCCGATTTTGGCAAATCTTGCGCCAAAATTCATCTAAAATCATAATCTATCCAGTGCCACCAAAATCAACTCCCATCGGATTTTATTTGGATTTTTATTCGGATTTATTGCTCTGTTAATTTGATTGCAAGCGGTAGATTTATTCTTTTTAACTCGATAGATAATCAAGACGAAGACACTGAAGATCCTGATTACGAGGATTTAGAGGAAGAAGAACTTGGTGAAGGCAAGTCTAACTTCCATTGATCATATTGAGCCTATGTTCGCAAATATCCTAATTAGAGCTGTTTATAAATAAATTGCATGGTATTTAAATGAATTTAAATGCTAGAATGGTCCTATGCAATATTTGATTGCCTGCCTTGACTTGATTATATCCTGTATCCTTGTTACCCCTAGGAATCAACATCATTAATTTAATTAATGAGTTGTTGATATGCTCGCTGCTTAGGACTTTCACATGTGTTTAATTAATATTGCTCACATGATTTTCGTGTAAATGCGTGTGTCTTGGTGGTGTGTGTAAATGTGAAATTGGGTGGTTAATAATAAGTGCAACCCTAGTGAGGGATGTTTTTCTGGCGGGACCAGGCGAGGTAGTCCTCAGTGGGGAGGCTATCTCTGGGACGCCCTTCCACTCGTGGATTGGCTATTGAAGATGCCTGGTTCGGTCGTATAAGGACCGGTTCTTGTGCCGCCTTTGCCTAGCACCTCTCGCGCAGCCACAAGCCCAGTATGGGATGGGAATTGGAACCACACCCTACTAGTACTCACCCGGTACCCCCCGGAGGCAGGAGATTGCAACGGAGTCCCAGGAGAAGACTCGTTCGTTGGTGGGTGTTCGAGATCCGCATTTATGACTGGCCATATTATTATGATTGTGAAGCCCCTGGTGATGTCCGTGGGGGATGCCGCGGTGGTACCAAGTAGGTATGGAACCTTTAGTGGGACAGTCCAAACTATGACGATAGGGAGGACTGGACCACCTTGTGGGGAAATTTGTGCACCCTTGGCCAAGGTTAAGAAACTTTCCGGAAAGCCGTGTTCCACGGTATTGGACAACGCGAAAGCATCGGCCACACTATGATTAGATTTTCTGCGTGAGTTCCCTTGGTGTGTTTTTGGAAAACGCCGGTTTGGAACCGTGTGCTGGTTGTCGGCCAGTGATAAAATTGAGGAACTGGCGGGATGGATTGCATCTCCCCCAGGGCCGCCCAACCCCACTAATCTCTACAGATATTTGATTAGAATTGCGAAATACTTTGTTTTCAAACAACCCTGCATAAACTTGGCTTTCTCGCCTTGTCGATAAAACTCAGCCTATCCGTTGATATTCCTTGCATATTCATAACCCTTGTGTTAGGCTTGCTGAGTACCTTAAGTACTCACCCTTGCTTAAATCATTCAGAAGAAGAGCCTGAGTATGACTTTCAAGCTGATGGTGAAGAAGAGTAGAGTTCGGCCTACGCTCAAGCGGTGCCTGTAGGAGTGGAGCCGTGTCATCTTCCGCTAGTTTAAGTGTTAGCTCCGGCTGCTGCGTCAGCCTTTGAGCATGCTGACTGTGTGTGCTGAGGCTGCTCGCCTCATCTGTACAAAGACCTTTATGTATTCAAAGGCTTGTAATGACTCTCGGTAATATAAATAAAGTATTTGCTGTGAAGCATTCTGTGAAAGTGTCGTATCAGCTACTGATCCAGGGACTGATACGGTAAACACTAAGTACCTCAGAAATGGGGTACGATAGGGAAGAAGAAAGAGAAGACCTCGACCTTATCCGACTCCCCGCGTAGCTCCACGCGTGATGGCTCCCACCGCGAAGCACCGAGGCGACGGCGGCGGGCTGGAGCTAGAGACGGCCGGCGATGGTGGGTGGGGGCGGCGCGAGATGGGGAAGAAGGGAAGCGGCTAGGGTTTGCAGGCCGAGGAGGGGAGCAGCTAAAAAGGGAGCGGCGTCCGCGGCCGGGGAGAGGAGGGGACGTGGCGCGCCCGGTCGTCGCCGGCCACGCGGCGACCACCGCCACCGGTGCCCAATCGATGAAGGAAGAGGTGGGGACGAAGCCAATGACAGGCGGGTCCCGCGGCTTTCTCAATTTCCTGATTTTTACTCCAGCGATCTTTGCCGAATTAATCAGTACTCATCCCGACCTCCAAAAATCGTCAAAATTCTGGGATGGTAGATTACAGATCCAGCTCCAACTTCGCTTTTGGGTCGATGCATGTTTTTTTTTTTTTTTTTTTTTTTTGAACCTCTCAAATCTGAATATAAATGTAGTATCTGTTCGTACACGTAAAACACGCCGACTCATACCGACGCACTCTAACGCACACGAACTCCCCTACATCTATACCCAGCAAGCAAAACGCGTCCATCGAGAGATCATCAGGAACCTCAGGCCCCGATGCGCGACGAGGGACGTCGCACTCCCTTTGTGTCACCACGCGTGAGAGGTACATGAAAAAGGCCCTAAAGGAGTACAGAAGGCAGTTACACTTTTACACAGGAAACCCTAAAAAAAAAAAAAAGAAAAAAGCCCCTGGGACCCTGTGGGCTCCGCCGCCGCCGGACGCGCCGCCGACTGCGCGCTGCCGACCTCCGAAGCAAGAGCCTCCACCGCACCTCTGCATCCCGGGCCAACAGCCGACGAGCTCTCCTGTAAAGAGGTCCCCAAGGACCCCATCTCCACGAGCTTCACAACGGCACCGGAGAGAAACTCACCGTCGAGACGGAGGAAAGCCGGGAGAATTTAGTCCCCAAACGCGTCATCGCCTCCGCTCCTCCGACGCGCCCGGACACAGCACGAACACCGACAAAACCGCCGACGCCGCACACAACGCCATCTTCTGCCTTTCCGCATGAGCTCCCAGCAGCCGAGAGAACCTTCCTCTGCGCCGGTGGAGCAACAAGGCACAAAGAACAGAAGAAAGCAGCAAAATCCACCACCGCCGGCCCGAACGCCGACGGCCGGAAACTAGAACTCCATCAGACGCCACCGGCTTGGACTGGGAATCCGTCGTCGATGAATCTCGCACCAACGCCGTCGCCATAGCACGGAAACGCAGAGGAGAAAAAACCTAGCCTACCTAGCTATATACGCCGGACGTCGATTCCGCCGCATCCATCCACCTCCCGCTCCACAAGGGCGGCGGAGGCGAACGAACGGCGACGAAATCGACGCCGGAAAAGCAGATCACCTTCGGATTCGCTCCTAAGAACTGTAGCAACGGGAGCAGACCCGAAGAGACCCGACGAAATCTACCTAGCTATATACGCCGGACGTCGATGCATGTTTGAGCAACATAATTCGAAATAAAAATTCAGGAACACAGAAGTTTGTGCTCACTTCACTGAATTTTTAGGAGGTCTTCCAGAATTTAAAATATTGGAAAATTCTCCAAAATTTTATTTTCTGATGTGCTTGCAAAGAAATTTTTGGTTGGGTCAAGTTGTTATTGAAGATTTTGAATTCCTTAACAAGGTTGGGTTTGACCTTTATTTGAACATCAATTCAGATTTGATTTGAATTATTTTTGGTACAGTCCTGGAATGCTTTCGGCAGGTTTGGTTGCAGTGACACGGGTGTCACAACATGGAGGCGGGGATTCGAGACGTCGTCCGCTGCGGGAGGCATCGATTCGCTGGCACACGGCAGCCTCGACGGCCTCGACGCGGAGGTGGGAGAGGGGCAGCGCCAGAGAGCCGCGCGGAGGAGGGGAAGGGGACGCGGCTGAGGGCCTCCGCTGCGGCCGCCGTCGCCGGACAGGAGAGGAAGGGGAGAGGAGCGAGGGAGGGAGATGCGGCGAGGGAGCGAGACGCGGCGCGCTCGGTCGCGGGGCGACGCACCCCATCTGTGGGTAGCCCCTCCCGCAGCTCCAAAAATGGGTAAGAGTTTTAGGCGGTTGGAGGTTGTTTTTGTATGATTTGATACCCATTTTCTCATTTAACAACTCATTTTGGATATACAGGGCATGGGTTGGAGTCCGTCTTAGGCGCATCCAAATGAAGCTTCAATTTACTGAGGAACTTGTACTTACATAAAAAAAAAGACATTATATATATTTTCTTTCATGTTCATCAAATAGTTTTTTTTAGAATCCCATGAAAAACTTTCAAATAATGCATGCGCTATGTCAGCTTGCATGCTTGTTGCAACTGTTCGATTTCCCAATAAATAAATATATACTATATAATCAGCATCTATACTCTATACACAAGCTAAGGGCAGTCTAATCATGACCCTTAATACTGTTGCCGTACATCCCTGCTCCACATATCCATGCTTCCCGCCAGTAGAGGTTCCACAGTTTGCTTCCACATCGCGAGCCTGCCCCCAGTTCTGATAGTAGTAGTGCTACGCTCTCGTTTCCTCCCTCCCTAGTCTGACAGGGCGATGAACAATTCGGTGGGGAGCCAGTTAACTTCAGTAACAGGGTGAGTACCTCGGGAACGTGCACGTCTCTGAATTACTTCGACACAAAGATCGTGGTAATGTACCACCCCACAACTAGACTTCCCAGTGCTTCCCACTCTGAGGGGCGTGGCTGACTTTTATTCCATGAGTATTCAGGATGCATCCATGACCCAATACTAACATTGTTTGAAAATTTCAGCAGTGGGAAGAATGTAACGACCAGGCATAGGCGTAAAGTCAAGTAGAAAGGAAGCAGCTAGGGAAACTGTAGCATAAGGTCTTCTTTTGTTCACATGGAAACTCTTTAATGAGATGTTTGGCTGCCCGGGCGGCCCAGCAACATTAAACAGAGAGTTAATAAACAATGGACACTCTTTAACACTTATGGTGTCGCCTGAGATGATAGGTCATTGTACAAATGGAACTTGGAAGATAACTAAAGATGCAAAATTCTGCTCACTGGGAGGTCAGCTGAGCATGTGGCAAATGTGCAGATGCTTCCTTGCGATGAGCTGGCTTACATGACCATGGCATGGCAACTGATCATCCAAGTAAATGTCACGAAACCACATCATATATTGACACGCTTACTGTGCAGCCATGCATGCTTATTATTAATGAAGGTTTCAAGTTGCTCATATTTTGTATTTTACTTTTAGTAACTAAAGCATCACGTCTAGACACATCAGCCTACCTGGTTGTCCTGATGCTTCTCGTTCTGACCATATTCGTTCAAATCATCATGTCACAATTTATAGACCTATTGAACACACGATAGTCATGCATAATAACATCACTCAGACAAATGGCATACATGTATCACTAAATGAAACCAACATGATTCATTACTATTCATTGACCTATTTACCAATTTGCGACAAACATGGAGCACAAACATGTTGCCATACAACAAATATTTCTGTGCACACAATTGGGTTGTAACTATATATGGATCCAAACAGATGCCCGTGTTCTGTGGAGGCTCCAAAAGAGGGAAGCTGCCTGCACGTCTCAGCCCAGGAATGGAAAATACTAGTCACTCTGGGATATATATAGAGAGATGCACATTTCGACACAGGGAGAATGAGTAAGAGTTGGTGGCTGAAACAAAGTTTGCGGAGTTTCAGATGCAAATAAATGATTGGTACAGCTCCATGGCTATGGCGACTTATCAACAAAGGGGACGCCTGCGCCATTTCTAGACCAATTTGTAACCTTGAGACACCTTCTGGCCGCAGGACTGATTATGATTTTTGCTATATAGCCTTTGCATTATTTGGCCGCTTAAGGTATATATATATAAGCTAGGCTGACTTTGTTGCTTGCTAGCCAACAAGTAATGCTTACAAACTTTTCTGGAGGGGAAGGTTCCGTACAGTTATAATTCAGTATAAATAAAAGTAGCTCCAGTATTAAACCAAAAGAAAAAACCACGAAAAGGAAAATAAGGGAGGAACCTAACAATTCAGCTAATCACAATTTTGCGTTTACTATCATAAACAGTTCATGTCTGGAACTTCAGGTGGCATATGAACAATATTGCAGATCAATGTTGTATTGTGTGGGTGAATCTATTTCAGTTATTGGTCATCCTTCGTTGTCATCACTTGTGCTCAGCTGGCATATTTGAAGATCGGAGGGAGTATAATGAAGCTGCAATGGTAATGAGAATTAATTTCCCGGCCCCTCAGGGTCTCTAGTATATTAGGCATATCCTTGTAAGAAAATAGAGGATATAAAAGAGGAATATAATCGGAGGGAGTATAATGAAGCTCCCGAGAGTAGCTATTTCGGATTTTTTTTTTTTTATTGGTGAACGTGGTGGAGAATGACTACACTTCAAGTTGAGGTTGAATATGTGTTGGAGTAGGAGCCTTTGAATATTAGGATTAGGCTATTTATATTGCTATCACTGGTGTCTACAGTGTATATCTATAGAAATGAAAAATTGCTATGAGTACAAAAAATCATTGTTTTCCAACTGCAACAATCAGAAGGTGGGAAAACATTCATTAATGAGCATTTTCCCTTTTTGCTTCAGCAAGAATACGAAAAATATAATTGGGGGGTGTTTTGAAAAAAGTGGAAGTTTCAGAATGTCGCTCCATTTTTTCTTAGGCACGTACCTCTTCTATTTCAGAGGTATGGGATGATTAATTGATTATTGACACTAAATAAAATACAAATTGACTATTGGTTCGTCTTATTATTTTCTAATCAGCTGGGACAAGGCCAAATCTCACTGAACCTCTATAACTTCTTTTCACTTCACATTCCGGACTACAGTGATTTTTCTTCATAACACACTAAATGGACCTAGCTAACCATAAATCTGAAACAAAGCATTAGAAATTTCGAACAGCATAAAGAAACATACCACAAACTGAGTAACAGATGAACTCAAACATTTTTTCTGACCTGGTTTGAAATTTTCGGTGATAGGAAGAAGAAAGAAAGTGTCTAAACAATATGATTACCTGAGCACAGTACGTCCTGTAGTAATAGCTAGGGGTCTCAGCTGGGTGGGCATACGTCTCACAGAAAGGAAAAAGGAAAATGAATGGACATGGCACTAGAATAGACCTGAGCACCTACCCTACGTTTCTCCAGGGTAGATACTACTCTTTATCTTTACACATATAGGAGTATATAGAAACTTGGGAGCAAGAGTTGGTAGATGAAATAAGTATGAAAATTTATGCTCACCGGGTGGAGGTCAGCTGATCATGTGATGCTTGGCAAAGTTGCAGATGCAGGCCACTGACGTAGCTTGCATGCCCATGGCAACTGATCCACAAAGGTGACGCTGCGCCTTGTCTGCAGTAATTTGGACCTATGATTGTACACACTGTTGCAGAGTAAAGTGTATATAACTTTAGGTCGAGAAAATGGCGTCCCTATTATTTGGCTGCTTGAAGCTTGTTTTGCTTATCCAGCCTACAAGCACTGTGGTTAACCGTGCGTCTGGAGTATAAATGTTCTTCCCTTTTTTTTTTTCTAGGTGAAACATACCACAAACTGAGTATCCTTCGATCTGTAATTAGGACCCGGTTTTAATTGCTGCGGCAGAGATAGATTGCCTCAAGTACAAGAGCATAACTGCCGTGACATTGAAGTCTGATCTGAAGGCCAAGGACGACGATGGGTGGTTCACCGGATGGGTGATCCGATTGCAACAAAATAGAGCGTTGCAAGCAGTCAAAACTCAAAAGAGCACGCACAGAAAGCACACATGCTCTCATTTCCCTTCCTAGCTAGCCAAGTCCTTCACCTTTGGCCAGTGGGCAGTACAGTACACTACCACTGCAGGCAAGCAGCAGCTTCACCCACGCTTTGGGTTTTCTTCTCCCTCCACTCCAGAGAGCTGGACACCTGCTAAATCCTCCAGAGAGTCTTCAGGCACTTCTCCGGCCGGCCAGCTCTCCGGCCAGCCTTGCATGTACAATGATTACTGCATTGTCAAAACCTCCATATCTTCAGATGTTTCCCGCGACTCCAGAAAATTAGATACTTTGAGATGATACTTAAGAACCAAGGACCAAGAAGCTTCAAGAATGATGATGTTTCACCGGATTGGTGATTGGGCGCTTCCAGTCAAAAGAGATCAGAAAGCAGGAAAACAGCTTCACGCGCGGGTGGGGTGATAATTTGGAAAAATTGTTTTTCCTTGGGCGTACAGACCATACTACCACTGACACTGAGAATGTACACTGCCATAGCAGCAATTTTGCTTGAAAATAGTTTGTAAGTGTTAATGAAGCAATTAGTAGTTCAGGGTGGACACGGATCATATGATACGTAGGAAAGTTTCACATAATCTCACGCTGCGTGCATCGCGACCTGTTTATTCCGCTGACAAAGAGATGAAATGGTTTACCTTTCGGTACGAACACAATCAATGGAGCCTCTCTATAAGGCAGGATCAAATTCGAGGAATTTCACAACATTAAAACTAGATGATGCATAAGAAACTGTAAACATTTTAACACGGCGGCTGCAAACAGAGCTTGACTGCACTAGTACGTCTCAGCAAGGAAAAAAACACACTGGAAGTGAGACAGGAAAGGAACCGAAAAGGGGACGCGTTGAAGAAACCCATCTCTGAAGCAAAGCAGCAAACACGCTCACCCTCATCATCCAGTCCAAAACGCGTCTCTTTTCTTCGGCTCCTTCTCCTTCACTCCCACAGCACCCGTCGCCCTCTGTCGGATCGTCTTCGTCTTCATCCACCGCGCTGGTGTGGTTGGACGCAGTTTAAAGCCTCAAGAAGAGATCAACGGCTCTGGTTGTCTTCGTCCTCACCGCGCGCGTTAAAGTTGGGGTGGGTTCAGGGATCCAAGCACAAAGGGTACGTGAGATCCAACACTTCTTTCGTTTTCCCCTTCTCTAAATTGAACAGAACACCCAAAATTTCAGTCCAGAATGCAGGAATTCGCACCTTACATGGTGTCCTCTTGCACCGTTCATTCATCTTCCTCTCCATCTTCTTTCACGCACTCCATAGTCATCTACTGTCTTACCAGCTACCGGGATGAAGGACGTGGTTGGGAGCCCAGGGACGAGGAGTGGCTTGGCGCTCCGGGTGTCGCAGTGCGTGTGCGCTGCTGCCTCCTTCGCAACAATGTTCCTTGCCGATGGCTTTGGACACTACACTGCCTTTGGGTAATGCTCCTGCATTCCTTCCTAGTTTAGATGAAGGATGTGACTTCTTTACATATATTTTTGCTTTACAGGATCATGCTGATTTCGATGGAACTGCAATTCATCTGGAGTTTCAGCCGTGCATGGGTTGATATTGGTTCTTTAAGAAACAACATTGATCTTCACAATCATGATCATGTATGCATGGTTCTTATCTTTGATTGGGTAAGTAGTTCCTTATTTCGATGATGAAGCATATGTATCAAAGTGGAGTTCCTGTTCTGAGATACACTTCGTTGAATATCTCATTATACTGTATTAGCCCATACGTCCAACTTTTCTACAAGAATGGGACTACTGAAAGTTGGAGTTCCTATTTATTGTGTGCTAGAATATAGATATCATGCTCAAATGAACTGCTTGAGTGACTAAAGTCACTAAAATGAATATTTTAGTCAACCAAGAATATAGTATGTCTTGAATGGAACTAATGCTTGACTGACGTCAGTAACAAATGTGATTTGAATCATTCTTTGTCTCAAGATTGTACAGCTTCTGGCTGTTAGCTATTATGTATGGACCAATGACAATAACTATTATGTATGCAAGTACTAGTTACCTTATCTTAAGTTTTTACTATTTGTTTTCCTGAGACATGCTATGAAGGGATCGCTACATACTAATTGCAAATTGACCTTAATTAGGGTCACAAACTGTGAGAGTGCAAACAAATGGATACATTTTTCTGAATAGCCAGATGCATGATGTGCATGATGATGGTTTGTAGGTTGCTTGGCTTGCAGGGATTCATGGCTCAAATTGGTTGTATGTTAATCTCCAGAAAAATTAGGGATAGAAACCTGTCACTGAAACCTAGTATTGCTTTACACTTAGTTTTATTACTTCTGAACTATGAAATCAGGGATAGAGAAACCTTGATTCATAGTGAACCTTACGATTGCGTATTTTTTTGTTGCAGCTCACAGCCACCATTTCATTTGCATCTACCGCTGCCTCCGCTGGCGTAGCAATTTATTTGGAGAGCGACTTCCACCACTGCAAGACAAACCCACATCTCTCATGTGGCCAATACAAGCTATCTGTCATCCTGGCGTCTATGACATGGTCATTCATAGCTGCATCGGCTACCGCTTCATTCTGGTTGATGGCTTCATTTATCTAGTGATTTTCTGCCAGTGGCTTAATTAGTTGATAGCCAGGGCGACAGCCCGGACCCGGGTGTGGCTTTGTCATTGGAAGTAATTAAGTCGATACTAAACTTCTTGCTCCCAGAATGCTTTGCCATTTAGTTTACTGATATTAATTAATCTCGTTATAGACATGGACCATATTTGGTCCTAAATGGGACTAAGGAATTTTATTTATATTGAGCTTGAAAGGTGATATTAATAAAAGAGACTCGGTGATATAAATTGGCTACCATATGCACTTGTGCTGATGCTACATAACCATTCAAACTTATCAGCAAACGGAATATAGCTGTAGGGTCGCGACTCTGATATGCTCCCTTTGCCTGTGCAATCAATTATAAAGCTCGCAAGATCGATGCCTTGGACGGAGGTTGGTCTGCTCGTCCATAAATTAAAAAGATAAAACGCAAAACCGTGACCCTGCAGTTAGATAACATTTACCGGCTTGTCGGAAATGTCTCACTTATTGCAAAGGAAAATTCTCATTGCTGCAGTAAAGCCAGTACTGCAAAAGTGGCCTATACTAACTGTCCGTAGTGAAAAGGGAAGCTGTAATTGTACTCCCTCCATACTCAAAAAAATGGGCGTTCTGGGGCATCGTAGAGTTATCACAATTCTGGGCGTTCAGCGTTTTGGCTTCGACTCTTTCCGACTTTGCCCCCAGCGACGCACGCTCCCGAGAAAAAAAGGTGCTGCGCTTTGGCTTCCACAGAGAGAATTAAAACCCGTCGTTTCCAATGCAGACCATCTCTCGCACGCCTCTCACCTCACGTCTCGTCTTCAAAGCACACAGAGCATCCTCGTCTCACACTTGCAACAGCACTCAGCGCAGCGCAGCACCCACGCCTCGCCGCCATGGCTCGCGCGCCCGCTTACTCTCGCTCGCCGGCGCCGCTCCGCGCTCGCCACCCGCGGCCGTCGCTCCAGCGCCGCTCGCTTGCCGGCCGCCCTCGCCGTGCGCCCTCCCTCGCTCCGCTCTCGCTTCCTCGCCAGCATGGCTCGGGTGCCGCCGTCGTCCGTTGATGCCGGCGCCATGGACGAGAGTGCGAAGGTCGTCGCGCCGGAATCCATGGACGACGTTGTTGTACCTGATTCTGAGGGCAACTTCGACGATGACGTTTGTCTTTGCAAGCGTTGTGGTGAAGTGCATGGCGTCAACGACATTGAAGAGTGTCGTCGCGTACGCAGGGAGCAGAGTAGGTGCTCTCGTTGTCATCTCGTCCACAAAGATTACGACGATTTCTCACGGTGGTTTCACGACTTCGACAATTTTGATTGTAAGTTTTACATTCCGGATGTTGATGCGCTTGTGATGGATGGCGACACCATTGTACTGCCAGACCATATTGAGGATAAAATTGATGAACACATTGCAATGGTGAAGAAGAAGAAGAAGGAACAAGATGCAAACAATAAACCGATAAATAGGGTAAGTACAGCACATCATTGTTTTGCTACATTAAGCTAACCCTATTTTTGCCTAGTTCTAATCTTCTTCTTCTACTCTTCAGCTGCAGCTAGAATTGCCTTGGCCGCTTCAACAATGGATGCCTCACAATCAATGGACAGTGGGAAGTATTTGTAGTGTCTCTAGTCTTTTCTTGTTGATGTGTGGAATTTTGTATCGATTTGCTCCGGCCACCTTCATAGTTTCCTTCATCACTAGATGGAGTGTGAGCCAAATTCGATTAGCTTTCACCGGTGAGTACTCATTAAAAGCCTGTTTCAGTTTGAGAACAAGTGTTAGTATGAAATGATAATGCAATGATGAAATGTGGACTGCAATTTACAACTAGCAATTTTTACCTCTAGCACAACCGGCACAAGTTCTTGGACTGTTTTTGCTGATTTCTTGTATTGAATGGATTGAATTGCACGAAAGAATCCCAAATCCAATATATTCAAGTCCGGAGAATTTGGAGGTTGACATTTGAGTCGAGTTGGTGGCTGTGAAACGAACTTTGCAACTTTTATGCTCTCTCTATGGAGAACAGCTGATCATGCGATGCATGGCAAAGTTTCAGATGCAAATAAGTAATTGGACTTTTCAACAAAGGGGGCGCTGCACCATGTCTGTACCAATTTGGAACCTTGAGACACCTGCCGGGCGCAGGACTGATTATGATTTTGCTATATAGCCTTGCATTATTTGCCGCTTATGGTATAGAAGGCTGTTTTTTTTTGTGCTTGCTAGCCAACAAGTATGTGTACAATCTTTTCTGGAGGGGAAGGTTCCAAATAGTTATAATTACTGATAAATAAAAGTAGCTGCAGTACTAAACAAAAAGAAAAAACCATTAAAAGGATAATAAACGGATAAACTAACAGCTCAGCTAATCACAATTTTGCATTTATAGAATCTAAACAGTTCGTGTTACTTCAGGCGGCACATGAACAATATATTGAAGATCCATGGTGCATTGTGTATTGTGTGTAATCTATTTCAGATCTCGCCCATTGTTTCATTGTCATCAACCTGTGCTCAGCTGGCATATTTGAAGATCGGACGGAGTATAATGAACGTGCAATGGTAATGAGAAATTAATTTCCCCTCAAGTTCTTTAGTACATTAGGCATATCCTTGTAAGAAACTAGAGGATATAGAAAGAGAATAGAATCTTAGAAGCGCTGAAGATTACTGTTTTGATTTTTTTTTATTGGTGAAACAGTGGTGGGAATGACACTTCGAGTTGAGGTTGAATATGTGTTTGGGTATGAGCCTTTGAATGGTAGGATTTGACTATTTATTATTTTTTTTTGGATTTATATTGATATGACTAGTATCTACAAAATCTATAAAGTATAGAAATGAATAAAAAATTCTATGAGTATTTCAGATTCATTGTTGTCTAATTGCAACAATCAGATGGTGGGAAGACATTCACTGATGAACATTTTCCCTTATGTTTTTTTTTTTTTTTGCTTCAATAAGCACATGAAAATATAATTGGGGAGTGTTATTGAAAAAAGTGAAAGTGAAAGTTTCAGAATGCCACTCCATTTTTTGTTAAGCAAGTGTACCACTTCTAGTTCAGAGGGATTTGATGATTATTGACACTAAATAAAATACAAATTGACCACTGGTTCGTCTTCTTATTTTCTAAATCGGCTGGGACAATGCCAACTTTCACTCAACCTCTAAAACTTTTTTTCTTGACACTTCACATTCCGAACTACATTTTTTTTTGCGAGTGGCATTCCGAACTACATTGATTTTTCTTCATATAACACTTAATTTTGGACCTAGTGAACAATAAATCTGAAAAAGAATTAGAAATTTCGAACAGCATGAAGAAACATATACCACAAACTGAGTACAGATGAACCAACTCAAACATCCCATTTTTCTGACTTGGATTGAAATTTTTGGTGATGGGAAAGAAGAAAGAAAGTATCTAAACAATAATGTTTGCCTGAGCACAGTCTGCAGTGGCGGGACCCAGCCCGCCCATTAGGGTGGGCCGACAAGAGAAAAAAGCCCAGAAAGAAAAAAAAAATCGTTACTGTAGCTGTGCTACAGTGCTAAAATTGTACATGGGCTAAAATTTTGAGGTATGTCGAGGCCCATGCGGCCCTATACGTGGGTCCGCCACTGACAGTCCGGTAGTAGTAGCTAGGGATTTGAACTCAAAGGTATTGTTCCTATGGATGATCTCCTGCCAAGGGTCTCAGCTGGGTGGGCATACGTCTCACGGAAAGGAAAAAGGAAAATGAATGGACATGACACTAGAATAGACCTGAGCACCTACCCTACGTTTCTCCAGGGTAGATAGATCTTTACACATATATATAGAAACTTGGGAACAAGAGTTGGTAGATGAAATAAGTATGCAAATTTATGCTCACCGGGTGGAGGACAGCTGATCATGTGATGCTTGGCAAAGTTGCAGATGCAGGCCACTGACGTAGCTTGCATGCCCATGGCAACTGATCCGCAAAGGTGACGCTGCGTCATGTCTGCAGTAATTTGGACCTATGATTGTACACACTGCTGCATGACGAGGCCCTGCTGCAGAGTAAAGTGTATATATAACTTTAGGTCGAGAAACTGGTGTCCCTATTATTTGGTGCTGCTTCCCTCTTTTTTTCTAGGTGAAACTGGGGCAAAAGATTCCACACGAAGGATGTAACACAAGTTAGATCTTTTTCATCCCAAGCGTGATGGAGTACATGGTTTTACTACCAGCCACATGATCATGCATGGCACACCACTTCAATGCATGATTTTACATGAATGTGGGATGCAATTATGGAGAAAGAGACATCTCAAGGAGGTAACGCGTCCCCAAATGACTCAAGCAGTCGCCTATATTTATGCATCACCATTTCGTTCATAGCAATTAAATGGTGTGGACCAATTACTGCAATATTGGGTTGGCTTCTGATAAAAATAGGACAATTTATCATCGCAAAAAAAAAGAGGACAATGTAGGCCTTGTCTTTAACCCGCACAAAAACTCCAGACATTGGCAGTCCTCTCCGACCCACACTAGTCTTAACTAAAGCCCCTAAGAAAAGTTTTACATCCGTCGATCTGTAATTAGGACCCGGTTTCAATTGCCACAAGTACAAGAGCATAACTGCCATGACATTCAAGTCTGATCTGAAGGCCAGGAAGGACGGTGGTTCACCGGATGGGTGATCCGATGCAACAATAATAGAGCGTCGCAAGCAGTCAACTCCTTCACCTTTGGCCAGTGGGCAGTAGCCGCAGTACACTACTCACTGCAGGCAAGCAGCAGCTTCACCCACGCTTTGGGGTTTTTCTTCTACCTCCGGAGAGCTGGTCACCTGCTAAATCCTCCAGAGACTCTTCAGGCACTTCTCCGGCCAGCCTTGCAAGCAGGAAGCTACTACCTTGTGGGAGATGAAGGACATCGTGGGGAGCCCGGGCACGCCGAGCGGGCTGGCGCTGCGGGTGTCGCAGGTGGTGTGCGCCATGGGCTCCCCTGGTGGCCATGTCCTCCGCTTTCGGCTTCTCCAACTACTCCGCATACCTGTAAACGCCCAAACCTGCTGCTGCTTCTTCTTCTTTTTGCTACTGTTCTTGTTCTTTTTTCGAGTCAGTAATATATATATATGTGGGTTTTATTTTGGTTGCAACTGGAAACAGGGGTGTTCTTCACTTCCCCTTCCTTTCCAAATGTGCTCTGCTTTCTAAAGTAGTGCGTGCTATGCCCTCTAAATGTCGAGGATAAAGATGCAGCAAGAGATCTAGGAGTCAGAGACACAATCTAGCTTCCTCCCTACTGTTCAATTTCCTGGATAGCCAAACTTAATTTTCACCTTGATTGGGATTTATTCCTGGCGTTTTACACACCATATATGGGCATTCTGTTCTGCTAAATAAGGTTCATCAGGGTCCAATTTTAGATATATTTTACACGGCACAGCTTATCTGGAGCTCTGGAAATTGAATGAGATGGATCTGTGAAATGATGCTGCTTGACAGTTCTAGACAATTGACATTCACGAGGTTTGCTTAATTAGGATTACTTTGTCTTTATGATGTGAGGTTCTGTGATAAATCGACCTTTATATCAGCCATTTAGAAATTAGACCGTCCCCTTATTTTTTCCCACTCAGCTTTGTAGTTCAGTAACCAAGCTCTTCCAGGGTGCATACGCAGATAGCTTCGAATTCGCACAACTGAAAATGCTGGAAACAATAATGGAACTAGGTGGCCTGTCACCACAAATTTTCTTATTTTCTTTGAATTATTGCTCTATGCACAGTTCAGTCTGAGTAAAGCATTATGAGAAAATCGATCTAGTAAGAAAAAGTGACGAACAAGAATACAAATATCAGCTAATCGACTAAAGAGCATCGATCGAACGATATAGTTTTATCAGACACAGTACCCAGCCAACCTTGGGACTCATTGTATTATGAATATTACTAAAGTGTTCTGGTTTTTAAGGCAGTACGTGCTATGCCCTTTAAATGTATGAGGATAAAGATGCAGCAAGAGAGCTAGGAGTCAGACACACAAATCTAGCCTCCTCCCTACTGTTAAATTTCTGGATAGCCAACTTTTCACACCTTTATTGTGATTTATTCCTGGCGTTTGACATACCACATGTGGGCATTCTGTTCTGCTAAATAGGTGCCTCAGGGTCCAATTTTAGATATATTTTACGGAGCACAGCTTATTAGCCCTGAAAATTAAGTGAGATGGACCAGTGAAAATGATGCTGCTTGACAATTCTAGACAACTGACATCCACGAGGTTTGCTAAATTAGAGGTTTTATGATAAATCGACCTTTATATCAGCCATTTAGAATTAGATTGTCCCCTTATTTTTCCCACTCTGCTTTGTAGTTCAATAACCAAGCTCTTCCAGGTGCTTTCGCAGATAGCTTCGAATTTGCACAACTGAAAGAGCTGGAAACAATAATAGAACTAGGCGGATTTTCACTACAAATCTTCTTATGTCTTTGAATTATTGCTCTGTGCACAGTTCAATCTGAGTAATGCATTATGAGAAATCTGATCTAGTAAGAAAAAATGACAAACTTTGAATGCAAATATCCAGAGTATCCAGCCAACCTTTGGACCCATTGTATTATTATATTTACTGGAAGTTCATAATACCTTGGACATGAGGTCAAGTTATTCTTCTTTATTAATTTGGCATCTTATTCTCTCTCTGTTTGTTTTTCCGTCCAGCTACTTGACGTTTGCAATGACACTGAGCTAGTCTGGAGTTTTATTCTGATGTGTATTGATATCCACGCTTAAGGAACAACTGGGATCTTCACAGATTTAGCAATGCATGGAAGTATGTTTGGGGAGACTGGGTATGTCATTTCGTTCCCTGTGTTCATCAGTTGTTCAGAAACTCGCTTAACGTAATGACTGAGATTTTTTTATAAGAATTCACAGAATTGATAGTGACTGCAATTTGGTCAAAATCATGGGTCAGAGAGTGGAGTACATGTCCAATTCGAGAACTGTTATGCTGTACTGCAAAAATAAAATTGCTTAGATCACCAGCTTTGTTTATGGAATGCTGGCACTTAGCACAAAGGATGTCTGATTTGAAACAGTAAAGTACTGCATTTGTCGAGAATGAAAAGTAGGAATATTTGCGTAAGTTTTGATTACAACGGTTACAGTTCGAGATAGTCATTTTTTGGAGAAATAAACTGCATAAACGAAAACCATCAAAAACAATTGAAGGATGCGAATGTCTGTCATAACTCATTTCTTCTGTCTGTTTACGTTCAATTCTATAACAGTACAAGGAGAATCAAAATCATATAAGTCTCTCTGTTTGTGAATGTTGCAGCTCTGTAATGTTTGACCACTTTTAGTCTGGAACTATGAAAATAGTAGCAAAATTTTTCCTTTCAGAAGATAAATTAAGCGGTGTGTTGTTTTTTGTCACAGATCTTCGGGGTTCTCGCATTTGCGGGGGCTTCAGCTGCCGCCGTCTCGACATCCTTATGGAGAGAGACGTCCACTTCTGCAGTTCATACCCGTATCTTGCGTGCAGCCGGTACAAGATCTCGGTCATCTTAACGTGCTTGGCATGGTCATTCCTAGCTGCATCAGCTGCTTCCACATTCTTTCTGTTAGCTTCATTTTTCTAGTAGTGATGTCGTATGTTCACCACACTACTGTATTATTGACTCCTCTTGAGACAATTTCGAATGGTATGGAGGAAGCTGTCATGCTGTGTGACACATGTAGAATGGACTTGTTGCTCCTTTTTAATCATCGTTAAAACAGCAATGGGAGGAGGATGTTGAATTTTTTGTTAGACATTTGAAGTATTTTTGTTGTGGCTTTAAACCACTGGAAACATTACCACCCTCCCGAGTCATTTGTTATCGCCATCACCCGCAGCGGGCTATATTAATCATAATATATTCCATCAGAATTAATAGAAAACAGAATGTACAAATTAAGAGACGATAACAATTGTGGTCACATGGCGATCTATATATCCCTATTGTCACAAAACTACCGAAGCTAGGGAGGGTTTCTCTCACCCTGTCAAGTCCTCTATAACTGGTGCTGCAGGGCGAATCGCTTATATTCATCACCGTACCATATATAAAGCTGAAGTGCAGCATGGACGAGCTCCAATCATTGAGGCAATTACATCTTTCTATTCCACTTTTCATTCTTGACGACAGTGACGTACTGCTATACAATCTCTGAACTTACGCCAGTAATCAGGAGTAATAAACAGAAATTGTTGCAATTACAACATTTAAACATATCGAAATTGTTAGTAAAGGAAAATATCCCATCAGTGAGTCAACACTCGTGTTGTAGAAGCGCAGAGCAGAATCCACAAAAAGCAGAGCACATGATCTCACCCAGGCTCGTTCCCCTTCCTTGCCAACCGCCTCCACATTTTTCAGAAAGCAGAACACTACCACTTGTGGCAAACCCTCACGCGTGAGGTTTTCTTCTCGCTCTACCAGGAGGAACCAGGAAAGCAGGGGGATGAAAGAGTGGGCTGGGAGCCCGGGGACGTGGAGCGGCCTGGCGCTGCGGCTGTCGCAGTGCCTGTGCGCCGGAGCTTCCAAGGTGGCCATGGCCACCGCTCACGGCTCCTACTTCTACTACACGCCTACTTGTAATTTCTCTCAACTTCTGCAAGAAGTTGCTGAATTAGGTTCTGAGATGATGCTAACCTGTGTGTATTCACTATTCAAGCCTCAAGGTGCTAAATTTGGGGTTTGGATTTCCGTGAAACCAGCATGATGTGGTTTGTGGGAGATTAGCGTTAGACCGTGCCCTTGTTCTTTTGTCTGTGCGCTTAATTTGATGCCTGAAATTCGGACCTTTGGTTTTTTCTTTCCTTGTGGGGAAAAGCTAAAATTCACTCCTTGTGAATTTTATCATCTCCTTGTGTGTGTCCTGGGATTCAGGGGCTTTTGTTAGTAACTGAATATTTGAAAACAGGCCGTGCTGGGAAAGTAAGTTTATCACTGTCAGCTATCCAACAGCAATAGAATGAATGGTGTTACAGTAGCTAGGCTTTTAACTTTCAGAGCTGCTTCAGCTCCAGCTCCGTTGTGCGTTCTTGAATCATCTGAATTTCTATATAGTTTTCTTTTTTCTCATCTCTGTCTCTCTGCCTCTCGTTCCAGCTACTTGAATGTTTCAATGGAAATGCAGTTTTTGTGGAGTTTCGCCCTTGCTTGTATTGATATTTACTCGTTGAGAACCAAAACGGATCTTCACAGCCCATTTGCTGTATGGCCATTACTTATTGGTGACTGGGTAAGTCATTCCTGTTGCCTTTATAGTTCAACTACATACTTATGTCTAAAATTTCTTAAAGAGACTTATGGTGAAGTACGTTCATGTTCTAGTGAAGGTTCACAGTTGAACTAAAAGTTTGATTGAACTAATGGATTGACTAATGGAAACCACTGGAAGCATAAAAAACTAGTAAATATATGTTTACATCAGTTAGGCCGTCCTTTTTTTTGGCATTATTGTTCATGCAAGGGTCCCAACCGTCGTCGTGAGCGTGTCGTCGTGAGCGTCTACTTGCATCAGATCCGAACAATTTTTTGAGATACTTTGCATTCTTTTCCTCCTGAATCAAGCTGCTGGGAAACTGAAAACTAATGGGTTACTATAGGATCACTTCTCAAGATGTAACATATTTAGCTGTTGCACGTTTTGTAAAGATTTATTTAGCTTTTAGCAGTAGCAGTATGCAAAATGAACATGAACAGGCAGGACTAGATTTAGGTGATCCAGACGTTGGAAATGTCCTGTGGAGCTAGAAATGTTTCGGTTTCAGAATAACAGAATAATGTCATCACAGTGGTGCCAGGCAACTCAAGACCATTTGGTAAGCGAAGCTAAAGTGGGACGCTTCTAATAACATGTGTCAAAGATGAGTACAAATCTGTTCTGTGTGGCAGCTTTGCTACTGAACATTACAAATTAACGAGAGCTGTGGATTTTTTCTCTCCTCCACGAGACCAAAGTTAGCAAAATAACCTGAGTTGGCTATTGAAATGTGTTTGTTTTTTACTGCAGATCATGGGGTCAACTCATTTGCAGCATTTTCGGGCGCCACAGGTGCCATCATTTATTTCGAAAGAGATGCTCACTTCTGCAGGGCAGATCCAGGTCTGGCATGTGGCCAGTATGAGCTATCAGTCGCTCTAGCGTTCATGGCGTGGTCATTCGTAGCTGCATCGGCTACATCCTTGTTCTGGTTTGCTGGCTTCACTGTTCTAACTGAGAAATTAGCAACCACAGATTGCAATCTGCTTGAAAATTTATATTGTACGGTGTTTAAGTGAAACACGTTATATATACTCTACCGGCCTTGCTGATGTTGTTCTCCTAACCTAATCTTCACACAATGCGTTTGTGAATAGAACTAGTCATTTTGGATCCGCATTTTAACAGCACCCAATGTTCTCTTGGAACATACTTTAGGGGGAGAAAACCAGAGTGAAAGGTTCTGTTGACACATGTTTCCAGGAAATGATGAATGTCGCATCTTACTCAAAATAATCAGGTTATTATTCATAAGTTTTACAAGACTGTTGAAAAATTTTCAGCACGGCTTAACCAAACATGCCATCCACCTAGCTAAATGCTGTGCTTTCTGCTTTGGACCAGAGACACATGGCCGTGACGTCGATGATCGATAAGCAACTACGGACTGCGTTCTCTGTTCTTCCTCTGTTCTGGTGTTCTTGCTTGTTCCCTGGTCAAAAAGAAACAATGGTAGTGTTTGTTTTTCCAGTGTCGTGCACAAATCCATCCAAGCCATGAAACGACTGTTTTGATTACCTAGCTAGTGATCGCACCAATCAGAGCACATGTAGGGCTGCATGGCATCACCAGAAGGCTGGAACTCTTTCCTTTATCTAGAGCAAGAACCATTTGTTTTCTTCAAGCCTGAGGCAAACTAAACCAGAGCGCACTTTAACACCATGCCGTGACAAAGTTGTATTGTGTCCTATAGCAATCAGCAACAGTTACTCTGTACACGAGGGTCAGTCGAAAGAGAATTATGACGTGCTTCCCCT